>MUZC01001178.1:2472725-2506943 GCA_002072015.1 Radix auricularia | reverse complement strand
GGGGGCGCGGTGGTCAAAGTGTTAGTGCGCTGCGGTACAAAAACAATTCTAAAATAAAAATAAAAATCGGTCACGGGTTCAAACCCCGGTTCTGGCACCCCTACGGGTAGATGATGCTCGTTAAAACCTTGGCTGGTAGTTCATCTAGGAGAAGGAAACTCCGAATACAAATCCTCCGCTGCCTTGCGGCTATACCTGCCTTGCGGGAAAGGCTAAGGGAGTAAACCCTGAAAGAAAATCAGGAATTGGAGCACCTACAGGCGGTCTATACATAAGACTTATGTACATACCGGCAGCTCCTGCGACGCCAATGGCAGCCAAGCTGCATCGACGCAAGTCGTTCCCTTGGTTACACCATTGACGTGGAGAGGGGGGATATGCTGTATGGGCAGCAGCTAATTCTCCATAATACCCGCCCAGGCTTGCATCACCTCTGGAGAGGACACTCCAGCGTCGCCGCAAGGTGTCGACAAAACACGGGAAGCAGCAGTTACCGGTTATAAGCCAAAGCTCAATTGACGTAGAGCTAGGCGCCAGGGGCTGCTTCCGACGGTGGGAGAGACTACCAATGTCTCACTGGACAGCTACCGCCCGCCTCAAACTGGGCAGCCCCCAGTCAAATAGGTGCTATCCCGTCATGGCCTGCCTTCTCCACTGGGTGCGTGGAGATTAGAGTACCACTCAACAAGTGGGCCACTAAGCCCTGCACCAAGAAATACAAAAAAGAAAAAGAAGACCCCAGCTCTTCGAATCGCTAGCTGGAACGTGAGGACTATGTGTCCCGGCATCACTGATGATCTGCAGTCCATAAACGACACACGGAAGACAGGAATAATCGATAGAGAACTTAAAAGGCTAAAGATTGACATAGCATGCCTTCAGGAGACCAGGCTCCCAGACAACGGTTCACTCAAAGAGGCCAATTACACCTTCTTCTGGCAAGGCAGACCGAAAGACGAACCTAGACAGCATGGTGTGGGTTTCGCTGTTAAAAACACTCTTCTACCATCCATTGAACCACCGTCATCAGGCACGGAGAGGATCCTCACTCTAAGACTCAGAACAACTGCGGGCCCAGCAAACATTCTTAGTGTGTATGCCCCAACACTCTATTCAACTCCGGAAGAGAAGGACCAGTTCTATGGAGCGTTAGACCAGGCAATAGCCGGCATCCACAAAGACGAGGCAATCTATCTCCTAGGAGATTTCAATGCTAGAGTGGGGAGCGACCACGAAGCCTGGCCCACCTGCCTTGGACTATTTGGAAGAGGAAAGTTAAATGAAAATGGACAAAGGCTTCTGGAATTGTGCTGCTCACGAGGCTTGTGTGTGACCAACACTTTCTTCAAGTGCAAGGATATACATCAAGTATCTTGGAGACACCCTCGATCCCACCAATGGCACCAGCTGGACCTCATTATCACCAGGCGTGCACAACTAGCTAGCGTCCTACTCACTCGCAGCTATCACAGTGCCGACTGTGACACGGATCATTCCCTTGTCGCCAGCAAAGTACGAATAATGAGGAAAAACTCGTACCACACAAAGAAAAAGGGAAGTCCACGCATCAATACCTCCTGCATGAAAGACCCTGCGATAGCGCAGCTGTTCAAAGACAAGGTGAAGGAAAGTCTCTCAAAGATGTCCCCATGCGTCACCATTGACTCCAAATGGACGCAACTGAGAGACACAATCTATACATCCGCAATACAAGCCTTTGGCAAAAAATCTCACAAAAACACGGACTGGTTTGATGAACATTGGGACGAGATGAAACCCGTCACTGAAGCAAAAAGGAAAGCTCTTATGGCTTACAAGGAAAAGCCTACACCTGACAATTTGCATGCTTTAAAAACAGCTAAGTCACTTGCCCAAAAGGTTGCACGTAAATGTGTCAATACCTACTGGCTTAAGCTCTGTTCCAGTATACAATCAGCTGCAGACATGGGCAATGCAAAAGTCATGTACGAAAACATCAAAAAGGCAACGGGCCCCTTGACGTCAAAAGCTGCTCCCCTAAAGTCCAAAAATGGAGAAATTATTCAAGACCAGGCAGCACAGCTAAAACGGTGGGTTGAGCATTATCTGGAATTGTATTCAACAGTTACCACAGTCTCCAGCACCGCTCTAGATGACATCCCAGATATGCCACTCATGGAAGAACTTGATGTCGTGCCCACACAGGAAGAGCTGAGCAAAGCAATTGACAGTCTAGCTTGTGGAAAAGCGCCTGGGAATGATGGAATACCACCAGAGGTTCTAAAGAGTGGCAAGACAGCTTTACTCCAACCATTGCACGAGATTCTGTCCCTCTGCTGGGAACAGGGCTACATCCCCCAAGACCTAAAGGATGCAAATATAGTGACACTATATAAAAACAAAGGTGATAGGAGTGATTGCAATAATTATCGCGGCATTTCACTCCTTAGTATTGTAGGAAAGACCTTTGCCCGCGTTATACTAAAACGTTTACAAAGCCTAGCATCCCGCGTCTATCCAGAATCTCAGTGTGGTTTCCGGTCCGGTCGGTCTACCATAGACATGGTGTTCTCCATACGACAGCTCCAGGAAAAATGCAGAGAGCAGCAGATGCCACTATACATTGCATTTGTGGACCTTACAAAAGCCTTCGACTTAGTCAGTCGCAACGGGCTATTCCAAATACTGGCAAAAATTGGATGTCCCCCTCACCTACTTGCCATCATCAGACAGTTCCATGAAAATATGCTTGGCACAGTACAGTTCGATGGAGCTAAGTCAGAGGCCTTCCCTGTCAGCAGCGGAGTTAAACAAGGTTGTGTACTCGCACCAACACTCTTCGCAATATTCTTCTCTGTACTTCTTCGATACGCATTCAAGGATAGCAGTGAGGGAATCTGGTTACATACCAGAGCTGATGGAGGACTTTTCAACACTGCCCGCCTCCGAGCCAAGACCAAAACGACGGATGTCCTAATTCGAGAGCTACTATTTGCGGATGATGCGGCACTAACAGCACATACAGAATCTGGTTTGCAACAACTCGTGTCAAGCTTCTCCAATGCCTGCAAAGAATTTGGTCTGCAAATCAGCTTGAAAAAGACAAACATCATGGCCCAAGACACTCGACCTCCTCCTACCATAAATATCGATAATGAAAACTTGGAGGTTGTGGACAGCTTCACCTACTTGGGATCCAAGGTCTCCAATACACTGTCCATTGAAGAAGAAATAAACAGCAGAATTGGCAAGGCAGCCGCAACAATGGCTAAACTAAATAAGCGGGTCTGACAAAACACCAAGCTAACGGAGAAAACCAAACTGTGCGTCTATCGAGCCTGTGTCATCAGTACACTACTATATGGGAGCGAGACATGGACCACTTATACATCACAAGAGCGTAAGCTTAACAGCTTCCATTTGAGATGCTTGCGCCACATCCTTGGTATTAAATGGCAAGAAAAAGTGCCTAATAGTGAGGTACTAACGCGTGCCAATACCCAAAGCATGTTCTCAATTCTTAGTGAAAGACGCCTGAGGTGGCTAGGACATGTCAAAAGAATGAGCCCCGGCCGCATCCCGAAGGATCTCCTATATGGTGAACTTGCTTCAGGAAAGAGGAAAACAGGTCGCCCACGCTTGCGATTTAAAGATGTCTGTCAAAGGGACATGAAAGCAGCCAAAATACATACAAGTGACTGGGAGTGTAAGGCAGAAGACCGATCTACGTGGCGCACAGTTGTCAAAGAGGGCGTCATAGTAGCCGAGGAGCGAAGAATGGAGGAGGCTGCAGACAGAAGAGCTAGGAGAAAGGCCAAAACATTTGGAAGCACAGAACTCGTGTGTAAAAACTGTGGCAAAGACTGTCACTCAAGGATAGGACTGCACAGTCACTCGAGGAAATGCAACCCAACCCAACGGTGATGCACCATCGTCTCGCGAGACGGAAGGATGCCGGAATGATGTTTTTGAGTTACGACAAAAGCTTGATGACACACTAACCCTAGTTCAGGAGGAGCTGAGCAACTCGCAGGGGAGGTACAAACATTACTACGATAGAGGAGCGAGAGATAGGAAGTTCACTATTGGTGATCGCGTTTTGCTATTACTGCCGACGAAGGCAAACAAATTGTTAATGCAGTGGAAGGGACCGTATGAGGTTACAGGAATCATGGGACCATGTGATTATGTGGTTAATATGAATGGAAAGAAGAAAACACTTCATGCAAACCTTCATAAACAATATTTTTCTCGTGAAATGGATCAAGGGAAACTAGCAGGTGATGATATTGGCCGGGCTGAAATCAAGGAAAATTCAAAAAAGTGTCTAGCAGTTGGTGTTGGTGTTTTGGAGGATTATGAATGTGACGAAGAAAATGGAAGTGCCGAGGCTTTGCCAGAGATCGGGACCTGGTTACAGAAGGAATCACATCGGGATGTGATTTACGGTGAACATCTGTCCTCTCTACAGCAGCAGCAGATCGGGGCATTGGTAACAAAACATAAATCCATTTTCACTGAAAGCCCGGGAGGAACGACTTTGAGCATGCACCACATCAAACTCACAACTGATGTTCCAGTTAAATCAAAGCCTTATCCTATTCCTCATGCGTTACGGGAGGCGCTACATAATGAGTTACTCGAAATGGAACAGTTAGGAATCATACGCAAAAGCAACTCCCCTTATGCATCACCAGTTGTTATTGTGAAGAAAAAGGATGGATCTAATCGAGTCTATGTAGATTATAGAGGTTTAAATAAAATCACAATTTTTGACCCTGTGCCGGTGACTTCCCCTAACGAAATATTCTATAAGGCATCAGAGGCTAAATATTTGAGCAAGATTGACTTGAGTAAGGGATACTGGCAAATCCCCGTTGAACCCATGGATATTCCAAAAACGGCATTTGTAACTCCAGACGGCCACTATGAATTCCTGAGAATGCCATTTGGGATGATGAATTCGGCAGCAACACTGGTTCGTACGACCCGACAACTTCTGGAAGGGAGGAAAAATGTTATAAGTTATGTGGATGACTTACTAGTGTACACCTGCACTTGGGAAGAACATTTAGAGACGCTGGGCGAGCTGCTGCATCGGTTGGAAACTTCTAGCCTGACAGTCAGACCCACTAAATGCATGTTAGGGTCAGTCGAGGTGGATTTTGTTGGACATAAATTGTCATGGGGAACAATCGGGCTTCAAGAAGACAATGTCATTAAGATCCGACATGCACCTCGACCAACAACAAAGAAGCAATTGAGATCATTTCTGGGACTCATAGGATATTATAGAGACTTTGTACCAAATTATGCAACTCTCGCTTACCCGCTGACCTCCCTGACTAAAAAGGGACAGCCAAACAAAGTGAAATGGGAAAAGGACCAGGATGAAGCGTATGACGCTTTAAAGAAGGCCATAACGACGCGGCCTATATTACATATTCCTAATATGCATAAATCCTTCATTCGAAGGACCGACGCGTCTGACGCCGGGCTTCGGGCAGCTTTACCTCAGGAAAATAGTAAAGGAATATTGCATCCTGTTGCCTTTGCCAGTAAAAAAACTTCTGGACAGAGAGACCAGGTATTCCACAATTGAGAAGGAATGCCTGGCGATTGTGTGGGAGGTCAAGAAATTTGAACTCTATCTCTACGGAAAGATGTTTATTCTACAAACTGACCACCAGTCGCTGAAGTACCTTAACACGGCTCGATTTGTGAGTGCAATGATGAGATGGGCCATGTTTCTGCAGAGTTACAACTTCACAGTGCAGACAATTACCGGGGAAAATAACGTAGAGGCAGACTTCCTAAGTAGACTTTGTTATTAAACTTTTAGAATAGTGCCCGTTCCTGTTGAGAGTCACGTTCTTAGAAGTGGATGAAATCAAGTACAATATATTAAGACATTGACTCTAAAGAATATTATGGTCATGTTGGTTTTTGTTGTGTGATTACCTTGGTAATATAATATTTTAAGTTGTTAGGAGTTATATGAGTTATAAGTTACTGGATTTAATATACTGATTTTTATATAAATGCTATGTCGATATATTGGAGAGTAATAGTAATAGTTGAAGTATTTACAAAGAAATGTTACTATTGATAACGGATATTTACGAGTAGATGTCCATAGAATATATATAAGAAGCAATCATAGTTGATAAGTAAATTTTTAAATTGGTCATTCGAAATTGTGGAAATTTGTCGATCTCGAAAATTTTCTGGAAAGGGGGGCATATGTCACGGATGACCAATTTGTCATTGTAAATTGTTGTGAGTTGCGCACGGTGGTGTGTTTGGTGGTTGCTTTTGTGGTATTTAAAGTTATTGGTTAGTGGTGCGAAAGCGTGCAAAAGTAATTGTGTTATTGGCGTCATTAGAATGTGTGAAAAAGTTTAGAGAGTTTTTGTGTGGACGTGTTGTTGTAGCAAGGAGGAACGCCATTAAAGTTGTTGTTTTTCTAGCAGTGTCCTTATTTCTTGTGTAATGGTAATTGTATGAATCTTGGAGCAAGCAGTCAAGATATAAGTATTAGGACGCTTGTGACACTCTTTTTAAAAAGAAAAATGTTACTTCCACCATCCCACTGTGGACCATGAAGGGAGTAAAGTGGGAGAGGGGAGGGAAGGGAATGTATCTCTTCTCGCGTGTTTGTGTCGGTTCGGTATGTCAAAGCAAGTTTGTTTTCCTCTCATGTGAAACATCAGACACCGCCTCTTTCCTGTCAAGCCTTCTAGTCAGTATGGCTGTCTCCCCATCCCCTCTCAATATAAACATTGTCCTTGATTAATCTGCACTATAAAAGGCCGTTTTCCCTAACTCGAAAACTCGTAAATCGATTTTTTTTCGGGTCCTCTTGAGTTTGACTTGGAGAGGCCCGACTATATTAGTTATTTCCTCTCAGGCTGAAGACGGCACATAGGGCAGAGGTCATGGATTTCCATTTGCGACGATCCGTTGCTAATTGTATTAAGTCCTGGTTATTTCTTAGACCCATAGCTGAGCTTTCTCTTATGTTTGTTCTACGCAGGGTTTCTTTTGGTCTTCCTTGTTTTCTTTTGCCTGTTGGTGTCTACATGAGGGCCTGACGTGGGAGTCTTCTCTCGTCCATTTGCAGAACATGACCGATGTAATCCCATCGTCTTCTCCTTATAAAATTTGACACATATTCTTGGTTGGTTTCTTTTCTTATTGTTTCATTTGATTTGAAATCACTCCATTTTATATTTAAAATTTTTCGGAGGCATTTGTTTTCGAATGCAACTAATTTTTTTTCTATATATTTAGTGGATTTCCAGCTTTCGCATCCATACGTTAATACAGGGATTACACAGGAGTTGAATCGCCTAAGTTTTGTATGCTTGCTAATTGTCCTTGATCTCCAAATATTTGTAAGTTTGTTAAAAGCACTTGACGCCAACGCAATTCGAGTCATTATCTCTGATGTTGTATCTCCATTATATGACATTTTGCTTCCTAAATAAGTGAAGTTGGTTACTTTCTCTATAGTTTGATCATTAAGTTTTAAATCATTGGATTGGTTGGTGAGGTCCATGATTTTTGTTTTGGTTCTGTTGATTTCAAGACCAATTTGATTTGAAAAGTGCTGGAGACGATCTGTTTTTTCTTGGATGTTATATAACAATAATTATATTTATCCACCCCTAGTATGGAGAATATAAAATAGAGTAGATGATACCAAATTTCAAGTGAGCAAACCCAAACATAATCCAAAAGAAATTTTAAATATAATAAAATTAAAAATCATTTTAAAATTAAATGGAAAACAAACGATGAAATTCAAATAGATATTGACAAGACCCTAAACTGAATGTATGCTGATACTATTTTAATTATTTTTATATAATTTTGGTACCAATTTTTTTAACAAATTATAAATATAAGCATAGCATATGTAATTGTATATTTGACTATTTTCTTTAATTGACATTCTCATTATTTAAAAAATCTGTGCAATGAAAACCTTTTAAAACACCTTTATAAAATGGACTCTGGGAGAATACATTAATCCAGGTGTAAGCATCTTTTTCTACAGAGGACCGCATTGAAAATTTTATTGCAATAGTAGGACCGCATGTATATTGTGTCTATTGTGTCTACTTCAATTAAAATTTACAACGTATAAAATATGAATTAATGATTATAACCATATAGTTTTCATTTTCATTTCACAACCACACTCGATTACACATACAAATTACGTTTTAAAATACTAAATGAAACAGTTTATAATTTGATAATAAGATTTTACTATTCATATTTAGTACCAAAAAAAGTTTATTGTTACCTATCATTATAACTATGAAGAAGTAGGAACATAATTTACAAACAAGCTGACCACAGAGTACAATTTAAATTGATGAGAAGTATATTAACAATTTTTGATAATATTCTTGAACTTTGGAACCAAATTACTTGTTATAATTCGCTTGACTGTATTCAAATTGCAATCAGTCAACATCGATCTGTTCTTCGACTTACTTATTTTAATACAAGAAAAAGCTTGCTCACAGATATATGTAGACCCAAATAGTGACACAAGTTTTGCTGCAAAGTTTTTAAGTGTGTAAATGGCACTGCTGGCAAACATCCATAAAGCCCCAGGAGAAGCACTGACTTGAACTTCTCCTTCAGGTCATAATCTGCGTGTAGGCCAAGAGGCTCTAACTGTATAGCATCTTGGGCTGATTCAACTTCTGCAATAAATGGCGAACTGAGGATATTGAAGATTGGTTCGAGGTTCTTGAAGGCTTGGAACCTCCTTTCAAATTCCACGGCCAATGCATCCAACTGAGGCGTGTACTTGTCAACCATTTCCCCAGAAATGGTTTTCTGGTTCAGCAAAGAGAAATGGCAAAATCTGTTTTCACCTGCTTTCCTGGAGAACAGGGGAGAGCTTTTCCTGAAACGACTTAATATGCACATACATTTTCATGTCCAAAACAAGTAATAGCCCTAAAGATTGAAATTCATTTCATTCAACTTTTTCATAATGTCATTGGCAAAACATGAAAACCTGACTTCAACTCTTCATCAACATTGGTAGTAATAAGTTAACAAAATAAAAAGCACTTCATCTTCAGTAACATAACTATTTCTTCCTTGAGAACCTTACTTGCCTGAATATCTTGTAAGGCTCAGCCAGTGGACACTGCTGTGGTAGATAATATCATAATATTCAGTTTCCAAATGAGATTTATCACACTGATAACTTGATCAATAATATGCTAGATATTCCAACAAAGCCTTACACAGACTTTCCTGATGGACGCCACATTGGAGAGTGTATGGTCAGGTGGTTCTTTAATTTTATATTTCATTTACTTCACCAAATATACGTTTTTCCAGTCAAAGCACGCGTTGCATCTATTGTTACACATCCTATCTTGTTCCCAAACCAACCCAGTTCTTTTAATGCAGTTCTCAACAACACTGATTAAATCCTGGCAAGAAGTTGTGTCTATGAGTGGCTTAACACTAACTTATTCTTCGGTAAGCTCAATACGAGTATTTATTCCCCGTATAAAAACCAACGATTGTGATGTGTCTTGTACATCGGTACTTTTGTCCAACGCTACAGAATACCACAAAAAGTCTTTGATTGAATCTCGAAGTTAGTGTATCAAACTGTCACCTACTTTATCAACACAACTAACAACCATTCTCCTTGACCAAAAAATGCTGCCAAATTCTGTTTTCTTTTCTAGACACATGATGCTTGCTGCATCTGACAAGCATTCATTGATGCACTCGCTGTTAGAAAAAGAGGAGTTCGTTTTTACGATCTTATGAGACAGAAACAAACTGGCTTCGGTTGCAGCATCTTGTATTAAAAGACTTTTCGGTGAAAACAGTTTGCTGCTTATTTAAATTATGAACCAACTCCTGGCAATATTCTTTTTCTCTCTTCCTTCGTTAAATTGTTCCCGAAATATAGGTTTTTGGTTTTTGCGATGCCTTTTAAGTTGTACTCTTTAAAGACGCTCACACACTCACGGCACAGCAGACTGCTTCGCTCCCAACTCACCTTTCAGTAATATCTAGCGGTCCATTCTTCCTTAAAACGCAACATTAGTCTTCATTTTTAAAAATATTTATTATTATTATTATTATTATTATTATTATTATTATTATGGCAGCACTCATGGTTTTATCAGGGTCTATTCACTTTTAAATTATAATTTTTTTACAAAAATGCCAATATGTAAATAGTAAACAAAGGCCACTTCCAGTTGAGCTGAAAAGCAGTTTCGAATAAGAATGTTAACACTTAATGACTTATGATCACTAATTGATTATGGAGCAATAAAACCGATTTAAAACCATAGATTCGAATCAATTTTTTAAAATATAGCGAAAATTCAAAAAAAAAAAAAAAGTAAAACAAAGACAGATGTTCACAACATGTATATGCCCACGGGCTGCTTAATAAACTCTGGCGAGCCGCATGAAGCCCGCGGGCCGTAGTTTTCCCGTCCCCCGTATTAATCTTTTCTACCCCATCCGACGTGACGATGAATTTCTCAAATAAAATATTGTCAATTGTTCGAAATATTTAACCGGGGTGTCACATGATATTATTTGATATGTGATTGGTAGAGAGAGATCACGTGATGTATGCGAGACCAGAATGCTTTGCAAGGCAGTTCAAATTGTGGAAGACAAGAGAGGCACTGAATTTATTCCAATGACGTATATTAACATGTAAAAAGAGTGTACATAAGGTAAGTATTGGATTAAAGTTAATTGTGTTACAAAGGACTTCTTTGTCTTACTGTGTGCCGGAGTGTGCCATCAATAAATGCCTACAAGTGAGAAAGCGGCCTAAAAATTCGTTACATGTGGTAAAGACGATGCAAACATAGAATAAAATACTGTGAAATGGAATTGAAGACATTTGTTTGTTGTTGTTATTTTTATTTTTTTTGCACACTGTTTTCCCACTGGGGTAAGGAAGAACGCATGAGGTGCACTTATGTTGCTCCGGGTAAGGGGGCGGACTGGGCGGGACTGATTGGCCCCCCTCCCCCTTGCATTCCGTTTAGATTAACTAAAAGGTTGTTGGATTACTATAAAAATATAACATCTCCTGCGATTAATATTAACACAAACTGGAAAGAAGAATAATTATTGTGTCGCACTTTACAACTGGCCGGTGGACTGAGATATATGTGTGCACCCATTGGCTTCACAAGGATACCTTTTAGCGGCACGTATCCGTATCCTCTATCAGAATGTTAGACTATCCTAAATGGCGTCATTCAAATTGTCATGAGTCTCGACAAGCCTTATTAAAGGGTCCTCAAATATATGCAAGGGTATTATGACTTTTAACTGTTTATTGGAACATGTAACATCTGCTTACGAAGTATGTTAATTTTTGTAAGCCTATGTTAAACTTATGTTAAAGATATTTTCTCGTAGTTATATGTAACAGCAAAAAGCGGATTTAAAAAGTGTTGTTTCCTAAACAATATGCATTGATGGATAACAAAAGAGTGTTAATATGTATGTGTGTGTGTTTGTGCATATTTTTTTAACATAGACAGATCGCCTCAAATACTTACTCTTTTCTAACAATTTTCAGATTCCTCTTTACATAATTTTATTATTAGTAAAACATCTGATTATTTCATATACCTAAGTCTGTTCTTCGTTACAGTTATTTCTCTAAACGACATCAATATAGCATCCAATTACACGGATTATTATAACTTTCTAAACAAAACAAACAGTCAGTCGATGATATGAAGTAATGAATCATTGTTAAAATCTCTTGGCCAAATGAGGCAATTATATTACCATAATTTTAAAAAATCTATTGAATCAAGCACATCTATTTATATGTGTAACTAAATAAGAGAAATTCATTGTTTTCTTCTGATGCCATGATTTTAAGATGCTATTGTTGTATCTCTCCTCACCCCTCCCTCTCTCCACTTTTGAAAGTAATGTGAAATGATACCTGTGTTGCTGATAAGTCTCAATCCACTCTAGGAATACTATCCAAGTCCCTAAACAACAAATTACATATCGCCTGACTACAGTTCAATGTGGCATCGGTCTCAATTGATTCTGTCAAAACAGCACGATTTTGGCTTGAGTTTTTAAAGTCATTGTTAACATTTTTTTTAAAATATATAATTATAAAAACATAATTATACGTGTATTTATAGAAAAGTGGGCATACATAAAAGTGTTATGTGACATATAGAAGAGTGAAAACTGGCACATATTAAAGTGATATGCGAGAGAAAGGATTTGTGACTGTGTGGAGTTACTATTTATAGCATATAGTTAGCATAAAACATGTAAAGTTGGTATATTCTATAGCTTAGATGTTTAGCATAAAAAATGCAGAGAATTACTTTATATAACAGGGAGAAGGTGGTATGTTTTAGACTTTGTTTTAAAGAGAATCGGGCTTAACCAGAAAGTCATTTTGCCCATTTACAACAGCATGCGTCCGGCCGGTATTTCGTTCATCCTAAGTGTGCCCATTAATCGCTGAATTAATTCCTGTGAAGTTTGCCCTTTTATTAAAGATACATTATATGTTAGATGAGTCCATGGAATAGATGTAACTTTGAGTTTCGTGTTATCACTTGACTTAGCAATTCATTTTGACCATTTTCATGTTTCTTATAAGTATTTCTCAGCCCATAATTTAATCTTTAAACGACATTGTCTTATAAAGAATGTGCTTCAACAAACATTTAGAACCACAATACTAAATAGCGATTAGGTTTTTTAATTTTTTTAAAACACTATTTTTTTCATTAAAAAAAACTACAACATTGAAGCGTGTCAACTAGATGACATTTTAGTAACACGAACTAAAAATAACGCTGTCACCGCCAGTGGGAGGGCCGTGAATTACAGACATGGCATAGTGTCTAGATACAATGGACTTAAGACGTCAGTTGCATCACTTGTGATCAACTTGCAAGCTTGTTTTATGTGAGGAAGGAAGCCATGTACATGAAGTCGCTACTCTTAGGGGGCGAAACTCTAGGTAACCACTGCACAATAAAGTCCCATAACCCGGTTGATTTGTGGAGTCTTTAAAACAACGCCCAAGATATTTACATTTATTCCTGGACTATTCGTTAAAAAAAGGATAAAAAATAAAATAAATATTATTAGGTCTTCTAGAATCAAGTCTAGGAAAAGTTTCTTAAATTAAAAGTGCTGAAGATAATAACTGATTCAAATTACTTCAAATAACTTCGTCTTCACATCTTCTCAAAACACTATCAATAGTTAAAGCAAACTTTCTTGCATAGTGGTAGATTTGGATAATCTTAAGTCATTCTGTGGACATTTATCAACCAGAGCAAACATTAACGAAGGTAATTTGATTAATTATCTGTTTATCATCACTTCTAAATTAGGTTCATCCATCATTTTACTTTAGCTTTGTCCTAGCCTGATCAACCAATGAAATCATTAGTTGATCTACTGAAGGCAGATGAGTGAAATGGCGTCATATACATTTAAGTAACAAATTAAATTTCTTAATATTACTGAATGCATCCTCATTTTGTACCGGTAATTTCTCCTCAATTTAGACTATCAGCAACTTAGAGCGCCATCTGGTGCACATAAATCTATGTTTTAATACAATAAATTTAATGAGCTACATTTCATTGTATTTTTTAAATTTAATATTGATATATTTCCCAAACGGTAGAAGGACGGTGCTACAGTTGTGGAGGTAATAGTTAATAAAAAAAATTCTCAATTAATGGTCATTGATCATTTATGGTCATCTTCAAACGTATCAGAATAAAGTTTATGTCATTTTGATCAGCTTGTTGATAGCTTGAGGTTTTCTATCGTGGCAGATTCAGTATGTTACAGATGAACAGATGTTATATTTCATAAACGTCTACTCTATAAACATCATACATCATTATTTACGTCTATTTTATGTTAAAAAACAATACAAATGATTTCATTTGCATTCATTTGCATAAGGGCTGTTATCGATTAATTTAAATTTAATCATTAACTTTTCAAAAATTACCGATTAATTAATCGATAATTTTAATTAAAGCTAAAAATGAAGACGTATGTCATTAAACTGAAAATTTCAAGGGAAGTAACAAAAAACAGGCTATTGCCATTTTTAGCGCATTTTCGAGAAGTCGAAATGCGCTATTGTATCCGTTTTGTCCGTCTGTCCGTCCGTCCGTCTGTTATCACCCTAGATCTCAGCATCCATAAGTCCTAGACCCATGATGTATATATGTTTTTTGTATGTCCTGACCTGCCATTTGTGCATCAACACTCAGTTACTCGATCCGACCTCTTGTAGTGGCAGTAGAGCTCCTGGAAGTATGAAAGTCCTAGACCCATGATGTATATCACAAGAGTTCCTACCACCTCCAACACACAAGAATTCCTACCACCACCAACACACAAGAGTTCCTACCACCGCCAACACACAAGAGTTCCTACCACCACCAACACACAAGAGTTCCTAAAAATTCATAAAAATATGTCTAAAATCTAAACACAATTACTGATAACTACATAAGGCTGATATCTAACATAAGTACTGATACATAATACGAAAATGCGCTAACACGTCCTGAGTCCAAAAAGGGACCAGGCTTAACATGAATTTTTGTTCTGTTGAGCTATTTCCCTTGTCTTAAAGACATTTTTAAAAATAACAATACTCTGAACTGAATTTGTTTTTTAAAAGCAACATAAAAAAATGAAATCAAAGTTATGCATACGATGGAAAAACTTCATATTAACAATGGAAAATATTTCAAAGTCTCATTTCTCAAGTGTTATTTCAAGGCATGTTACATAAAGGTCCGATGAGTTGTAAACAAATTATATTTAAAATCTTATTACAATTATAATTATTATTTTTTAAAATATATTTTTAAAAGAATCAGGATTTGTTATTAACATTTTACAAGATTTTGTTCAACTTAATATTTAACTATAAAATATAGTTAAAAATCAATATAAATGTTAAAAAAATTTAAACAAAAATAAATTAATTAAATAACGCATTAAAGTTTAGGTACTGGGATAAAAGTTTTAAAATAATTTTTAAAATATAAAAGTAATACAGCTGTATAGAAATTGCTTTATGATTAATAAAAACATAAGGATCACCTTTTTATCCCAAGTGATTCAAAAGTTATGATTTTGTTCTAAGACGCTATAATCACGTTTTTTCACTATGTTGTTTTCCTTCACATTTTCGGCCTTTTTAGGGCATTTTAAAAAATGTCCATAACATATATATTTAATTTAAAAAATATATTTTTAGGAGAAATATTTAGATATAAGTAGTTCAAAATAATGTCAATGAGTAAAAACAATGTTTGATTTTTTAAATTATCATATTCCTTATAAAACAGCTTATTTTAAAGTTAACTCTTTAAAAATCTTCTTTTTTTTTTAAATGAAGAAATTGAAATACGCAAATTAGGGATGCGGAAATTTACGAGTAATTTCTCGATTAATCGGCAATTTTTTTATCGATTAAAACTATTTTAATCGATAAAATAGCGATTAAAATTAAAGAAAATGTTTTTCTTTTAATTTTAAATTTTTAAACAAATGATACATTTTGGTTTTTGTTGTTAAATTAAATGTATCCAAGTATTTGAAATTTGCGAAGCAAACCAAGCACTGAATAACAAATTGCAATGATCTTTCTAAACTGGAATGTAATAAAATATTTAAATATTCGACCTTATTAGAATATCACTTAAATTTCTTTATTGATGTAGATCCTAGTTTGTGCATATTTGTGTAACACACTTGTCTTGTCTGTGCATAAGCGCTAAAATAACATACCTTAATTAATTAATATATGCACATCTTGTGACATTCTTAAAATATTTCATATATATATTAGGGATGCGGAAATTAACTACTGATTTCTAGATTAATCGTTAAAAAGTTTAACGATTAAATTATCTTTAACGATTAATCGACCATCACTTACAAATTATTGGAAGTTAAAAGTTTAAAAAAAAAAAAATAATAATTTTAAAAATAGCGGCCGATAAATAATAACAATTTTCTGACGATTACATGAACATTTTTGTTTTAAACTATTTACTGATGGGAATGTTAAAACTTCGCCTACTTATCAAACCAAGTGAAAAGTGTATTAAGCTAATGGCAGTAATGGAGTCTGACTCAGAGACAGAAAATGACGTGACGAATTACTGCGTTACAAAATGCTTTAATGCTTTTTAAAGGTTTAAATTAAGATACAAGATAAGTGTGTGATTAAATCAATCAGTTAAAAATTAGTAAAAGGAAAGATAACTTAAATGTTAAATTTTAGCAAATGCATAAATCAGTTGACACAAATAAACAAAGGTATTTAATGAAATTTACATTATGTATTACCTCTTATACCAAGGGCGCCCAGGCATGTAGTAACTCAGAGACAATTTGATAATTTTAAAAAAATGTTTAGAGCCGCATTTAAACTTTTGAATTGTTTTATCACTATCCTTATAGTGAAGAAATATAATTGCGTTACAGTTACACAATTATGAAATATTTAAATATGTTCTAATTATCAATAGAAACATACTGCATATAGACTCATTAGTGTAGTCAACATTATTTGTTGAGACTGTTCTAAGAAGCTTTGGAAATCGTATATTTTATTTAATGTGTTAGGCACCTCGTTGTTGTAGAGCGGTTCTTTCAAAATAAAGTTCTTTAGCATGAGCAATTTTCTAGTGAGGGCATAACTTGCCTCATTAGAAGTTGAAGTGACACCGTTTTGCTTTTTCCATTGCAGACCTTAACTCATCAGGCTTCCTTGTTCTTTCTTTAAGTCTTGTCTAGATTATTTTTAAGTCTTTGTCTTAGCCAAAATAAAATTAAAAACAACAAAAAGCATTCATTAATATTTCAAATGAAAAATTTTAATTTCATAAACTATTTGTGAGACGCAATGTGAACAGAAGAGCCCCATGCGGATATCGAGCCACCATTTGGCCACCGTTCTACTAACCATGGAAAAAATAATTAAGTAGAGATTTAAAACAACAACAACAACAGAGAAACGACAATAAGAAACAATTGCCACAAGTTAAAAAATAAAGGAAAAAAGTATTAAATATAACAGTTTAAAAACAAACTGGGGGGAATTACAGTGAAGTAAAATTGTGAACTTTGTTCACACCACATTTCTACCTATAACTCCTACATTATCTACTCCCACCTTCTCCACTTACAACCTTCTCTCGTTATAAAAACAAATTACACAGACTATTTGTGTAAGGAAACAATAAATTAAAGCTTTATTATCAACTTTCTCTCGTTATACATTTTTACTATATCTACTAAGCATCCCTTCTAATTACTTTTATTATTTCATATCATGTTCGCTTTCCACTACTTCTTCTATTTCCTCTGACAATTTTCAATTTACTATTTCGACTATTTTCTTATATTACTTTTTTCTATTCTATTTCCTCTCAATTATTTCCTCTTTGTCTTTTAATTATCTTCTCTGTTTCATGACACCTATTTACAATATTTTTCTCAGTATTTCCACTAATTTCTCTTAAACAATTTTTTTTTTCGATTATTCTCCCCTTGATTTCATCTTACCATCAGCTCTATTTCGAGTCTCCTCTTTCGTCTCTCACTACCTCATCCCATTGACCCCTCACATACTTTCCCACTGACTCCTCACATACTTTCCCACTCACTCCTTACAGTCTCTCCCACTGACTCCTCACATACTTTCCCACTGACTCCTCACATACTTTCCCACTGACTCCTTACAGTTTTCCCACTGACTCCTCACATGCTTTCCCACTGACTCCTTACAGTTTTCCCACTGACTCCTCACATACTTTCCTACTGACTCCTCACATACTTTCCCACTGACTCCTCACATACTTTCCCACTGACTCCTCACATACTTTCCCACTGACTCCTTACAGTTTTCCCACTGACTCCTCACATACTTTCCCACTGACTCCTCACATACTTTCCCACTGACTCCTCACATATTTTCCCACTGACTCCTTACAGTTTTCCCACTGACTCCTCACATACTTTCCCACTGACTCCTTACTGTTTTCCCACTGACTCCTCACATACTTTCCCACTGACTCCTTACAGTTCTCCCACTGACTCCTCACATACTTTCCCACTGACTCCTTACAATCTCTCCCACTGACTCCTCACATACTTTCCCACTGACTCCTCACATACTTTCCCACTGACTCCTCACATACTTTCCCACTGACTCCTCACATACTTTCCCACTGACTCCTTACAGTCTTTCCCACTGACTCCTCACATACTTTCCCACTGACTCCTCACATACTTCCCCACTGACTTCTCACATACTTTCCCACTGACTCCTCACATACTTTCCCACTGACTCCTCACATGCTTTCCCACTGACTCCTCACATAATTTCCCACTGACTCCTCACATACTTTCTCACTCACTCCTTACAGTCTCTCCCACTGACTCCTCACATACTTTCCCACTGACTCCTCACATACTTTCCCACTGACTCCTCACATACTTTCCCACTGACTCCTTACAGTTCTCCCACTGACTCCTCACATACTTTTCCACTGACTCCTCACATACTTTTCCCACTGACTCCTTACAGTCTCTCCCACTGACTCCTTACATAGTTTCCCACTGACTCCTCACATACTTTCCCACTGACTCCTCACATACTTTCCCACTGACTCCTCACATACTTTCCCACTGACTCCTCACATTCTTTCCCACTGACTCCTCACATACTTTCCCACTGACTCCTTATAGTTTTCCCACTGACTCCTCACATACTTTCCCACTGACTCCTTACAGTTTTCCCACTGACTCCTCACATACTTTCCCACTGACTCCTCACATACTTTCCCACTGACTCCTCAAATACTTTCCCACTCACTCCTTACAGTCTCTCCCACTGACTCCTTACAATCTCTCCCACTGACTCCTCACATACTTTCCCACTGACTCCTCACATACTTTCCCACTGACTCCTCACATACTTTCCCACTCACTCCTCACATACTTTCCCACTGACTCCTCACATACTTTCCCACTGACTCCTCAAATACTTTCCCACTCACTCCTTACAGTCTCTTCCACTGACTCCTTACAGTTCTCCCACTGACTCCTCACATACTTTTCCACTGACTCCTCACATACTTTCCCACTGACTCCTTACAGTCTCTCCCACTGACTCCTCACATACTTTCCCACTGACTCCTCACGGTTTCTCCCACTGACTCCTCACATCTTCTCTCACTGACTCTCCTCAACCTCTCCTTTATCTCCTCATTCCCTCCCCTACAACACAACATCACCTTCTGACATTGCACCTCCGCCAAGAAAGACCTTCTCCCCACTATACCCTCTTCTCCTATATCTCGAAGTATGACCAGCAGTATGACCTGCTACTCGGACACCCAATGTTTTCTTGACTTGAGTTCGCTGCAGAAGTTGATGGTCTATTTTTGGAGCATAATCCTGCAATATGCTCGTACGTCTTCGTTGCATGTCTGAGGCGGTGACACCAACATTTTTGTTCAGAAGGCTGATGGCAGAGCTTCTTTGAGTTAATCAAACAACAATACAGTGAAGATTTTATATAACTTGTTTCCTTTATTGTAGGATTTTACTACAACTTATGGCACCCCAGTGATATTAATGACCTTCTTCTTAAAGTGACCTTCACATGAACTTGTAAAATAAATTCTATCTAATCATCGTAAAGCGTTTCATTTCTATTTATAACCAAAGATCTGGAAAAGCTCTGCACTAATGAAAATATTTTGATCATTATCTTGTGTGTGTTCACAGATGAGAAGACACTCGGACATGTTACTGGCAGCTTTCTACCTGGCCGTGTCCTTCATCTACGCCAGTAAGTCAATTACTTCAATAAAATAGTCTTTGTTCGTGTGTTTGTTAGCTATAAACACCAGTATTACTAGCCGAAACAGGCGGCAGGGTGGTTCTTCTATGTCCACATGGTAAGTAGTACCTTCATGACATCTAGTGGCTGAATTTCTCATTGAAACAAACAAGTTTATATCACATTAAGTCGATTGAGAAAGTAAACCATACAAATAAATAGCTTGAGTGAAAAAGACATGTCCACGTCATACTACTATGTTCGACGCATATTTTTTTCTTAAAGCCTTATCAACGATTGCGAAAAATCATCTTAGTGCGTTGCAAAGCGTTGCTGCTTTAATGTTGTTCCCTTGTTGTGCAAAAATTACATTTAATACGCGAACAAATGAGAAAATACTAGCAAGGAAATTTGCCATGACTTAGCTTGGTAGCCAGGGGCCATAAATCTCTTCTAACGAAAGCCATTAAACAGGCGATAGTACACATCTAACGTCCAGTTGTCTCCCTGGTCCTTAGCTGTGAGACGCCGTTGTGTGACACCTTCAAAACGAGATGAATGGCTCAGTAAATTTACATCTAGTTGCTGATGTATTGCTAGACAAGTATGCCTGCGAGAATCTGGTTCGGCTGTCTGATTTTAATACTTTGCCCTTGTATGTATTACCCTTTCTTTTAGGATCGGTTTGAATTGTAAAATTTATATTATTAATACAATCTGCATCACTTTAATTCATCGATCGACCAATCCGCCAGTTCCCCCATCCATTCACATATTCATCAATTCATTCCCCAATATATCATCCATTCATCCATCCATCCATCATTCGTTCATTCACCCAGCCATTTTACATCCATACTCATTAATCAATCACCCACCTATCCACCCATCAAACAACCATTCATCCACCTAATATCATCTATCCATCCAGCTAACACCCATCTATCCCCCATCATGTTTGTCTTTCATCTCCTCATTTCTTCCTTTATACTTGAATAGATACCACTGCATTTTATTCGCGCTACAAAAATGGTATTTTGTATTTAAAAGAGATTTATAAACTATAAATAGCAGTACAGGACAACACAGTATGTTAAGTGTGTCACAAGAAAAGCATGTTGAGAAATACCGAATCATCTTGTGGTGGTTCTATTGTATTATGAATGTTTATAGATTTGCTTGAAACAAAATGCCGGCATTATTTCAATCCATGATCATTCATACTTCAATAACCTTCTACATTCCATGTCCTTAAACACTTCCATGCTTGATCTTTTCCATATTTTCAACAACGGACGAATTCAAGTAATTTTAATAACATTTCCATTCTCCATTCTTGACATATTTTTAAATAGTAATTGTTATTATTTCCACCCTTCTTTACATACGCCTCATTCATCACTGGCATGACTAGCTTTGGCTTTAACTTATAGAAACTTTACTGCAGTAGCGTTGCAAGTGGGGGCGTCCTCCCCGGGTGGCACATATATATAGGGTGGCATTTGAAGGCATTTGAAAAGTAAAGCCATTTCCGAGAACCACCCTTTTCTTTTGAAGGGCGAAAACTAAGGTGAAAAAATATATTCTTAATTTCGAGTCTTAATTAACATATTCGCGCAAACATTTGTTGTTATGTTTAACGCAAAAATGTTCAAAAATTGTACATACATGTAACCCCCTTTTCAGTCCATGGCGGACTCTAAGGCAAGTGAAGTAGCGTTAAAAAGTTTATTAAGCCACTACTAGCGAGCAAGGGATTGTGTTGCTAGCACAATGCCTTGCCAGTACTGAGGCTCGAACCCGTGACTCGAGTTCTTGCCACGGTTCGGCAGTCCAGCGCGCCACCACTTAGACCACCGCGTCCCAAAAATCACTCAAAAAAGGTATCGATTTGTTTGGAAAATTAAGCAGTATACGTCACAGTTGGCGCTTATATAAGAAAACTGCACACACAAAAAACAACAACAACAAAAACAACACATCACGCTAGCCGAATAATATGTGCCATTAATAACGCCACGACATTTTTATCGTGGGATTTCGAAAAGCGCAGAATGATGCGAGAACAAGTACCTACATGGCATTGTGGCTCAAATATTGCGTTTAACTTGCTAGTAGTAATCAATGATATATTAGCCCAGGTCACTCGGTAACGCTAACGGACATCACTCTGTAATGTTAAGAGACATAATCAGCATATTTTTTAAAATTGAAAATATAGACGTACAGTCATAATCATTTTGGTTTCGAGATTAATAGAGCGTCTTGTGTTTCTCACCGTAAAAATTATATCACGTCATGGTTCAGCTTATATAATTTAATTTTTGGAAAAGGGAACGATTTAATATAAGAGCCGTTAATAGTTTTGCAAAGCACGAACCTGTGACGTCAGCGTTTGTGTTGAAGTAGATAACATTGTGTCTGCAACTGCGAATGTTGGATGGTTTTGTTAGCTACGCCATGGAGTATACAGGAGATGTGTCCGTGTTAATGATTTATGTTCAACATATATTTGAGGATTTATAATTATAAAATACTTTGTGTACATTTCAGGAAGTTTAATATTCGTATTTATCAAACAAGGAATATTAACCATAAATAATCCGTCAACTGTGATTTTTTTGTTGTCGGACACACTGATCAAAACACACGCAATTACATTCAAGTAAGTTACTTGGCTTTTGAAATAAACGGGCGCCGCAGGCGCCCTACAGCAACCTAGTTTGTACTACCGTTTCAGTTTTCAGAAAATTTTTATAAGGTAACTTACTACAAATTTAATTTATTTTGTTTTTATTGCATTAAAGTAGCACACATAGTTTGCGTTTTTCATTAAAATACGGTTATTCATTAAAAATTTTACACCTATCCAATTAAAATAATGTGTAAATAATTTGCATTCATCTGTTTTACGGGAATATATTAAGATTTCTGGCAAGAACATGAAAATATTCAAATTTTTCCGATCATAAACACCACAATAGCATTAATAATTTCGAAAAAGACATACTCTAACATTTCAAAAGTTTTGGAAAAATTGACATCTGATGTAACTAGTAAAAAGAGATCGGATGCTGGAATTTCATTCAGTTTAATGCAATATTTTTCTTTCAATCTTATCTCACTTTAATTTTGTTACTTTCGATTAAAGCCAAATATTAAAATGTATGATATCATTAGTAGCATTTATTAAACCTTCTTATTGAAAATCTAAATAAATACTGGAATGTCTCCTATATATGTCATCTTCTAACCAACTACGCAAAAAAGACATTTGTGTTGATATTATTTGGTTCAAGTGATGAGTGGGTCTAATTGACAATATAATCAACCGAGCTGAACAATCATTCACATGGAACTGAGGTAACTAATATACAGAAAACAGTCCTGGCAATTAATGACATTATCGGATATCGGTGTTCATTAAGTTTCCACCATTGTAGATGGTTAATGGATTCAGGAACTTTCAACTACATTTTGTACAGCAGAAATTCATCAGAAGAGCTGTCGTCATTTGCTGTCTCTGAGTCAGACTCCACTACTGCCAATAGCTTATTACGCTATCCATTTGGTTTGATAACTAGGCGAATTGTTAGAACCATGATAAGCAAACTTCATCATTATTTTAAAAATTCCCTAAATTTTCGTGGAATCGTCAGGAAATTTGTTATTATTTAGCGGCCACTATGTTTTATTTCATTTTTTTTTTACTTTTTGACTTCTAATAATTTGTAAGTGATGAGTCGATTAATCGTTAACAAATAATTTATTCGTTAAAATTTTTTAACGAGTGATCGAGAAATAAATCGTAAATTTCTTCAGCCCAAATTTTTATAAATGTGTATTTATAGGAACATCATCTTATCCGGCCTCGTCTATTACTGCTTTCATAGATAGGGTATGCAATGGTAAAAATTTTCCCCACCTTTACTTCGTTTCAATTACCATTATTTATTCATGTCTATTATTTTTTTTAAAAATCATATGATAGACTTAAAGGGGCGTCCACAAATTACGTCATGCAATTTTTAACGATTTTTCACCTCTCTCCTCTCGCCACATATCGTCACAAAAACTTAGACCCCTTCGTCAGTATGTCGTCACAACACCCCCCCCCCTTTTTTCCGCCCAAAGAACCCGTATGTTCTATTTCTAAATGAGCATGTTTCAAATAAACTTTTTTGTCATTTAAATATGTTAAAGTATAAAGCTGCACTCTAATATAATAACACGCGTAAAGTCATGCAAACGTCATTAAATAAAATGTCGATAATCATATATTTGGAGGATGGACAGTGAAGTCAATAAGGCGCTCGCCTCACGGTGAGGGGCGTGGGATCAAGCCCATGAAAAGCTACAATTTTTTTTTAAAATGATGAATAACACTCAGAAAGTCCTCCGCTGACCTGGAAGGGAGTCGGGGCACCCACCAAGGTCTACCAACCCCTGGTAGGTTCTACTGGAAACATTAGGACACCCTACGACCATCTGTTATGGGACTCAAAAAATCTTATATTTAAGTGGAATTTTTATTGAAAGTTGCGTATTTAGATGTGATGTGACGTCAATTCTGTGACTCCCACCCCGTCCCCTAAAATGGCGGCAAATTGGAAACCCCTCGGGCGACAAATATTCTAGAGGCACAAGAACAAAACCATTCCTTCACTCCTCTTTGCCAGAGCACTCAGATAGCACTTAAAAACCCAACATACATTTTTTCACGCCCAGCTAATTAAAAAAAGCGCTTTACAAGTGTGTTATAAAACTTGCGTGAGCCGGGGATTAAAATGTCCTGACAACGAAAGTTTATTTTAAACAAAGCTTTTTTTCTTCATGCTGACGCATACGAAAACAAAATCGTTTGAAGTTTTTTCCTGTATAAAAATAAAATTTTTGAGAAAGATTTTGTTTGAAATAGCATAAAGCAGGAGTAATGAGAGTAGCTTTGAAAGGATACCACTAAACTCAGATTCATCTAGTTAAATAGAAATATATTTAGATTCTAAGACATTTCTTACATTTCTCTAGGCCCATTTTTTCTTTACTTAAAAATAAAACTAAATTGTTAAAAAATTGAATTCATAAAATTGTGAAAACTTGATGAAAACACTCCAGTTTTTTAGTCTTAAGATTGTATACCCTGGCATTAAGGTACTTAAGAGACATGTCATTTATGACCAACTAAAAGACATGTCAATTATGTTCAACTAAAAGTCATGTCATTTATGGCCCAACTAAAAGACATATCATCTATAGCCAACTAAAAACATATTATTCATAGCCAACTAAAAGACTTGTCATTCATAGCCAACTAAAAGACTTGTCATTCATAGCCAACTAAAAGACGTGTCATTCATAGCCGACTGAAAGACTTGTCATTCATAGCCAACTTAAAGACTTGTCATTCATAGCCAACTAAAAGACTTGTCATTCATAGCCGACTTAAAGACTTGTCATTCATAGCCAACTAAAAGACTTGTCATTCATAGCCAACGAAAAGACTTGTCATTCATAGCCGACTTAAAGACTTGTCATTCATAGCCGACTTAAAGACTTGTCATTCATAGCCGACTTAAAGACTTGTCATTCATAGCCAACTAAAAGACTTGTCATTCATAGCCGACTTAAAGACTTGTCATTCATAGCCGACTGAAAGACGTGTTATTCATGGCCAATTGTTCATACATATTTTTCTCATAAACACGACTATTTTATCAATTTTCTAGATATTAGGCTTCCAAACATTAGTTTTAACTGTCTCTAAGCCTAATAAAGTTTTGTATTTATATCATGTGTTGATGGTCAACAATTAATGTGCACAAATTCTCTTTGCTGACAGTGAGTGTGTCACCTGACCTAGGGGCCCCAGACAGCAACAATTTGAACATGGAGTTCACACCAGACGATTCCGCCGCTGGGGGGCTAGACACGAGCCTGGATAACTCTAACGCCACGCCCATGGTCATCACAGCACCTCCACCGACGACATCAACCACGCCGACAACCACCACGACGCTGCCCACAACCACAACGGTGAGACTGACCACCACGTCGACCACCACCAGCACCAGTTCAACAACTACCATGACCACGCCAACCACGACTACAACAACGACAAGCACAACGAGGCCGACGACAACAACAACAAGCACGACAACGACGACCCGGCCCACAACAAGGGCCCCAGTAACGCCTCCACCTACAACAACAGGTAAAAATGTCTAAATATTTATAGAGACCACTAGGGCATTGGGATGTTTAGGGGGGTGGGGAGGGTGTGGAACTGTAAGTTCCGTCATTTCGGTGACGAAGGAGAAATTAATGAAATTATTAGTTTGTAAAAGAGTTTCGCTTTTAAATTTAAAAACTAGCGTACACTAGTATTGGAGTTGATTACTTTTATGGCAAATAGAAAGATATCGCATTGTTATACAAAAAAAGCTGACTGAATTTAGAAATGAGAACTTTTCAACACAATGTATGCTAAATTAATAATTCACATTTATTTAGTATAGTTTGTATAACAAGCAGTAGGTGTCATAAGCCCCGCACGTCATACGTCCTAGACTGTTTATAATAATCGTCACGTTTATAATTTAAGTCAATCGGACAAGAGAATAAGGGAGACAAATGACGCGCATGAATATAATTTCCCCAGGGGAGACAACGACAGAGCACTATTTGAAGAAGAGAGCTTTTTTTTAAAAGGGGGATCAATGTTATTTCTTTATGCGATTGTAAATTACTGTTATGAATTATTTATCATTGTTGAACTATGAATACCAAAATATAAATGACTTATCCCTTAGAACTTGGTTTTTAGAAACATCTGCAATATTAGATATAAACATATTAATGAATATGTGAAATGACTTTACAACATCAATCGCTTTTCTGCCACATGCTACTCTCTTTGTACTTTATTAAAGCCTGAAACATGATTTTAAATCACTAGTTACAATTTTCATTATTTTTTACAATTATATTTTTGCCAATTATTTTCGGGAGTTTTGTTAAAATTATTATTTGTTAACGACACAAAATTTATCTGAGTGGTATCAAAGGATCTTTTGCTGGATTTTCATAAATATGTTTCTACTGTGATAGACCAAGGGCAGCCTATAGAATTAGATAATCTTCTGTTCAATTATGTTTACACTTCTCTTTATTTCAGTAAAAAATGATTACAACCGGCCACCAACACAATTCCCGTACGACCCCAATCCTCCATTTAATCCATATCCGAACGGCTGGGGCCATCCCAATCATCCCAATCACCACGGCACTGGACAATGGTCAGGAGGAAGATTAAATATTCCATGGTGGATGTTGCTTTTAGAAGAAGTCTAAATTTAAAAAAACAAGATAGTTTTTAAAAAGAAATTATGTACCAAGCACAGTGCGTTAAATATAATTTCAACCAATGAAATTACAAAACTTTTAGCCAATCAAATCACACCTTCATCAGGGCTGAACTTTACAGCCCTTTTGGGATTTGTCTTTTTAAAACGAAATTATGTGCATTACTGTACCATCAACATTTTCATTTTTAAACAAAATGGACAGATAATTCATTTATGTTGAACGTAAAATGTTTATCTAGCATTAAGTAGACATAGCGCGTGCTTTCTAAAAATTTAAGCAAATTGGTGCAACCAATTTTTTGTATATTGGACACATAAGTATTTTATATATTTCATTAAAAAAATTATCACTATACTTTGTATATTAAAAATACATGAGAAAGATGCTAAAAACTGGTCATTCATGTTGATGTAAACTTTTTATTTTCAAAACAACCTGAAAAAAACATTATGTGGTGCATTATAAAATGTAATAATGCAGGGAGTTCACAGGTTTAAACCTAATTCAAGTTTTAAATAAACACTTTCACTAAAAATCCAGAAATGTTTAGGCTAAAGACAGGGGTAATTAAAAGCAGTTTAAAATTTTGTTAGTTGAAACAAAATTATGTTTATTGGATATTTTTAAGTGATAGAAAAAGCGTCTTCATCTTATGTGTTATTTTTAACATTAAAATTATGTCCGCCTTTAATTTTTAGATTATTATATTTATTACTTAACAAATTCATTTTTTTTCTGTCTATATATTTGAAATGTTTCCGCCATGTAATTTCCATTGAAAATATATTTATCAATGTCAATGTTTGTTATTAACATTCTTAGTATATAAACAATAATTTTATCATTCTTCATGGTTACAAGAAATAAACAATATCATGGCTACATCGATTATGGTTGTCACCAAAGCATACATTTTATGAACGTTTGAAATGTTAGGATTTTAAAAACTATATTAACTGAATTTCAATGAGAAAATAATCTTTCCAGAACCAGCAGATTAATGTACTGTTTGTTTGTAAGGAAGCTGCACATTATAAAGTAGTGAATCAAAAAGCTTTGCAAAACTCTTGAGATATTTCGTGTGATTAGAACCAATCCAAATTTTGAAGCTGATATTGTAAAACACCAAAAAAGTAAAAAGAAATATTTTAGTAGAGTTTTTATTTCAACGTTTTTAAAAATATTTTAAAATCAGCATTTTCTCTATAAAGTGAAAATGGAATTTGTTTATAACCTTTTCTTCTTTTTTTACCAAATGTCAAGTAAGGTATGTCACATGGTTTGAGTTATGTCCCTGTAGTTTAATCCATCGATTTCCTTGCCGGCGATCACTAGACAGAGTGAAGCCACAATGACAAATGGTGTCTGACCTCCACCGTGAACTACTGAACTTCACATCCCAACCACCGAGACACGGAAATTAAGTACTGCGCAGAAAAAAAAATATATAAATAGAAATAAGTGTATACCATCTTTACTGAAGTCATGTGTGGTACTTACTTTTGTTTATTTAAAAGACGTTTCAGATAAAAGAAAACCCCAGTATATCGTAATATGATGTTAGTTTGTACTATTAATAATAGCTTGTTCAAATGCTGTTTCATTTAAACCTTTTTATTTTATGTTTGGAAAACAACATTGAATTATTGCCTGTAAATTTCGTTGTACATATTTATTTATTTGTGGCGTTTTTAGCTGGTATTTTTTTAAAAGAAATAAATGCTTTGAAACTATTTTTCCTTCAAAAATATCCAAAAAATAAAGAAATTATATGACATGTTTAGCATAGTTGTATGTTTTATGTGCATATTAAGTGTCTTACGTTCTTAGAGTTTCTACTACAAGTGAATTAATATATATATGAATAATAATGTTTTTGTGTCTATGAGTTTTGCGTATATTGTGTGTTAAATGAATCGTACCTATTCTTTCATTGGGAGTAAATAGCATCATCCTAGAGTTAATGTGTGAAATAGGTTATTGTAAAGTACCTAAGCTTTGATATAAATGTGGATTTCATGGTTTGGCTCACAATATTAAATTGAATGGTTAGAGTAAATTTGATTTTAAGATAAATAATAATAATTTAGTTTATTTCCTTAGCACAAGTCATTTACTTGAATCATGTTAGAAGATTTATGGGATGACGAATAGTTAGTATTTTGTAAATGCATGTTTTATTTTTTCAACGAATCTGTAACAAAGAAAACATTTCGGGGAAGAACAGTAGATGCTCATTATTATTATCTTAATAATGATGTAAATGTTGCGTAGCATGAGATTAGATAAGATTCATTCAGAGATTCATCTGAATTATTACATTGGGGATATTATCCAGTAGCAGCTAACAAAAGTAACACTTTAAAGGAAACTCAAAATGGAAATTTCATCAAAACAATAATGAAAACTTTTAACTAGTCTTCATTTAATTCATGTAAAGGAATTACCAAAAAAAAAACCCCCGCTACAATTGATGCTGTAAATAACATAAACGAAAGATAACGAGGTGTGCATTTTTTAAAAACTGGTTACAGAATAAATACCATTTAACTGTGGTGCATTTGGAAAATATTCCCCTTAAATGCTAATAAAGGGCGGTTACTTTAGTCTGTCATTTAAAGACGAACTTTAGCGCCTCTGGTGAATTAATGTCAAACCCTGAAAGCTGTCGGGAGAGGAGTGGGATCATGACATTCCAATCCAGTCATATTTCATCTAGCACAAGAAACAATACGTCATTTGAATGAAGGGGCGTCTGCTTGGAAGAGTATTTTGGGGTTGAGATTAATCTACCCTGCACGTCATCGCCATGCTTGTCAGTGTGACTCCCATTTAAAGTTCATTTCAAACCAAAATGATTTAAAGGTTAGAGCACATGCAAAGTTTTGCATGAGAGATAAATACCTACACATATAATTGACATGGAAGAGAATAGGGTTGAAACGAACGTACGTATTGACAAGTGACTAATTGACTAACATTTGTATTATAATCAACAAGTTTATACATAGCTTACAGTAAAGAAACATCATAAATTAATTAATTTATATAACATCCTACAAAAGTCGTATGATTTTATCAAAATTTTTTAAAGCTAAAATCGGGAACAGGCGTACACAAAAGAGATGAAAACATGACGTACAGATGAAGAAAATGGACAGCACAGAAGGACAGCACAATCGAACAGCGCTAGTGAACAGCACAGACAGTGGAATGGGTTGCCTGATAAAAACAGGAAAAACCAACACACTATCAACATTTAAATCTCTCATATAATGCTAGACTAGACAAAAGCCTTGGATAAGCGTTGGACGCTTTGATCTCCCGTATAGAAGGAGCGTCTGTAATAAATAAGATCAGATAAGATTTGAATAAATCCCATGAGTAGCACTTGAAAGTTTGTTCTGTCAGACTCACCCCCCCCCCAAGGAGTACAGAAACATTTTGATACTGACGAAAAGGTAAAACGCAACCACTATTGAAAACACATTAACGTCATGTAAAGAGCTCCCATGAAGAGCTCAATCGTGACTATTCATATCAACACCAAGACAAAAGATATCAAGAATCACTTCAGTTTAAAGTGATAGCTGATACATCAACCACCTAAAAAACTTGAAGTATGTGATTTTAAAAACATATTTAAACATGATTTCTATCAAAAATTGAAATTATAATTTTTACCAATAAAACGTTGTTAAAAAATTAAATACAATATTTTAAGCAAAGAAAATCACTCGCCATTTAGTCATACTTTTTTTTTTTTTTTAAAATCTTTTTCTAAAAATTTAAAGGAAAGAAGTAATATAAAATTGTTAAAATTGAAACTGAAAAATATATGTAAATTATATTAGTTTAAAAGAATGCCGTCCTCAAAATATTTGCTAACAAGTCAAGACCAATGTCCTCCCCCCCCCCCCCCCCCACTAACCCCAAATTTCAAATGTAATATAGCCAAATGTCCAAAAATATATTGATACATTCGACTTTTCGATACATAAATAATTTTAATAGACGCTAGTAAGTGACAAAGGATGCATTTCTAATGGTACAGACACACACAAAATTCGGACAACTAGGCGGCTAGAAACACAACTTAACACCAACCCCCACACCCAACCAAAGGAGAAAAAATAATAATAGACCTATCACCCACATTGTTTGACGTTCTCTAACACTTTAAAAAAAAATTGATCTAAATCTTTAAACTTTAAAAACAATCCCAATGAGTGCTTATCACCCCCACCCCACTAAATTGATAATTTACGTTTACACGTCCTTGAACTTGTCTAAAACCTAGTTTTATGGAGCAGATTTAAAACACAAATATTTCAAACAAAACAAACAAAATATTAAACAATGTTTGCGAGAACAATTTTGTAAAAGCTAAAATTTAAAAGAAAATCATTCCTTAAATCAGATTGTTTGTTTTTAATTTAAAAATTATAGAGAGTGAGAGAAATTTCTATAGGTACTATTCAATGACAGAAAAAACAAGAATATCCCCACATCACAATTTTTTTTTTATTTCAGAGGCCAATGGAGTAAATGAGTCCACGAAATCCCCTGTTAATGAAAATTTAAATCTTGGAGGACACCGTATGGACAGTCTCTGTTTGTGCCGTTATGATTAGGAGCCAAATATCCATTGAGTATCAAACCGTTAAGAAATGCAGACTAATGGGAGAAAGGAATAAAATGGTATTCTGCGTACATTAGTGAAGTCAGGTCCGTGGCTATAAGCTGGTAGCCTGCATGTTACTTTATACAGAACATCTCAGTTTCATTCTTGAGATGTCAATAGAAGATATATGCAGTTGACCAAATTTTTTTTTCAATGTTAAAAAAAATCTTTCTAACTAATTCATGAGTAGAGAAAAGAGACATAACTAAATGTATCATAAATGTTAGCATTCTCAAAGGTAATCAGAGTATTAACTCCCTTTTGAACTGCAATTAATATATTATTCACTTGATCTATTACAAATTATTTTAAGAAAAGATTTACGATGTTTAAATTTATTTTTTTTAAAAACAAGGTTGTGTTCTGGCACCGACATTGTTTAGTCTCATGTTCTCAGCCATGCTTATAGATGCATTCAGGGATAGCAATGAAGGACTATATATATTGAGTATAGCACTGATGGTCGCTTGTTTAACCTCAGGAGGCGTAAAGCAACACAAATAGGTCAAGTCATTCGCTCTCTTGGACCTTAGATTTGCCCACCACTGTGACTTTAACGCTTGCTTTGAAGCTCACCAGGAACTTAGCGCATATACATTTTCCAGTGCATGCTCAAACTATGGACTAACTATCAGCACAAAAAAGATATATGTTCTGTACCATCCAGCACAAGGCGAACATAACACTGAGCCTAATATAATTGATCTACTTACATTGGCAGCAGGTAGTTTCAGAATCCCAACATTGATGACGAAGTGAACGTGAGAATCTCCAAAGCAAGTGCAGTATTTGGCAGATTGTATGAACGTTTCTGGAAAGGAAGGGGAACCAAAACTAAAGCCAAAATAAAAGAATAAATAGTTATATTGCTCCCAACTTTACTATAAGCATTCGAAACAAGGACTGTATACCAACGGCATGCGAGGTTGCTGAACGACTTTGACACCAAAAAGCGAACGAAAAATAAAATTCTCAATATAAAATGTCAGAGAAAAGTTCCAGACACCGAAATATTACGACTGGACTACCCAGCATCTACACACGCCGTGTCCAGTGCCTTATACGGTGGGCGGGGCAAGTCGTGCGCATGCTGGACCATCAGCTCCCCAAGAGACTTTTTTTTTTAATGGCGAGTTTACTTATGGGCATAGAGCCCACGGAGGTCCACGGCCCATGTTAGTGCTACAAGGATACTCTTAAAACCACTGTAAATGTCTTTGACATTAGGCAAGAATCCTAATAGGCAGCAGCCAGTGACCGAGCTGTAGCCAGTGACCGAGCTGTAGCCAGTGACCGAGCTGTAGCCAGTGACCCAGCTGTAGCCAGTGACCGAGCTGTAGCCAGTGACCGAGCTGTAGCCAGTGACCCAGCTGTAGCCAGTGACCCAGCTGTAGCCAGTGACCAAGCTGTAGCCAGTGACCGAGCGAGAAGTGAAATTCGTCTTTCAATAGACTGCTGAGAAGTGCGATGCCAGACACACCTGTGAGAAATTCCGTTTCGCCTACGGAGAAAAAAAATATCTCCTTTTAACAAAGAGAAAAATATTATTTCATTTAAACTATATAGATTCTATTGTCAATTGGATATTGGATTCCACTTTCTTTTAATATACTAATTTTAAAAACGTATTATTTAATCATCGATTTTGATAGTTTAACCATGGATACTGGCAGTGACGTCATTATAATAATCAGAGAGTCAGTATTATTGTTACTAAGACACTAGAGAAGTGGTAGTGGAAGTTTTAAAATGTGTACTCACGTGCCCAAAGTTCCACAAAAACTAGCTTACTTGTAGCTAAGTGCCAACACTCCAATTAAACTGAAAATGGGAGTTGAACTTGACTGAACATCATTCACTTGTCTTAAGACTTAAAGAGAAAAAATGAGAGTGATCAACTTTATACAAAAACTTATTATCACATGACATAGATAGATTTTTATATAATTAAAAGGAATTTTTGCTGTTGTATACATACTGATAATTCGTAAAACCTTGGCCCATACTTTGTTAATTTAGGCGCGACACATGCAGCACTCGGGCTAACTGTCTGTGTGTTTCTTGTATCACATTTGATATCAACTAAAGCTAAATACAGCTGTTCACACGCTTGTATCACATTTGATATCAACTAAAGCTAAATACAGCTGTTCACACGCTTGTATCACATTTGATATCAACTAAAGCTAAATACAGCTGTTCACACGCTTGTATCACATTTGATATCAATTAAAGCTAAATACAGCTGTTCACACGCTTGTTA
>MUZC01001178.1:2414524-2470647 GCA_002072015.1 Radix auricularia | reverse complement strand
ATTTTAATTTAACTTCATGCTGATTGTTATTGTAAGCTAAATACAGCTGTTCACACGCTTGTATCACATTTGATATCAACTAAAGCTAAATACAGCTGTTCACACGCTTGTATTACATTTGATATCAACTAAAGCTAAATACAGCTGTTCACACGCTTGTATCACATTTGATATCAACTAAAGCTAAATACAGCTGTTCACACGCTTGTATCACATTTGATATCAACTAAAGCTAAATACAGCTGTTCACACGCACAAGATGATCCAAACGAAGTAAGAATTGCACCCTGGGGGGGGGGGTCATTAAAACTTATTTGGCAAAGAATTCCACGGCTTTAAGGATTTCAATTTTATAATTATCATTTGTGCTGTCCTGTGTGGTCTCTTTACACTTCATCTTCTCATAATTTTCTTTTACACGCAGAGCTTTCCTGACAATCCAATAGTTCCATTTCCAGTTTTTCGAGATCTAAACATTGTAAGCAAGAAAAGTCAAGTTCTTCGTCAAGTAGTCAAACTTAGATTTATCTGGAGAGGTAAGAAAACACTTGTTTCCTCATGACATAACTGTAAAAATCTGCCAATAGAAATCTCCTTTGCAGCTGGTAGGATTCTCGAAAATTCCTTGTAGATTTTTTTTTATTTTTTGAAGGATTGTGAGCAAATTGTGTTAGAATGTTTTAGATGTATCTTTATATTTGGAAAAAATTTCTTTCAAACGCATGCAGTATTCTTTCAAATGTTTTTATATGTCAAAAATACTTTCTGCCGTTTTCCCAACCTTCCAGTTGCTTGTTCAGTACATTGAAGTGTTCCTTAAGATCTGTAAAAAGCAAAATGTTGTTAAGCCGGACATTATCAGTGAGCTGTTGAGAGTCCTGCCCTTTGTCATTAAAAAATAATTTCATCCAATCAGCTTACGAATCTCTCTAAAACCCGTACTCTGCTCAACCATCAGACATAATTTTACATAGTGTTATAATGTGCTTGAACCTCACCAAGAAGTGTTTGAAACTGTCCACAAGTTAGAGCTCAAAATATAGTGTAAAATGTGATGAAATTTGGTGACATATTTTAGAATAACTTTTAATATGTTGCAGCTGTCCCTGGGATAAGGAACTTCTTCGGAAATGAGAAAATGAAACTGAATTATTGGGTGTTTTGCTTCTTTAACTTTAACAAAGAACTGTAAGAAACCATATGTTGTTCCGAACATACAAGGCGCATATCAACTAGTAATTGTAACTACTTTTTTCTGGTCTTATATCTTGTTACAAAGAAGCAGCCAACACAGAATTGTCAATATCTATTCCTTGTGAACTTTCAGACAAAGATGACAATTTTACCAGCTCTTTTATCATCGTATCACCAACAGAAGAACGCAAGCCTTACATGACTATTAGTATCTGATTATGTGCTTTCATCCAAACACACTGTGTAACAGGCTGCCTATTTTAAATCAGTGGTGAGCTGCTGACCAAATCACTTGCCAACCGCTAGACTCGATCTTTAATAGTATTTCTGATAAGTGGCATCTGAGCGATACGTTGTTTAATTGTATCTTTTTTTAAAAAATAATAAATTCATGAATAATGGAATTACTTCCAAACAACGTGATCGCTTAGAAAAAATCCCCGTCAGAGAGTGGCTTACTATGAAATATGAAAACCAACTTTCTGGTAATTATAGTTCCTCGTTTTTCCTTCTCTACAGCCCTCAGTATCCGTGATATCAACTAAGTGCCCCAGTGAAACAAGTTCGCTTACCTCTACTTCACTCAAAACTTTTACTTTTTAAAATAAAACTTTCATTCAAGCACTTTTGGATATAGAGAAATGAGAAGCCTAAAAAGACTGCCATCCCTCCCTCAAACATTCAAGTAATGGTTACAAGTAATGACTCATATAATTTGAGTTGTTACAGTAAGAAAGACAATTCGAATGTTTTTAATGTAATAAAACTCATTTCTACCATTGCCACTACCTCATTGGCAGACTAAAGTAATCACTACCACTACCTTCTTGTCTGACTAAAGTGATCACTACCACTACCTCATTGACTGACTAAACTGAAAACTACCACTAACTTATTGACTGACTAAAGTGATCAATACGATTACCTCATTGACTGACTAAAGTGATCACTACCACTAACTCATTGTCTGACTAAAGTGATCACTATCACTAACTCAGTGTCTGACTAAAGTGATCACTACCACTACCTCATTGACTGACTAAAGTGATCACTACCATTAACTCATTGTCTGACTTAAGTTATCACTACCATTATATCATTGTCTGACTAAAGTGATCACTACCATTAACTCATTGTCTGACTAAAGTGATCACTACCACTAACTCAGTGTCTGACTTAAGTGATCACTACCATTAACTCATTGTCTGACTAAAGTGATCACTACCACTAACTCATTGACTGACTAAAGTGATCACTACCATTAACTCAGTATCTGACTAAAGTGATCACTACCACTAACTCATTGTCTGACTAAAGTGATCACTACCATTAACTCAGTGTCTGACTAAAGTGATCACTACCACTAACTCAGTGTCTGACTAAAGTGATCACTACCACTAACTCAGTGTCTGACTTAAGTGATCACTACCACTAACTCAGTGTCTGACTAAAGTGATCACTACCATTAACTCATTGTCTGACTAAAGTGATCACTACCATTAACTCATGTCTGACTAAAGTGATCACTACCATTAACTCATTGTCTGACTAAAGTGATCACTACCATTAACTCAATGTTTGACTAAAGTGATCACTACCAGTAACTCATTGTCTGACTAAAGTGATCACTACCATTAACTCATTGTCTGACTAAAGTGATCACTACCATTAACTCATTGTCTTATTGAAGTTCTAGCTCCTCTATCTCTTTTTCTCCTCTTTTTGAAAGCAATTTTCTCTTAAATATTAATAGAAATTGATTACATATTTATAAAGACCAGTCCTGTCGGTTTAAACGAATGTCTTATTTTCGTCACATTCAGGCAGTGTTGTTGACACTAGTTGTTGCCCCCTTGCCCGTCAACACCTGCTTGCTTGTATGGGAAGGGCGTAACCACCAGATGAATGAAGATTAATTGCTGTTGTTGTTATTGTTGATCTTGTGTAATGGAGTGCATCCATCGCTTAACGCTCTTGATTGTGAATTTATGCAGCTAAGATATTCCAGTTATGTTAATTATTGTTTTAGAAAAAATTATTGCGTTTATCATAGTAACTCTTAAGACTAATTTCTGTCAAACATTTTATCAATAAAATTCAACACTTCTTTATTCAAAACATGACATTTACGTAGGTACTGAAAGATGAATTTAACGCCTTACGGAGATTCAGATGGCGTCTGTTTGGGGGAATTAACTCACCTGAAGCTGGCGTTTAATAAAAACCCAGCTACTTACTCTTGTCTTGATCAAGCCATATGTTGACCAATTTAGTCATAAGTTGGCAAAATTTTGATTTAATTATTTGAGTTATTGAAAAGAAAGTGACTAAAGGGGGCTAAAGATCAAAAGTTAATACATATTTAACATAAATAAACTTTCATAAAAACAGAGGATAAAATATTTTTTTTACTTATTTTAATTCTTTTTATACGGTATTTTAAAATTTTATTTTTTAATTTATATTTTTAGCTTTATTTTTAATCAAAGTTTAATTTGATATTTTGATAATTTATTCAAACTTTATCTATTAATTCTAATGATATTAAATAAATTTCAATAAATATAATCGATTACTTGCTTCTTAAATTATCAGGTTTGTCAGATCGTTGAAAAGAAAATGTTTCAGATTCGATTTATTCGATCTTTATACTCGACTCTTAGAATACTTCATATTGTAATATGTGATAACTGCATTCTATTTATACATTTGAATTCGCTTAGTAACAAGAGTTTGTTGACAATGAAAGATAACCTGAAAATTAACTTCTCTAAGAGCGTTCACCAAAATGCTGAATAATTCTTAATTTTCTGGAATTACGATAACTGTTTAGACAAAGTATTCCTTAAATGATCATTTTTAACACAGTACTTAAATAAAAATCGTGTCTGGTAATTTTAATTTAACTTCATGCTGATTGTTATTGTTTCTTGTGAATTTATTGAAATCATAATTTATTTTACATCATGCATTTGTTTAATATATTTGCTTCTTGTTTTAGCATAATGGAAAAAGCACCATAAAAAATTATGATTTACAGCAAAGGAAATTTATTCTCATTAGTATTCTCTTAACAATTCTGCATACAATCTAACTCGGAAAAGAAGTAGGGAGGAGGGGGGAGGGACTCATTACCACAACGATGTAACAAAAAGTCTTTAGCATAAGATGAATTTTCAGCTGATTAAATTTGCATCATATTCTGTCATGTTAGTCAGTCAGCATCTTGTGTCCTGAAGGTTGGAGGGTTGTTCTGTCCATACAGTGGACCCAATCGCCAGCCTGAATACAAGCCCATGTCAGTTGGTTTCACAGAATTACTGCCCTATGTCCACAAGTAAGTGAAGGTCAATAATAGACATCAAAGCGCCAGTGACACGGTTGTTGGATATAACTGCCTTCTGGTCTTTGGGGCGCTCAGTGTGGTCAAGGTGACTAGAAAGTCTGTTGCCTCACGGCTAGCTTACCCTTGAACAGCCGGTTGCCTCACTGCTAGCTCACTTCTAGACAGCCAGCTGCCTCACGGACAGCTCACCCCTGGACAGCTTGTTGCCTCACTGAAATCTCATCATTGGTAATTATTTCTTTGTTATTTACGAAACTATCATGCGAGTAGCATTTCCGTCGTGCAAGAAAGTTAATCGGTGGATGCTTGGTATACTAGAACATTTCAGTCAGTTGTTACAGTCGGGATTTTTTAAAAAAATTAAGAAGGTAACAAAATTGTGCTATCAATAGTTTATTTTACCCATGAGATGAATATTTTATACTTTTCATTTTACTTTTTGTAATTTGATTGCAGAATCTTAAGCTTAATTTACACATTTTCCCCGTTAATTCATTAAAAAATGGGATATTTCTTTGTTAATTATACATGTATGATACGTTTTTCAATAAAAAGGGAAAAATGTATGATATTTCAATTTCTTGGTATGAGAATTCTGTTGTTTTTTTTAAAATCTTTTGATTTCATTTGTTTAAAGTGCATTTGTAGTTCATCAGGCAGTTTATATTTACAGAAAGTTGTGAATCCGTCAAGCACAAACAATGATGGCGTCACTTCTATTATTATCCTGTTGTTGTCTGACTCTTGCCATGTCTCAAAGTAAGTATTCTTTGCCTCCCCTGTTTTTAGGTTGTACTGATGTAAGACTCAAGCTAAACAACTGTTTACTTTGACAAATAAACTACGGGGTCTGATTGTTCGTCTACGGGTCGGCGGCGTGTTGAAGAGAGAAGGTGGGGGAAGTGTGGACTGTTGTGTGGTGTTAGAAAGTATAAGAAGTTGTGTGGTGTTAGAAAGTATAAGAAGTTGTGTGGTGTTAGAAAGTATAAGAAGTTGTGTGGTGTTAGACAGGATTGGTAGTTGTGTGGTGTTATAAGGTATGGGAAGTTGTGTGATGTTAGAAAGTATAAGAAGTTGTGTGGTGTTAGACAGGATTGGTAGTTGTGTGGTGTTAGAAAGTATGGGAAGTTGTGTGGTGTTAGAAAGTATGGGAAGTTGTGTGGTGTTATAAGGTATGGAAAGTTGTGTGATGTTAGAAAGTATCGGAAGTTGTGTGATGTTAGAAAGTATGGGAAGTTGTGTGGTGTTATAAGGTATGTGAAGTTGTGTGATGTTAGAAAGTATGGGAAGTTGTGTGATGTAAGAAAGTATGGGAAGTTGTGTGATGTAAGAAAGTATGTGAAGTTGTGTGATGTTAGAAAGTATGGGAAGTTGTGTGATGTAAGAAAGTATAGGAAGTTGTGTGATGTTAGAAAGTATCGGAAGTTGTGTGATGTTAGAAAGTATGGGAAGTTGTGTGGTGTTAGAAAGTATGGGAAGTTGTGTGATGTTAGAAAGTATGGGAAGTTGTGTGATGTAAGAAAGTATGGGAAGTTGTGTGATGTTAGAAAGTATGGGAAGTTGTGTGATGTAAGAAAGTATGGGAAGTTGTGTGGTGTTAGAAAGTATGGGAAGTTGTGTGGTGTTAGAAAGTATGGGAAGTTTCATGGTGTTAGAGTCAGAGAAGGTGAAATAGAACATGAACAATTATTATTTATTTATTTATTTTAATAGCATTCCATACAGACGCCAGGGTTCGTGTCACCCGGGGCGGTAGCTCATGGTATCACCCCGTCGCAACTTAAGGGGCTGTCAATAAATGACGTCACGTGAGGTTGCCGATTTTTACCCCATCGCCCCCCCCCCTCAGCGCCATACTTGTCACAAAAACGTAGACCCCCCCCCAACCCCTTTTTACCGTTAAGACGTCACAAAGCTTTCAAACCCCTCAAAGCCCTATTACCTAAATAAAAATTAGCCTGTTGCAAATTATTTTTTGTCCTATAAAAGTGTATTTAGTGTAAGTCTGTACACTAATATCGTAACACGCGTAAAGCCATTGAAAACGTCATTAAATAAATTGTTAACAATCAAATATTTAAGTGGAACTTTTTTTAAATTGTGGGTTTTTATGTGACGTCATATTTTTTTACACATGCCCTCCCCCTCGTCATACATCGTTACAGATGCGTGACCCCCTCCACCTAAGGCGGATTAAAGGGGGTGGGCTGAGGGGGCTAAAGCCAGGGGCCCAAAATGATTTAAAATTTATTATAGTGTATAATAAAGGTCGGTATATGTGTTTATGAATCTCTGAAAATGCCTTGGACGTCATACGGCAGTACTGCAAAATGAGTATGAGGTATAACGAAGTCCAGGATATTTGTAAGAAGTGAAGTGTTGCTCATTATGTGCACAGCTCATTCCCTCAATTTGGTTGGGAAAGTAAGATTTGGTTTGTCTTCAGCAAAATCTTTACACCTGGCTTGTTGCACCTACTCATCCCTGACAGGAAAAATCGTCCCCCCCCACCCTCCCCAACCATAATGAGGTGGAGGATATGGTCAATTGGGATTCGTCCATGCTGTGCGTGTCAAAGTCCAAATTGCTTTATATTTATATCTTTTAAAACTTTCATGTCCAGCATTTCCTTTTTAAAAATCTGTCTTCTGTGACTGTTTCTTTTCTTTTTTTTTTCTCCTAATTTGTTTGAATGTTTTTTGTGTGTTGGGACTGTTTCATTATTGCAAATTAAATGATTTTTTTAATTAAAAGAAATGTCTTCCTTTTTTTAAACATAAAATCGAACACAGTAAAATTTTAGACTTTGGTGTCACCCCGCTGATGGTGTCACCGGGGGTGGATCGCCCCCCCCCCCCCACGACGCCACTGCGTTCATATTGTTGCAACGGTGAATTTATTAGTTGCGTAGTTCACACTATTTCATTAACAATGGTAATGTGGCTTAACAGTATGCCTTAAAAGGTGTTACCTTTGCCATAATTCCTGTAACAATTTCCTTTTTACTTCTTGATTCATTCGTGACAATACCAGCTTGCTGCATGACTCACTAAGTATTTTTAAACGGGATTTAAAAAATTCAAATATACAAATCTCTTTTTAAACTTCTTAGGGGATTTAACACGTACACATACGATTTTAAAAAAATAAGATAATTTGATTTTCTTCTCTAAATTAAACAAGAGTAATATATGAATTAATTTTAGCACAACTGTTTTTGTTATATTTTCAAATCAATCATTACAAATGTTTTCAGAGATGAGCCATATTCTGATGAACATGGTGGCACAGGATCCATACACCAGAAATATGATGAGGCTGCCAATATTCCAGGAACTATTTGACATTGAGATCCCTCCAACTAATGAACCAAGTGCTAAACAATTAGGGGCGGCGAGTCTTTTCGGACTCGCAGGTAACGGGATATTTGGTGTACCATCGATGGGGGCTAGCTCGCCCCGTCCATCACAGACCGGAAGTTCTCCACCAAACCAATCACAGACGGGTGAAATAATGTCAGGAACCTCGCCATGGGACAGAAGCAGCTTCGGGTCTGGTCAGTCAATGGGGAGAGTGGCAGGGCCGAGCCAGTTTGACGGAAGCTCTCAGATGACCGGAAGTTTGTCGGATACATCACAAAATAGTCCCCCACAACTCGGAGGCAGTTTGACCTGGCCACAGCAAAGTAATGGACGGTCGTTCGGAAACTCTCCTACAGGCAACGGTATGAACTGGCCGCCCACCATGCCGTCAAACACACAGCTGGGAGGAGGTCAACTAACGGCTTGGCCCCAGCAACCATCTGTGGGTCAATCAATGGGAGACAACTCATGGCCTCAACAAATGGGGGGTGTCATAACGTTGCCATCATTCGGAGGTATTGTGCCTGGATATCAACAAAATGCAAATATACCAGGAAATACTCAGCCACAATGGCCTGTACAAACGGGAGATAGTCAACAGATGGGAAACCCTCAAAATCAATGGAATTCTCAACCACAATGGCCTTTACAAACGGGAGGTAATCAGCAGATGGGAAATCCTCCTAATCAGGGTAATTCTCAACCACAATGGCCTTCACAAACTAGAGGTAATCAGCAGATGGGAAATCCTCCTAATCAGGGGAATTCTCAACCACAATGGCCTTCACAAACGACAGGTAATCAGCAGATGGGAAATCCTCAAAATCCAGGAAATAGTCAACCTCAGTGGCCTTCACAAACGGGAGGTAATCAGCAAATGGGAAATCCTCCTAATCAGGGGAATTCTCAACCACAATGGCCCGTGCAAATGGGAGGTAATCAGTTTGGAAATATTCCTCAAGAAAATAATAACTCTCCATGGGGTGGCATGACTAGAACATCTAGCGTGGGTGATAGCTTGCCAGGGAACAATCCAATGAGTGGCCCTATACCAGGGAACAACCAAATGGGTGGCCAGATACCAGGGAACAACCAAATGGGTGGCCCTATGCCAGGGAACAACCAAATGGGTGGCCAGATACCAGGGAACAACCAAATGGGTGGCCCTATGCCAGGGAACAACCAAATGGGTGACCCTATGCCAGGGAACAACCAAATGGGTGGCCCTATGCCAGGGAACAACCAAATGGGTGGCCCTATGCCAGGGAACAACCAAATGGGTGGCCCTATGACAGGGAACAACCAAATGGGTGGCCCTATGCCAGCAAACAACCAGATGGGTGGCCCTATGCCAGGGAACAACCAAATGAGTGGCCCTATGCCAGGGAACAACCAAATGGGTGGCCCTATACCAGGGAACAACCAAATGAGTGGCCCTATACCAGGGAACAACCAAATGGGTGGCCTTATACCAGGGAACAACCAAATGGCTGCCCAGATGCCAGCAAACAACCAAATGGGTGGCTCTATGCTCGGTAACAACCCAATGAGTGGCCCTATACCAGGGAACAATCCAATGGATGGCCCTATGTCAGGGAACAATCAAATGCCTCCTCCGTATGGAATTATTTCCAACAGTCGTCCTAAAATTCCCTTAGATTTAATTGTTCAGCTCTATAACTCAGCGTCCAATCCCCCGCAAGGTGAGGCCCCATCTAGCAACACAGCCACAGAAGGTCAAGGTTCACAAGCAGACCCCTCCACAGTGGCCAGTTTTTCTAACACGCCTAGACATCCTCGAGCTATCATACAAGCAGGCCAGGTCATTCTACCAAAGGGACCACCGTCACGAAACTTTATTGACAGACTTATGGCCCTTGGAGGCGCTGAAGGCATTGAAATAATATAAATGAATAAAGCTGTAATAAGGGCAACATGAATACAATAAAGGAATGGTTCACTTGATAAAGTACTTTTTTTTGTTTTTGTATATTCTTGAAATTTGTGTAAGCTAAAATATTCGTTGAAGAAATCGCCTGTGAGTGAATCTTAACTCCAGTTAGAGTTTTTATCCTGAATTCCTCAGCAACTTTGGAAATAGAGTCGTAAGAAAATTAATGAAATAAAAAAAGTAATTTAAAAAGAAATTTATGCAAATCAACGTGATTGAATGACATGTATCTAGCATAATGTTAAAATAGTGTCAATGCTTCTTTGTTTCTCAAGGTTCATCAGCTGTAACGTTTTTTTTTTTGTTTTTTTTTAAAATTAATTGGGAATTCCTCCACCTTGTTGACACTGACTTGTCTCTCTCGGTGAGTATTTTTAAGGTAAAGCAGCATTAGAAAAGTAAAAATGCATAAAATGACATGACATCGGGATAAAATGACTAATTTTATTATAAATATAAGAACTAAAAGACAACCCCCATTAGGACAAGGACTTGCCAACACTGTCATTTTTTTGAGCTGTCATGGGCAATGTTTTATTATGTATCCGGTTTTTGTGATGTTTTCAATAATTTTTTTTTAAAGAAGAGAATTATTTGTAGCCCCTTCAACTTATCGACATTGATGTACGTAGTAGGCTTTGAAAAAAATTAACTCTAAAAAAAAATTTAAAAACGTTTTTTTTAATGATTTATTTACATACTGAAATAAACAAAATTAAATCAGAATAATGTCCAATATCAAGTTAACAATATTTCCATTCCGGTATTTCAATGAGAACGGACTACTTCAATGAGTGCTGATTCTTAAAATTCAAACCCTACAGTCAATACCATGTATTAAATGTAAATATTAAATACAAAATCTTTAAATGCGGTTTTAACACAAAATGTATTATTTCAAAGTTTATTTGCTGTGCTTTGTTTAATTTAGAAAAGAAAATTAAAAATAATTATATCAATAAATTATTAAGTTATGATTGTCTTGTAACTTGTATAGATAAAGACATGCATAAATGTATACTGAAAATCACAGAAAATAAAGATAAGAACATGTACAGATAAACAAACCATGCCGCAAACACTAAGTTGACACAAATGTATAGGGTTGTTTGGGGGGAGAAGGGGTAAACAAGTTTTCTTTTTTGGATTTTGTTCAGTTTAATTTTCTCTCTTTCAGATCCACCTCATTAGAAGATATATTCTTTCATCATATAGGCACCAAAGAGATTACCAGCTGCACTGCCAAAGCCAGCATCACTTCCGGAAGCACTTCCAGGTCGATTTCCGTAGTAAGCGTCCAGCAATGAGGTCGCCTGTCCACCTGGTAAGAATGAAATGAAGAATTTTTTTAATGAGATAATGGTGACCACAGCCCCACCCCTACCCGTCGCCGTTTGACCAGTGGCGGATTTAGCTTTGTCTGCGTGGGGGGGGCAGGAGAGTTTCAGGGGGCGCCGCCAAATTTTACCAATAGCCGAGCATTCCGTAAATACTAATTATTAGTCTACCAATTTAGTAAATTTTCCAAATCATCGAACAAGTCAAGCAGAGTCAACAATGTAAACAGATATGTTTTCAAAATAGTTACGTAAATCTAGTTTGATAGTATATTTATTGATCTAAGAAAGAACGTTAATTTATGCGAATTTATATAGAGCCTTGAGCCGTAATTAAATTTCTAACTATGTGATTGAAGCAAAGCGATTTATTGTTGATTCAAAGTCAACGTTCTTACTCTTACCTAGATCACGTTCATTTGAAATTATTGCCAATCCAGACAGTCGTTCGTTTGTCATTGTTGAGCGCAAAAATTGTTTGATGATTTTCAATCACTGCTAACAGGAAGATTCAAGTAAATTTTATAGAGTGTTGACAAATTAGGGAGACCTGATGCCATTTGTTTTTCACTCAAGAATGACAGAACCTCTTTCAGATTTACTTCTCTAGATAATGATGGATGTTTTGATGCATACAAATCTTTGATGGTATAATATGCTACTATTGCTTCTTCAAGGAATAAAGGAGGAAGTTGAAGTATTCTTATATTCTATGTCCGTGTTTATTTTTGTTTTTCTTTTCTTTTCATTTTATCACATATACTTTAATATGTTTTAATTTTAAGATATATGTAAGTAAATTTTTTTGTACTGATGAAGGCACGAGCCGAAACGTCTACCATTATTTGTATTAGTTGATAATAAAGCTTTAATTTATTGTTTCCTTACACAAATAGTTTGTGTAATTTGTTTTTTTTTAATAAAAAAGCTTTATGCAGTCCTATTCTGTATGATATATTAATTCCAGACATCACAGATGCGCCACCGTATGCCTTTCCTCCACATATTGTGATAGCAGGGTTTTGCTTTTGTAATGTGTAGTTCCTTTAAAATCTTCTCTGCAAATGCGGCAGCCTTGCTGTGTTTCAAAGTATAAAAGCATGGCCTGATAAAGCCATCTTGTTGTCCTATGCACAAACCCACATGGGTGCCCTCTTCTGCTTCTTGCCCCGATCCTCCACTGACCGCTGGTATGTTCAATATTATGCACGCACACGCAAAACAACAAACACAAACTAAAAAATAGCAACAGTTGTTCACACATATGTTTGTACTAATATCACTCAAATGAAACCTACAATTTCTGTACCTAAATAATTAGGTAATTTTGTAAAAATAATAGACGAAAAATTATAACTATTTTAATAGATTGTAAAGTTCTTTTTTCCAGCGTTACATCTTTATATCTGGCAAAATGTTTGAGTACATCATCAGCGTTAATCGTGCACAAGTCTGCCAAAATCATCAGCAGATATAAGGAACCATTTCTTATGTCCTCCACTTGGATGATTTTTTTAATACTTTTCAGCTAATAAGGATAACATTTCACGAAAATTTCCAGTATTTCTACAACTACAATCACTAAAGCAAGATTGTTCTCTGTTTCCTCTGAACGGCAAACTTGTTTTGATAAGAAAAATTTCACGTCTGTCATTCATTTTAATACCTTTCTATTCTTTTCCACTTGGCGACGCTCCTGACTGATCAATCCAGGTATTACAGTTTCGAAATACAATATTTAGCAAGCCAATATCGTCGTGTTACAGCTTAGTGTTGATTAGAAGTTTCGAGTTTAGCAATCTTTTTTTCTGCTCTAGTGACACCTTTTTAATGTTCATCGAGGGCGTCTTGAGGGGTGCGCCATTTTAGACCCAACTGGGGCGTGGGGGGCGGCTCCCCCCCCCCCGCCCTATAGCTAAATCCTCCACTGCGTCTGACAGCAAGAGAGTTTAGTCACGTTCAGCCGGTAAATGTTCTTTTCACGGTGCATATTATTTTGAATATAATCAATAATTTTTGTTCTGTCTCATATATAAGAGATTTATAGGCAAAAACTTTGTCTTTACGGGTTGTTTTTTATTAATAACTTAAAATTGTAATTTGGGAAAGTTTATGATATTCAAGACAACAGGCTAGCATTTTTATGAAAGTTTAATGCTGGTGTCGATTTTTAGCGCATTTTCGAGATGTCGAAATCGCTATTGCACCCGTTTTGTCCGTCCGTCCGTCCGTCCGTCATCACCCTTGATCTCAGCATCCATAAGTCCTAGACCCATGAGGTATATATGTTTTTGTATGCCCTGACCTGCCATTTGTGCATCATCACTCAGTTACTCGATCCGTTAAAAAACCCCGTTAAAACTACCAAAAAATATTTCGAATCGAGAGGTAACACTAGCGCAGGGAACGGCCGCCATTGCCGGAAGTCGTATGCACAATCCTTACAGCATTGAAGAGTGGTGCGAAAGGGTGCAAAAGAATTAGTTGTTTTTTTTTAGTTGACGTCATTAGAATATGTGTAAAAGTTTAGAGAGTTTTACGTCATCATTTGTGGTGACTTGTAGTTGGATTAAAGAGAAAATAATTTTTTTTAAATGTAAAGAAATGACTTTTAAATTAAAAAAAAATGTCAGGTATATTCATTACACAAGAAAATTCATAAAAATATGTCTAAAATCTAAACACAATTACTGATAACTACATAATTCTGATATCTAACATAAGTACTGATACATAATACGAAAATGCGCTAACACGTCCTGAATTCCAATAGGTACCAGGCTTAACATGATTTTTTTCATACCGAAATAGTTTGGTATTGAAGAATTACATGTGTATATGACACGATAATTTGATTGCCGTTCAAACATTTCTGATGGTACAAATGATGGGACAAATAGCTACCTTGAGATAATAACCTACCTTGAGATAATGGCTTACCTTTTGATAATGACCTGCCTTGAGATAATGACCTACCTTGACATAATTACCTACCTTGAGATAATGACCTACCTTGAGATAATGACCTACCTTGACATAATTACCTACCTTGAGATAATGACCTACCTTGACATAATGACCTACCTGGTAATAATGACCTACCTGAAGATGATAAAAGGGAGGTTGAGTGTGAGACTGCTGCGCCCCCTCCCCCAGCGTGTGGGTCAACTCCTGCCTCCATTTCTGCTTCAAAGTGCGGCGTACCAAAACCATGACCGGAACCTGCGTTCACAGCTTCTGCTGGCATTGGATTGTTGATGTCAGGAGGGGGGCCGATGGGGGGCAGTGGGGGCAGGGGCCCACTCACCATGTTTGGGAAAGGAAGGGCACCGCCTGGGTTTGGGGGCGAAGGAAAATAGTTGTTGGGTGGAGGAGGTGGGTAGAAATGGGTAGGAGGTGGAGGGTTACGTAGCAACTGATAATTGGGTGGAGGGGGGTAGTTTTGTGGCGCATAACCTGCAGAAGTAAGTGAACAAGATGAGCTCTTAAAAGAAAATTATTCTCTGCTCTACACAAAGGTCACAAATATGTTTAAGCCTTTAAGTATTTAATATCAAAGAAAAAACACTCATAAATGTCAAGGCCTAAAGTTTAATTCTGAGATTAATTTCTTTGACTATACGTAAATTTCGAGTAACAGCAATTACATTGCTATGTTGATTAAGTCTTGGATGTTTCATCCCTTAAGACCTCATATTTGTTTTGTTAAAGTTTATGCATTAAATGCACTCAATTAAAACACAATTATATATGTAAATTTTAACAAAAGTTGCTTACAGTCATCTCATGATGCAAAAAATCTTTTTAAAATGTAAAACAAAATGTAAATAAAAGAAAATGAGCGTTACAAAGTGTATCATATAATATTTGAACCGGAAATGCACACACACACTTTTTGTAAATTTAACGAAAATTAACATTAAAATCTATATCTATCTATACTAATAAAAGCCAAAGCCCTCACTGACTGACTGACTGACTCATCACTAATTCTCCAACTTCCCGTGTAGTTAGAAGCATGAAACTTTGGGAAGTTGTTGGGTTCTCTTTCCCGACGAAAATTGGCGTAAACGAATTTTGAAATTCACACTCATGGGGGCCGGGGCCCCAAAAACGTTTTTTTCTCTTATATGTGCTGTTTAAAAATTGAAAATCAATAATTCTCCTATTTCCCGTCTATTTAGAAGCATGAAACTTTCGTAATTTTTTAAAAGTATGTGCTCCCGACGATAATTGGCAAAAGAGAATGTTAACTTTCCCACTCATGGGGGCTGGGGCCCACAAAACGATTTTTTCCTAATATGAGCTATATAAAAATTGAAAATCACTTAGTCTCCTATTTCCCGTGTAGATAAAAGCATGAAACTTTTGGAATTTTTTGAGTACACTCTCCCAACGATAATTGGCGAAAAAGAATGTTAGCATTCCTACTCATGGGGGGCCGGGCTCCCAAATAAAATTTATGCTAATAATAAAAACCCAAGCCTCACTAATTCTCCACTTTCCCGTATAGGTAAAAATATGAAACTTTTGGAAGTTATTGAACACACTCTTCCAAAGAAAAAGGACGAAAAAGAATTTTAAAATTCAAACTTATGGTGGCTGGGGCTCGAAGAGAGTTTTTTTCTTATATTAAAAATCGACTAATCACTAATACTCCAATTTTCCGTGTAGGTAAAAACATGAAACCTCCGGAATGTATTGAATACTCTCTCAACGATAATTGGTGAAGAAGAATTTTAAAATTCCTTCTCATGTGGGGCCAGTGGCCAAATGTAGTTTTTTCCCTTAAATGAGCTATATTAACCTTGAAAATAACTAATTTTTCGGGTAGATAGAAGCATGAAACATTGAGGAGTTGTTTAGCGAACTTTTACAACAAATACTCGGGTCTTCAACACATACTTAAAATCCTGATTCTCCGCTGCAAAGCGCGGTTATTTTGCTAGTATATAAGATTCATTTCATGCCTGTCTGTTTGTTTGTTTGTTCCCTTATAAATCAAGATCCAGACAACCAAATAACGTGGACTTTGGTACATATGCACAAAATTTTACGGGAAAAATTCTTAAACAGGTTTCGTTCCATAAATTCACACTCATGGAGGCTGGGGGCCCAAAAAACATTTGTCCCTATATGGGCTATATAAAAATTGAAAATCACTAATTCTCCTATTTCCCGAGTAGCCAGAAGCATGAAATGTTAAGAAATTGTTGAGTACACTTCCGCAATGGTAACAGGCGAAAATATATTTAAATTATCTCTTTCTTGGGCCAGGGGCCCAAAATGTAGTTTTCTCCTAAAATGAGCTCTATAGATGTATATTACACCGTTTTAAGATAAATTTACCCTTTTATTGAATACAAATAAACAGCTGTGTACGCTTCTGCAGAAAAACCTTATTTAAAACCAGGTAAAGCAGGGTACTTGAACTGAACTGAACTGTCCCTTAACCCGACGCTGGGTCGTTGGGGCACCATTTTGAGCTGCGCACTATCTCATGCCATGTGTCACGGTTCTGAGCTGCCTTCTGGGAATCGCTAAATGACAGGCCGGTCCACTCTTTGATATTGTCCTCCCAACTCTTCCTTGGTCTGCCTCTTTTCCTTCTTCCCTGGACTGTTCCTTGCAATATCGTCTTTGAGAGACCTCCAGATCTTGTCACGTGACCGTACCATCGTAATTTCCTCGTTCTAATTGAGGTGAGAAGGTCCTCGTAAGGGCCAATGACAGCACTTATTTTGTCGCTGACAGGTTCGTTCGTGATGTGCGCTGTGTAGGAGATGTTTGGTACCTTACGAAAACATCTCATCTCTAGCGCATTAATTCTTTTTTGGAGGTCTGCGGTGAGCGTCCAAGCCTCACAACCATACAGGAAGACTGACATCGCCAGAGAGCGCATTAGTCGAATCTTTGATCTCAGGGAGAGCTTCTTGCTTTGCCAGATATGTTTAAGTTTGCTTAATGCTGCAGTTGTTTGGGCCATTCTGGCAAGAATTTCTGGCTTTGAGCCTTCATCGGATATTATAGCCCCTAGATATTTAAAGGTAGGGACCTCCTCGAGTTTTTGCTCGTTTATCCGTATTTCACTTGTGAATTTATTATTTGCCATGACCTTGGTCTTCTCTGCATTGATTTCCATGCCATAGGCCTTTGATGTCTTCTCTAGCTTTGCAAGGAATTCTTTTAGTTCGTCCTCGCTGCCAGCTAGGCCGTCTATGTCATTGGCGAAGCGTAGGTTAGTTAGTTGAATAGTTAGGGTCAGTGGCGTAGCTAGAGCTTTTGCCGCCCGGGGCGGTCTTTAATATGCCGCCCTTTTAGGGACCACCTATAAATGACGTCATGCACCGTTTTAAAGGTTGGGGGGGGGGCACACATAATTCGTCATTCAAAACGCACAACTTTAAATAAAAGTTCCACTTAAATATATGATTTCCAACACTTTATTCAATGAAGTTTTATGTCATTTCAAGCGTGTTTCGATATTAGAGTGCAGCCTTAAATTAAAAACATATTTAAATGACCAAAACAAATTATTATTTTAAACACGCTTATTTTCAAATTTAAAAAATCGCTTGAATAGGGGGGGGGGTGGGATCTTTGTCACGTCACATTTAGCAAGGGGTCTAAGTTTTCGTTTCATGACACCGTGTGACAAGTGGGCAGGGGGTGAAAAATCAGCTGAAATTACCTGACGTCATTTATGGACGGCCCCTTAAGTCAATTATATGTTGGTTTTTATAAATTAATAAACTTGCATAAATAATTGTAATTGAAACAAAGTACATTGTAGAAGGTGGGGAACAATTTTACCATTGCATGCCTTATTTATGTTAGCAGTAATAAAAGAGGCCACAAATGATGATTTACCTATAATTAAAACGTAAAATTACAAGATAATTGTTTTGAAGGCCACAAGAAAGTTTTAAGTGTCGCTGCCCTCCTTCCCACAAGAAACAAAAGATATTTCAAATTTTACATCCCCCAAAATATTAACAATTAATAGGCTTTTACTTTTTATTTATAAATATACATTTTTTTTATAAAAAAAAAAGAAATAGTATACATTAGTATATAAACATATTTTTTATTATCTAAACATTTACTTACTAACACTAACATAACTTTCATAGTAGAAAAATCGTGTATTAAGTTAAAAAATATATAAATCATTTGTAATGCCTTGTTCTATGGAGAATATTTCGAGATTGTGTAGACTTTTATCCCTTAATGTGGAGCGAATATAATTTTTTTTTATCAACTTTAATTTGGAGAAGCACTTTTCACAACTAGATACACTGATGTCAATTGTTGAAAAAAATTCTTAGCAAAATTATAATGTTGGGTAAAGAATTTTCAAATATTTACTGTTTAATATATTTTAATGGATTCCTCTTCTGGTAGTGTATGTACAGCCAGGGCTGGTCTTAGGCTCCTGTAACCTATGCGGTCGCAGAGGGCCCCGCGATTTCATAGGCCCAACCTATCTTAATTTTCACTTATTGTTATTATTAATACTTTATCCCTCGCCAAAATGGTGCACACGCAATCCTTTTCGCATACTAAGCTACATAGTGGCCCGCAATAGCTAAGACCGGCCCCGTGTACTGCCATAAAAACCTGGATCCTTGCTCTTTCAATCTCGAACAATTATTTATCAATGGAAATAAAGAAATTTATTTGATGTTTAAATTCTTCATTTAGTAGGCTAGATGGTATTATACACGAATATTTTCGTGCAAGGACATGTAACTCATCACCTTGTTGTTTTATTTCTTTTATAATAATATCTATGGATAAAAACATTACTCGTCGTATTTCTTGCTCTAGAGATAGAAACACGTCTTCTCAATTTTCCCCACTCATATTTTTCTCCTTCTAGCTTGGTGTCCATGAAGTACCTCAAACTTTTTGTAATAGCGTTCTGTAATAGCACATATGTTTGTTCTATGAGAATGGTTTGCATAGTTAGCATTAATTTATAAAAAGACGGGTTCCTTTAAATTCAGATACAATAGAAAAGAAAAAGATTGCATTGAACTGAGTAAATTCCAGCATCTGATCTCGTTTTACTAGATACCTCATTTGTCAATTTTTCCAAGACGCTAGAAATTTCTAAGTATGTATTTTTCGGAATCATTTGTGTTATTGTGGTGTATATTAACGGAAAATAACCGTTCATTTTCCATGAATAAACTTATTTTAATGAAAAACACAAGGTATATGTTCTACTTTAATGCAATAAAAACAATGAAAATTCAATTTTTAATAAACTTTCTTACAAGAATTTTATGAAACCTGAAACAGTAATATAATTTACTACTTGCAAGTTAAAGACAATATTTGAACCACCATGTCATGTAGGTACTTGTTAGCGCATCATTCTGCGAATGTCGAAATTTCACACAAAATCTGTCTTGGTGATGTTAATAGCACATACTTTCGGACCAGCGGTGATGTGTTAATATTTTTTGTGCAGTTTTCTTATAAAAGCGCCATCTGTGATGTAATTTTGCAAACAAATCGTTACGTTTATTTTGGAGTGATTTTAAATTTTTTAACGGTTTTGAGTTAGTTATAACAACCACTATGTAATAAACAAATTTTGCTGGAATCCGTTAATTAAAACTCAAAATAAAGATTCTTTCTGTTTCACTATGGTTTTCCCCCTTCAAAAGAAAAAGGGCGGTTTTCGGAAATGACTTTAATTTTTAAACGCCCACATACGCCGCCCTTTGAATGAGTGCCGCCCGGGGCGGACCGCCCCCACCGCCCCCCCCCCTAGCTACGCCACTGGATTTAGGTTACTTGAATCTAGTATTATATAAGCTCCAATATTTTGATTTGTTCTTTTATGCTAAATATTAGAGTTATTACTCGAAATTTTTTCAACAATTTGTATCAGTATTTATACAATATCTGACTATTGATTGATATTACAGTTGATTCATTTAATAGTTAATTCATCAGTTGATTTATCTGTTGATTTATCTAACATTTAATTCGACGATCAGCTTGAGTTTTGTGTATTTCTCATTGTTGTCGAGTAGCTTTATCCTGACAGATAATAAAAGTAGGAAGGGCAGTGTTGGTAATTTATTTTTGACCTTTGACCCTTTTGATCACTGGCCTACCCCTGTCTACGTCACTGGTATAATCGTGAACAAAGTCTGGCTTATAATTTTCTTAAGTTAAAACACGGTTAACCTAAACATATTAACAGGAATAACAAATTATACAGACCATTCATAAGTTTTTGTCTTTAACTGTAAGTAGTGGAACTTTTATTTATTGTCACCCAATGTTACAAAAAAAATTTACTCAAACTACTTTAGTGATTTTATTAGAACACATTTTTAAAGCCTTATGCTTAGTTTTGTACTTAAGTTTAAAACAAAGAGCACTCAATAACAACGTTAACCTTTCCTAACTTAACGGACAGATTCATGTTGTGGAAAATTATTTATATAAGTTAAGCAGCATATCCGGGACACTAGCTGGGGCGGTTAATTTAAGGAGATGAAACAAGACTGTCAAAGCGTGACAGTCTCTCCAAGGGAGTTAAAAAAGTAAGATGCTCTACCTTTCACCGAGATATTTACATGTAGCACAAGAAAAAATCCGAGTTTTTTTTGTGACATTTTAGTCTGTCGTGGGTAACACAGTTAGCAACAATGCTTTTTTCCCCCTCAAAGTGATTAAAACACCCATATCCATTCACCTAATTACGTTATGTGTATAAATAGTAAAGTTTAAGTTTAACAATCATCCACTACTTGACTTAATAATCTAGTCAATCAAATATTTCATTTCAAAATCATCAGCTGGATTTTTGAAAACCTTGAATTCAGATTACATTATTTTATTTAATATTTAAGTTTTGGAATTGTCCCTGGCAAATAAAATATATTAATAGTTAATAGTCATCTAGATCAGGGGGCTCAAAACTTTTTTGCCGAAAGGCCATATTAACTGTCAAACAGAAGTTTGGGGGCTGACTACAAACCCTTAACTACAAAGTTTTGTGTTAAACTACAGATAAAAATAGTATATTCTTTTAGAGATTAAGTGGTCTCCAGGGGCTGGGTGAGAGGGACTCGTGGGCCGCATCTGGCCCGCGGGCCGTAGTTTGGATACCCCCTGATCTAGGTGAATTTTTTTTTTTTTTTTTTCCTTTTTTTTGATTTTTCAAAATACGAAATTTAAATGATATTAACTGCGGAGCTTTACAATCTCTTATTAAGTTTTAAAAAATAAAATTTAGCAATGAGTTTTTTTTAAAATATTTTTTATATTTTAATTTTTTTTTTTTTTTAAATTATGACTTATTATGAAGTTTTAATTTATCTGCTTTGACTTTGACTGAAACTTTTGTTGGTGATATTTTTAGTGCGAGGTTTTTATAAAGTCATTATTTCTAATGATTTAATTGAAGATTTAACTCGTGTGTAATTTTTTTAAAAACTTTAATAAAGGAAGTGTTCGGGGTTAAATATTTAAATCACGATAAGGTTTTTTTTAAAAAGATAATTATTTTAATTGTTTGATATTTTTAAGATACACATAATTTTCAGATAAAGTTGTACACAATATTCAGAGATTGCAACTGAAGAGAAAATTGAAACCAATAGATTTTAATCTTATCTTATATTTTACAAACTCATTTTCTACACAGAAGCACACAATTTTAAACGCTAATCCATGGTTTATGTTTATTTGTCTTTTTGTTAGAGGATTAAATGTTGAAAGTCTGTTAGTTTTATTGGTTTATTCTAGGGCTACGGAAATTATTGATTAATTTCTCGATTAGTCGTTAAATTTTTTATCGATTAAATTCTTTCAGTTCATAAAATAGCGATTAAAATTAAGGAAAATGTTGTAAATAACGTAATCAATTTGTTAATAAATAATTTATTAATAATAATTAACAATAGTTTGCTTTTTTACGTAAAAACTTCTTCATTTAAAAAAAAATTAAAGAGTAAACTTTAAAATAAGCTGTTTTATAAGGAAAATGATATTAAAAAAATTAAATATAGTTTTTACTTAATTAGCAATAACAAAATTTAAATTCATTGACATTATTGAAATTTAATAGCTATTTTATCGTTTAATATAATTTTAATCGATAAAGATTTTATCGATTAATCGAGAAATTAATCGTTAATTTCCGCAGCCCTTATTGAAACATTTCATTTTTCTTGTGTGTGGTTGAGATTAGGAAACTGAAAAGCTGCACGTGTTAGGAAAGAACTTTACATTTACAATCAGTCTTCATTTGTATAACTTACCTTGGGGTGCGGCTGGTGAACATAGCAATGCCATCAGATAGGACAACAAAGTTATCCTTGATCCTTCCATCAGATAGGACAACAAAGTTATCCTTGATCCTTCCATCCTGGGGTCGAGTTTCTTGTGGTCTGTATTCCCTGGGAACAAAATTCAAATCTGGACTAATTGTTGGACAAAACGTGTGAATTTCTAATCTCTGAGTTCACGTGTTTCCCAACAGTTTACTCCCCAGTTGGTTCAGGACCTGCTTTTCTTAAACGTAAAAACACACCAAGATCTGTATTGCGCCCCCCCCCCCACATCATTGTGTAGCTTGATGTTTTTTAGCTTCAGCCTTGAACAGTGGTTCTATAACAGCTTTCAGAGTGACATGAAAGTATTTGTCAATTTTCACCATTAAACGAACTACTTATATTCCTCAAGTTTATTTGGTCAAGTCGTTGTGCGAATGTGCAGATAAAACGTGGTGTGACAATATAACGTGACAATTGTATGTGATCAAGGGGTGTGCTTATGAGACGTGTGAAAGTGACGTGACCAATTTTTTGACAAAGTGATGTGACAGTCAATTTAATGTGACCAATTGGTGTGACAACGAGATTTACCATTGCTCAGTACCCCAATGAGACTAGCAGATAGCGTTGGACTCGTAGAGTTATTTTGTGAACTCTTCAAGAATTGAAATACTATATGAGAGGTTTAACTTCTTCGTATCCCTACCCCAACTTTGTTTAAGTCTTCAAAAACATCCTTTGCCCCCCCCCCCCGCCCAATCTTATGTATCTTCTTTCTCTCATGACAAATCTCTATACTATGACATATAAAAACAATTTTTATGCTCTCTCGTTCAATCTTAAAATAAAATTTAAGATCCAAAATTAATGCTTAATTATGATTCCAATGATGTTTCTTTTTGTTAAATTCATGGCTTACTGCACACATTTAATGGAGTTTCACAGTAATGCAATTCATTTTTTTTAAAATCACTAAACTTAAATGTTTGAGAACCTCTTTGTGTTAACTCCATGTCACATGTCACATTCGTCTTCTTTCAACGTTTGAGGACATAATTTATCACTCGGTAATAATCTTCTTCTGTACGTGAAGCGATGTCTGCTGTAGAACGAGGTGCGTAGTTGACACAGAGGTCCGCTACTAACACTTTCTGTGACACACTAATGTCTTGTGAGCCATGACACACTAATGTCTTGTGAGCCATGGCACACTAATGTCTTGTGAGCCATGACACATTAATGTCTGGTTAGCCATGACACGCTAATGTCTTATTAGCTATGACACATAATGTCTTGTGAGCCATGACACACTCATGTCTTGTGAGCCATAACACACTGATGTCTTGTTAGCCATGACACAATAATGTCTTGTGAGCCATGACACACTAATGTCTGGTGAGCCATGACACCATAATATCTTATTAGCTATGACACATACTGTCTTGTGAGCCATGACACACTAATGTTTGGTGAGCCATGACACACTAATGTCTTGTGAGCCATGACACACTAACGTCTTGTGAGCCATGACACACTAATGTCTGGTGAGCCGTGACACACTAATGTCTTGTGAGCCTTGACACACTAACGTCTTGTGAGCCTTGACACACTAATGTCTTGTGAGCCATGACACACTAATGTCTTGTGAGCCATGACACACTAATGTCTTCTGAGCCATGACACACTAACGTCTTGTGAGCCTTGACACATAATGTCTTGTGAGCCATGACACACTAACGTCTTGTGAGCCTTGACACATAATGTCTTGTGAGCCATGACACATAATGTCTTGTGAGCCATGACACACTGATGTTTGGTGAGTCATGACACACTAATATCTTGTGAGCCATGACACATGTTTTGTGAGCCATTACACACTAATGTCTTGTGAGCCATGACACACTAATGTTTGGTGAGCCATGACACATTGATGTCTTGTTAGCCATGACACACTAATTTTTGGTGAGCCATGACACACTAATGTCTTTTGAGCCATGACACATTAATGTCTGGTTAGCCATGACACGCTAATGTCTTATTAGCTATGACACATAATGTCTTGTGAGCCATGACACACTCATGTCTTGTGAGCCATAACACACTGATGTCTTGTTAGCCATGACACAATAATGTCTTGTGAGCCATGACACACTAATGTCTGGTGAGCCATGACACCATAATATCTTATTAGCTATGACACATACTGCCTTGTGAGCCATGACACACTAATGTTTGGTGAGCCATGACACACTAATGTCTTGTGAGCCATGACACACTAATGTCTTGTGAGCCATGACACACTAATGTCTGGTGAGCCATGAAACAATAATGTCTTGTGAGCCATGGCACACTAATGTTTGGTGAGCCATGACACACTAATGTCTGGTGAGCCGTGAAACACTAATGTCTTGTGAGCCATGACACACTAACGTCTTGTGAGCCTTGACACACTAATGTCTTGTGAGCCATGACACACTAATGTCTTGTGAGCCATGACACACTAATGTCTTGTGAGCCATGACACACTAACGTCTTGTGAGCCTTGACACATAATGTCTTGTGAGCCATGACACATAATGTCTTGTGAGCCATGACACACTGATGTTTGGTGAGTCATGACACACTAATATCTTGTGAGCCATGACAGATGTTTTGTGAGCCATTACACACTAATGTCTTGTGAGCCATGACACACTAATGTTTGGTGAGCCATGACACATTGATGTCTTGTTAGCCATGACACACTAATGTTTGGTGAGCCATGACACACTAATGTCTTTTGAGCCATGACACACTAACGTCTTGTGAGCCATGACACACTAATGTCTTGTGAGTCATGACACACTAATGTCTGGTGAGCCATGACACAATAATGTCTTGTGAGCCATGGCACACTAATGTTTGGTGAGCCATGACACACTAATGTCTGGTGAGCCATGACACACTAATGTTTGGTGAGCCATGACACACTAATGTCTTGTAAGCCATGACACACTAACGTCTTGTGAGCCATGACACACTAATGTCTTGTGAGCCATGACACACTAATGTCTGGTGAGCCATGACACACTAATGTCTTGTGAGCCATGACACATAATGTCTTGTGAGCCATGACACACTAATGTTTGGTGTGCCATGGCACACTTATGTTTGGTGAGCCATGACACACTAATGTCTTGTGACTCATGACACACTAATGTTTGGTGAGCCATGACACACTTATGTTTGGTGAGCCATGACACACTAATGTTTTGTGAGCCATGACACACTAATGTCTTGTGAGCAATGACACACTAATGTTTGGTGAGCCATGACACACTGATGTCTTGTGAGCCATGACACATGTCTTGTGAGCCATGACACACTTATGTCTTGTGAGCCATGACACACTAATGTTTGGTGAGCCATGACACACTAATGTCTTGTGAGCCATATTACACACTAACGTCTTGTGAGCCATGACACACTAAGGTCTTGTGAGCCATGACACACTAATGTCTGGTGAGCCATGACACAATAATGTCTTGTGAGCCATGGCACACTAATGTTTGGTGAGCCATGACACACTAATGTCTGGTAAGCCATGACACACTAATGTTTGGTGAGCCACGACACACTAATGTCGTGTAAGCCATGACACACTAACGTCTTGTAAGCCATGACACACTAATGTCTGGTGAGCCATGACACACTAATGTCTTGTGAGCCATGACACATAATGTCTTGTGAGCCATGACACACTAATGTTTGGTGAGCCATGGCACACTTATGTTTGGTGAGCCATGACACACTAATGTCTTGTGAGCCATGACACACTAATGTTTGGTGAGCCATGACACACTAATGTCTTGTAAGCCATGACACACTAACGTCTTGTGAGCCATTACACACTAATGTCTGGTGAGCCATGACACACTAATGTCTTGTGAGCCATGACACATAATGTCTTGTGAGCCATGACACACTAATGTTTGTTGAGCCATGGCACACTTATGTTTGGTGAGCCATGACACACTAATGTCTTGTGAGCCATGACACACTAATGTTTGTTGAGCCATGACACACTTATGTTTGGTGAGCCAAGAAACACTAATGTTTGGTGAGCCATGACACACTAATGTCTGATCAGCCATGACACACTAATGTCTGAGGAGCCATGACACACTAATGTCTTGTGAGCCATGACACACTAATGTCTTGTGAGCCATGACACACTAATGGTTGGTGAAACATGACGCACGAATAACTGAAAGTGAGTGTTATTACATGCGTTCGAATCAGTGTGTCCGACAACCAAAAATTTATATGTGAATGCATTCAATAAAAAGAATGAATAATTAAATTTTAGTTCTTTAGAATGATTTTTATTTCACAAAATTTCTATATACAACATTTCGAATAAAGAAACGATCATCTTTGTCAGCCAAACTATTAACGGCTCTTTTTACATTGCTTCGTTTTTTGCAAAATTTAAATATAAGCTCAAACAATTGCGTCATGTAATATTTTATGGCGAGAAACACCTCACGCTCTGCTTATTTGGAAACCAAAATGATTATGATTTTACGTTTGTATTGTCATTTTTAAAAAAATATGCTGGTTACAGAGTGATGTTCTTAAGCGTTACTGAGTGGCATTGGCGTTTATATCTGTACTAATAAAAGCCAAAACCCTCACTCACTGACTCACCACTAATTCTCCATCTTTCTGTTTAGTAGGAGCATGAAACTTTGGAAGCTGTTAGGTACCCTCCCACGTTGAATATAGGCAAAAAAAAAGAATTTAAAATTCCTGCTCATGTGTGGCCGGGGGCCTAAAAACTTTTTTCCTTAAAGAAGCATGAACCTTTGGGAAGTTGTTGAGTAGACTTCAGACATTTAAACTGGCGAAAAAAAATATTTTAATTATCCAATATCTTGTGAGCCATGACGTACTAATGTCTAATATCTTATATAAAAACGGACTTATGTTTTTCCACGGGACTACAGAAGACATACTGAAAAGACAGAGAAGTTAATATATTTATTATAACATCATGATCTAGAATAAAATCAATATATGTTTTGAATGGGTATTACGCTAACTGAAATCCTAATTTTCCATTTCAAAGCGCGGGTAAATTGCTAGTATATAATATAATAATTGTTTGACAATCATTAAATTGAAAAAAAAATAAAGGTAATTGTGTTATGTTTTTCATCAAGTCTTTAGAGTAACAGTAAAACAACTTGTTTTAAATTATTATTTTAATTTTCTAATGTAGCAAGACAAAAGATGGATCAGAGAAGTGATCAAACGGTTTAAACGAATATTTGTATGATGCGTAAAGTAATCTCATCAAAATAATTTAATTATTATTCCCGAACCAAGTGTAATTTATGAATTATAAATTTTTAAAAAAAAATGATCTTACACTCACTTTGAACAAATATGCAGGCTTTGCCATGGGAATGTTTTTCCCATGGGAAACGTCCCATGGGATGGGATGGGATGGAAAAGGCATAAATTGTCATGGGATGGGATGGGACAGAAAAATATGTCACATGGACAAGCCTGCAAATATGTCTTCGTTCATTAATTATTTTTTTAAATTTTCTCTTTTTTTTTCTTTTCCAGCTCTATAATGAGTTTCTTGTTCCAGACTAAGTAGCCAGACCCTGACACCTCCCACACAACAAAACTCACAGATGGCTGGCTTACTTTTAAGCCTTACTGTTTCAGAAATTTTAAACAATTTTTAATAGCAAGAAAAAAAATTGGCCACATTTTAGTGTGTTTTTTTATGACTAAGATTCTAATATTGGAAAGTGATATCACATTACGATTAACGACTTCAAAAACTTCGACTGCCAATACGAAGTAGATGAACATATTGAATTTTTAAAAATTAAGATCTTCAAATGATACAATACAATACTGTCAGATAAAAACGGAACAAAGAATAAGACTCCATTTTATTCTTGTTTCACCTTCAGGTAATTCTACTACGGTACAGTTCACGCAGTTTTGCCTTATACATTTGGAAATAGTTGAGCACGTAGCCACACAAAGAAAGAAATCTGGATGAGTTTATAAATTGATATTTAATAATGAATTGATTTCCCTGAAGCATCCATGTTAAAATATATAATAATCAACAAAAACGTTATAAAGTTTAAATTTAATTAGGGCTGCGGAAATTATCATAATCTTATTTTTAGCTTAATCAAAATTATCGATTAATTATTCGATAATTTTTCAAAAGTTAACGATTAAAATTTAAATTAATCGATAACAGCCCTAAATTTAATAAATAGACTAAAAATAAAAAAATAAACTTCATCTACCACTGATGACAGGGCTGAGCTTTGAAGTTACCACGCAGCACGTGTGACTTAAGGACGTCTTTATACTTTCTATTAATGTTTCCGATTGTTTCCTCAAAGATTGAGGTAGGCTAGTCTATACAGAGGTAGACTGGTACATACATGAGTGCTATGGATTTGAAAGAGCGCATTCTAAAGAATGTCTTCATATCATATTTCATCAGAGACTGAGGTAGACAAACCAACAATTTAAGTGCTGTGGATTTAAAGAAGCACCTTAAGGTGGTTTTATCTATTTGAAAGTGAGCATGTTTGAAAACATTTAATCGTTATTTTAGTATGTATTGACGTCACAATTCTTAAACTTCTTCTACTTCGTGATACATCGTCACAAGAGTAGGGAGCCCCATTCCCACAGACGCATGACGTCATTTGTGGATTGTCCGTTACATTAAAAACGTGCTTTTTTGCTCCCCTGGAAAAATTCCAAGCGACGCCCATGCTTACTGGGAACTGTGAAAAGGCCTGTTGCTTATTTTAAAATACATGTTTTGTTATAAGTTTAATCAATTACCTTGGTGCTGATTATTCTATACAGTTGTATGTCAGGGATTGAGTTTTGTGAGTTATTAGTGGATCAAAGATTGAGTTTTGTGAGTTATTAGTTGATCAAAGATTGAGTTTTGTGAGTTATTACCTGATCAAAGAAAATCTAGTGGAGACCACCAGCCAGGCTTTACTAGACAATTATGTCTAAGGTAAATAAAATATAGCACACACAAACACGCGCGCGCACACACACAGACACTTGGGTCAGTGAGTTAAAACTCAAAACCAAAAATCGTATTTAATCGTATCGAGAAAGAGTAGTGGTGGCAGGACAGAGGGAGACATGATTCTGAACTACTATAAAAAGTAAGCGACGCCAAACTTATACCACCGTCTTCTTTGAAATTTGATCATTTTTAGTTTCATTAATAGGTATTGTCAAACAGAGAGGTCGCTGGGGTTGGTGTCATCCGGGGCGGTAGCTCATGGTGTCACCCCCTCACGACTAATCCATAGAACTTCTCTGAGGTTTCCAGTGGAAAAAAAACGGGAGTTAACAGAATTTTACATTTTGGTGTAACCCCCCTGATGGTGTCCCGCCCCCACCGCACCCCCTAGTGACACCACTGTTTTCAAAGTATGTTTGTGCTTGCAACATTTCAAGGAAAATTAGCAGTGGCTTAGCTAGGGATTTGTATGGACTTTGCGGCCCGGGGGCTTGGCCTCTTCGGGGGGGGGGGGGCCTCACGCATGGCAGTGGCGTATTATTTAATGTAAAAAAAAATAATTCGAAACTCCTTTGGCGCCGCCCTTATAAGGAGGTCAGCAGGTACTTTCAAATTTGGACCCTCTCCCTCTCACCTTGCTACGCCACTGGAAATAAGTCACTTGAAGTGGTAGAGAATTTAGTTTCAATATTTGTGCCAGACATAATAAAGAGAGTGACTGAAACATGGTTATAATTGGTAGAACACTTATTGTGATATATTATATTGTACTGCTCGGGTGAGGGAGACTGTTTGGTATGGCCTACCGACTACTGCTGTGGGTGAGGTAGGGCTATTCGAGTAAATAGACTCTGGACAGTAGACAAATGAATAAATTTTAAACGGCTGTACATTCACTAAATAGACATATTTACAATAAATTTAAATAGGTTTTTTTAAAATCTGAATTAAGTACAACTTGCCTCATCAAGTTCACTTTTGTTTTTTTTATGAACACTCCTCGTATGCCAAAGTCATCCATACACAACATTTAAATTTACAAATTGTTCCCCTTTAATTGACCTAAAATGGCCAATTAAGCCAGAAAATGGATTTAAAAAATTGTGTGACGTTAATTTTCAGTCAACTCTTTTAATAAATTTGCCTTAACTTTGAATGGAGAATGGATTTTGTGTCCGTATTAGAAATAAACCATTTTCATAAATTAAAAAAAAAAGTAAATGATGTATCCCCCTCCCCCCAAACGTCTACCGATATTATTGCGAGCCTTACACTTCAAGCCATTACCTAGTTAGTTTGATGTGCCACGCAAGCAACGCCCCTGAATGGCCATCAGAATAATAATATGAATATCGTGTTTAATATGAGTGGTTTTGAACCAACGCCATTAAGATCAAAGAAAGGGGAGTGTGAGAGAAAAAATAATTGGAAGAAGGGCGGTTCAGGTATGCAGATTTTGTCCCAACTCTTTTCCGGATGTTGTCAAAACGCAAGATTCCGAAAGATGGCCCTTTATTTTGTAACTCCGTTGTATCAAAGAGTAAATATGCTATTTATCTGAAAATTGTTGAATGAATTGAATACTTTATTTTCTCCAAAACAATTCGCTGTGACCTACAGCCGACTTTGTCTTATTTATGTAGTTACTTTGTTGTCTTTGTCTTAATACGTACTTCAACAATAGCGTTTCTGTTTAGGATAACCAACTTTTTTCTGTGCATGCAAAATAACCCCACTTTTATTCTGTGCCAAGCGAAAATAAATATTTTGTTTGTTTATTTGTTTTTAAATAATTATACCTTATTATGAATTATTTATTCACGCCTACCTCAATCCATATATCTATTCCCTACTGGGATCAAAGTGATATAAGACTGAGAATATATCCATGGGAGTCTCATTGAATGAATTGTATTCCATTGTAGCTTAGAGGGAAATTGTGTTTTCAGGATTTGTTATTGTGAAGTGCAGGAGATTCTAGAGAAACAGATTTTTCAAAAAATTAATGAATAAGAATTTCTCATAAGTTTTATCCCAGCAAGAATTAGTGAAGAAAAATAGAAACTTGTTTAGACATTGAGAAAGAATAAAATGCGATATTTAGAAAGTTTTAATTAACAAATCAGCACAATGAATGTGACGCTACTTTACATGAACATTGTTTAAAAGGGGTGAGATTGTAAACTGAGTGTAGGTGAGTGGGGGTAGGTGATTAGGGGTAGAAGAGTAGGGGTAGGTGAGTGGGGGTAGGTGATTAGGGGTAGGTGAGTGGGGGTAGGTTAGTGGAGGTAGATGAGTATGGGTAGGTGAGTGGGCGTAGGTGAGTGGGTGTAGGTGAGTGGGTGTGGGTGAGTAGGTGTAGGTGAGTGGGTGTAGGTGAGTTGGGTAGGTGAGTGGGTGTAGGTGAGTTGGGTAGGTGAGTGGGTGTAGGTGAGTTGGGTAGGTGAGTGGGTGTAGGTGAGTGGGTGTAGGTGAGTGGGTGTAGGTGAGTTGGGTAGGTGAGTGGGTGTAGGTGAGTGGGTAGGTTAGTGGATGTAGGTGAGTTGGGTAGGTGAGTGGGTGCAGGTGAGTTGGGTAGGTGAGTGGGTGTAGGTGAGTGGGTGTAGGTGAGTGGGTGTAGGTGAGTGGGTAGGTGATTGGGGGAGGATTCAATCGACGTCACTGAATTCAATAAACCACTTTCGATGATTCATTTGTTCCATGTGTAGCACAGCACCATCTTATATGATCCTCACCATAACATCCGTAACACTTTAAGTCGAGCTTTGGCGATGGTACAGAGGTATGACGTCATGAGATCTGCATCTTCTTAGGGAGCCGGTTATTTATGCTGGGATTAGCCATCCGTTAAACTTTACCCTCAGGCCATAAGGTTCCGCATGAGCGGCTTGAACTTAGGAGCTTGTTAATTGCCTAATTTCTTTCAATAACAATAACATGTTAAATGAGAAATAACAAGTTAAAAAACGTGGCTAACAACTAGCATTGTCTTACAATGGGTGTTGTACACAGAAGGTAAATCATTGTCAAATTGAACGTGTTACATAATAATGTATTTGTTGTTCCCTTTTCCATAAATATGATTTTATGTCAAACTCAATGACCTAATGAATATACCAATTAACTCTTATTCGCACTTTAATGTTCTATATATGAGATAGTTACTTGTTTAATGAATAGTTAAGTCACAAATAATGTTCCCTCTAAGGTTCGTTGGTCTGAGTGCAAAATAACAACTTCGTTTTCAAAGCTGCGCAGCGTCCATTTCTAAAAAACATAATTTACACCCCTGTAATTCTGTAGGGTCGCGGTGGTCTTAGTAGTAGCGCGCTGGACTACCGAACCGTGGCAAGAACTCGAGTCACGTATTCGAGCCATGGTACTTGCAAGGCATTGTGCTAGCAACACAATCCCTGGTGGCTTAATATTACTTGTGAACGCTGCTTCACTTGCCGTAGAGTCCGTCATGGTCTGAAATATATATAAATATATATAATAAATATGTACTGTTCTGGGGAGTCGGTAAGATCTAGGCGCAGCCGAATAGGTCACAAACAAAATTTAAAATAAAATACAACTCATTTTACATTCACCACTGAACTGCGATACGTTTTGAAATGATACGTCATCAATATTTGTACAACCGTATTACTTCATTAATAATAACTTTGTTCATCCTATACATTTTATCCTATCCATTGTTTTCAACTTGTCCACTGTGTGCATCCTATTTTGATCTGTTGCGAAATAAAATTAATAATTAATAATATTAATAATTGTGAAACAAATATTTAGAGGAGAAAGTTTGCTCCATTGCGAATGGAGACACAGGGAATGTGTGCAACTAAATCCAAGGCATTGTACCACTAAATACAAGGCAATGTAACACTAAATACAAAGCATTGTACCACTAAATACAAGGCGTTGTACCACTAAACACAAGGTGTTGTACTACTAAATACAAGGCATTGTACCACTAAATACAAGGCGTTGTACCGCTAAACACAAGGTGTTGCACCACTAAATACAAGGTGTTGTACCACTAAATACAAGGCATTTTACCACTAAATACAAGGCAATGCACCACTAAATTGAAGGCAATGTACCACTAAATACAAGGAGTAGTTACACTAAATACAAGGAGTAGTTACACTAAATACAATTATTTTTACAACCAAATACAAGGTGTTGTACCACTAAATACAAGTCATTGTACCACTAAATACAAGGCAATGCACCACTAAATTGAAGGCAATGTACCACTAAATACAAGGCAATGTACCACTAAATTGAAGGCAATGAACCACTAAATACAAGGAGAAGTTACACTAAATACAATTATTTTTACAACCAAATACAAGGGAACAGGAACTAGTACCACTCACAGGGAGCTGGGGTTTGATTGATAGCTGCTCACAGACAGGACGTTTTACTTAAATGTTACTATGTTACAGACCTAGACACTGGACAGATACCGGGAATGTAGAAGCGTGTTGTTTAAAGTGACCATTGACATTTAGATAATTATTTTACAAAAATATTTTAAAAGTTTAAATCAACAAGAATTGTATTGTTGATGTGCTATTGTATTATGACTGATGATTAAATCATCCGTTTGTATTACAAAACATTTCCTTGGAATTTAAAAACAACAAAAGTATTTTTTTTAAATACAAAACTGATTAGACAACATAAAAGACGTCATCTTTTGTTAGTGCAGCTTCACGGGCCGGATGTTTGTTTCCGGTAAGGAATCTGCACAGTAACAGTGAGACCTATACGTCATAACATCTCAAATTTCCCTTGTTTGTTCTCCACACTTGATTGACAGGGTCATCCACGTGATGGGTTATTGTAAATATTTTGTTGATACGGGCCAGGTATATAACTTGGCCCATGCCTTTGCCAGGTTTCATCTGATGCCAGGCTTAATAAAGAAACGTCTTGTAGATCTTAACACTGCACATCACTGAAAGACTTGAACGTTTTAAAACTAGCGGGAGCCGTCACTCTGTTCAAGTTCACACAACTCTCTGTATCTTCGCCGTTAGCTTCTCAAGATTTGTCTTCCCTGCCGCCGTAACCATGGATACTTCACTGCATCTTCTGTTAGTGATGATCATTGGGTTCCACTTCTCGCCATCAAGTGCACAAAGTAAATATTTTATAACATGTACATTACACAGAAAATAAAGTTAACGTCATCTGCTAGGAATTCATGTCAAAAAGTTCAATCATTGACAAACTTTTATTCAAATCATTGATGTACCGTTATTCAAATGTTATGTCTAAATTTGGTGGCTTCTCAAATATCTTCAAATTTTCAAGGCGCATGGTGATTAGGTTTATATTATAATTTTTGCGTTAACAGAAAATAAATCGTTTTAAATAAAAATTTTGATATTTGTGTAAAGAATCCTTCATAAGTTTTCCCCCGTCCCCGTTATTCTTAATTGAGAAATATTTTAACAGAAGCTGAACGTGTGACACTCAGAAATACGAGAATAATTTAATAATATAGAGACATTGACCATGTATTTAAAATCTCCCGAGAATACTGTAATAATATAGAAACATTGACCATGTATTTAAAATCTCCCGAGAATACTGTAATAATATAGAAACATTGACCATGTATTTAAAATCTCCCGAGAATAATGTTTTGTTATAATGGCCTTGTTTATATTATTAAAAATCTAATACTAACGATGACGTCATCTCTTTCAGCGGGTATTTGTGACCCAGTCACCAACAACTGTGTCAACGGTGTGTGTCAGCTACAGACAAACAACCAATATGGCTGTGTTTGTAACGTCAATTATATCAGAAATCCTACAAACCCACTTGCCTGCAATCGTGAGTAGATTTTCATCTAAGATTGTCAACAGATTGTAATGTGACATTGTCAGTAAAAAAAATTTTTTAAGTATCAGTTGATAGGAGTTGTGTATCGTCTGCAAGTCACTTGTATCGCAACATAGTCAGTAGATTCGAATCGTATCTTATCTGTTACAGACACTCCTTCTGTACAGAAGATTATTGCGTCCTACGTATTTCTATGGTTTGTGTTTAGTCCTGTATTCTTACTAGAGTTTTAAATGATGATACAGTATTGGCTTTCCTGGTTTCTTTAGGCAACCAAATCCACGCCCGAATACCGGACGGAAAGAAATCATACATTCGTCGAATGTAATAGGCAGTAACAGCCTACAGTCATCCGATTGTATTGTATTGTCAGTGGATTATAGAAAAATATAGACAGTATTGTTGTATTTTCAACTAGAACACATTGTGATATTGGAAAGAAATTGTTTAATAATAGCATAATCTTTTTTCTAAAATTTAACTCCTGAATAACGAAATGAAGAATTATTGTTATAATAACTAGCTCATTACACATTTATTGCTCTTTTATATAAGGTAAATGTTAAATGAAATTTTCGATCCCCCCTCCCCACCTTCAACGTTATAAATATAAAAATCCTACTTACGCATCTGGTCAATTTGATTTGAAGCAGTGGCGTCACTAGGGGGTGCGGTAAAATTCTCTATGTTCCCATTAATTTGCACTGGAAAACTCGGAGGAGTTCTATGGATTAAGTCCTGACAAGGTGACACCATGAGCTACCGCCCGGGTGACATCAACCCTAGTGATTCCTCTGATTTGAAGAGTTGATAGTTGTTAATTTCATTTTGATCTTCAAAATGTAAATATAACAGTAACACTCCCATTTAAACCCATAGTTAAGTAATTTATGAAAATAAAACAAGCCTCATCAGTAACATCAGCGGATCTCATCTTATCCACAGTGATACCCCAGTGTGACCCTGCTAACGTACAGCAATGCGTCAATGGTATTTGCCAGGTTCAGTTGTCTGGTCAGTACGGCTGCACGTGTAACCCTGGATTCCAGATCAGTGGCACTGACCCCAACCGTTGTGAAGGTAAGAGGTGAAATGAAGCTGTAATCTCATGTCTTTATTGTAGACGATACAACAAGGCTGTAACCTCATGTTTGGTCTATAGAAGATACAACAAAGCTGTTATCTCATGTTTTGTCTATAGAAGATACAACAAAGCTGTTATCTCATGTTTTGTGTCGGGGATTCGTTGTCTAGGGGTTCTGATCGTGACTTCACCGCCAACTTGCGCATACAGACCGAACACAAAGTCCTTGTACTAACAGCTATCTTTATTAATCGTAGTACAACTCCATGAGTCTTAACATCACATGTAACAACTCTCAGTCCAATAGACGAACACTGGGCAACGCTACAACTCGTGTATCCCTTGTGTAATGCAGGTCGAAGGTTCCTCCATATACCAACCGACCTCTATCTCTCTCTCTCACAACTGCCTTCTCACTACGTCACGTTCACACTATTACGTCATACTCTTTCATATCGTGCGCACCGCACCGCATCAAACACAAGTAACAACATTGACATGTCAGGGAAAAAACCAATAGCTCGATAATGTTTCCCTGACTTTTTGTCTATAGAAGATACAACAAAGCTATTATCTCATGCTTTGTCTATAGATGATACAACAATGCTGTAATCTCAGGTTTTGTCTATAGACCAATACAACAAGGCTGTAAACTCATATCTTTACTGTAGACGATAGACGAATGCTTTAATCTCATGTCTTTACTGTAGACGATTGAACACAGCTGTAATATTATGTTTTGTTTATAGAGATATAACAAGGCTGTGATATCATGTTTTGTTTATAGACAATGTGGAGAAATAGATGTTAACAAACATTTGCAGTAACTGCTATATAAAAGAGTGTGTGTGTGGGGGGGGGGTCCCTTGTCAAAACTGTAATGTTGAGATTGTTCACGTAAACACAGTTGCAGGACTCTATCAAACATTTTCACAACTTGGACTATCATATCTTTGAGTTAGAGTCAGGGGTCTCCAACCTTTTATGCCGGAGGGTCACATTAACTGTTAGACAGCAGTTTGGTGGCCGACTACTAACCCACAACTATTAAGTATTGTATTAAACTACAGATAAAAAAATACCGCGGTTTGGAGACCGTTGAGTTAGAGGAGGTAATTTAATTGTATGATGAATTCATACGGTCGACATCATCAAGTTATCAACCTACACAAACAATGTAGACTGCAACTAATTTAGTGTAGAAACTATAGCACCAAATGACATAAGATATTGTTATTTGTCATGATGGAACTTATTGGAGAAGACTTTGTTTATATAATAAACCAATATGACGTTTTTCCCCAGATATAAACGAATGTACACTGCCAATAACCGCATGTGCTGTAGGAGCGTGCACGGATCTGGTCGGTGACTACGCTTGTACTGCGTGTCAACCTGGATTTACTCTCAATCAGTGGAGTAAATGTGAAGGTAATGATCAAACTATTTATTTGTAACGACAACCATTTATTTAGAGAGTAAACTTTGTGTTTCACGACTTTATAATGAAGCTATGACAAAAAGCTAGGCTATACATATTTGACCTTTCAATCCTTAACATTCCCCTATTCTTTATTTCCTTAACATTCTCTCCCTCTCTTTATTTCTCTAACATTCCCCTTTTTTCCTAACATTGCCCAATTTTTTAAATTTTTCTAACATTCCCCAATTTTTTTTTATTCCTCTAACATTCCCCAATTTCTTTATTTTTCTAACATTCCATCATTACTTACTCACAAAACGTTACAATTACATCTGGTCAGACATTAGCCCTTAACATAAAATATTTTTGTATTGCTGGGCGTTTGAATGATATTGATAATTATAATTTATCTCTCTTATGAAATATCACCACGATCCTTGTCCCTATTATCATGTATCTCTTGTTCTATTTATTATTTCCTACCGTCACTTTCCTCCCATGTCTCCCCTGCTCTTTTAGTCTCCTAGAAAACTCTTTTGTTTTGCCTTAATTGTGATTAAACAGTACAATATTTTTTTACACATACATTAACTATTTACAAATACATTTATGGTTTACACATATACTATTTACTAATATAATAATGAAAAGTATAAAACACATAGTTGTTCTACTAACTATACAAGACACGTATCTATGCCAACAGGTTCCAACCAAGTTCTCCCAAGTCAGCCAGGCTTCAATGGAGGTTTCCAACCTGGATTCAATGGAGGTTTCCAACCTGGCTTCAATGGATTTTTCCCCTCAAACTTTGCTGGAGGAAATCCGCTTATGTGGGCCTGGATGATGGATGAGTTGTTCAAATAAAAACCTGACCAACACATTCTATGAATCCATCAATCCAGACCTTTATTTATTTATCATATGAAACGTTGGCCTATTACTACAGCATATCCTGATCATTCGGACTATCGATCTAACATAGACAAAATCATAAACTTTTTCCACAATTTGGTGTTTTAAGTGTAAATAGTTTTTAAGGTAACATCGTGTAAATCGATAGATTTCTATGTTCCATTTATTAAAATGTGTATTTACGCTTTGTTTCAATACAAATAATTAACTTCACATCGATTGCAGTAGAGTATCAACAGAATGTTTCAAATTAGTTATTACACTGAAAACCAGTAAAACTAAGAATAGATCCTATTCCTTGCACTCCATGTTAAGTCTATTTTCAGGCTGTACTCGACCTTGCTGGAAGAATTTCTTTCTTTGATTGAATTATTCCCTTACTTTTTTATTGATTGTATTTTTATTCAAAATGATGCTGTCATATGTTGATAGAAACTGGCTAAAGATCAATTTAAAAACGATATTATTATCACGGTTTGGTCGATAATAGGTTTCTAAATATTTTTGAGCAAAATCAACTTTTGTCCTCCCTGGTTGGATAAAACAAAGAGATAAGCTTCCTTCTACAGATATAATCAGTCACTTTATTTAGCCAGGACATAAGACTACGACTCAATTCAGATTTCTTGAGGTATCTTCAGACTTAAGTCAGATTTCTTGAGGTATCGTCGGACCTAAGTCTAATTTCTTGAGACATTTTTAGATTTTCAAAAACAAAGATCCCTATGACAAAGACTTCAGTTCAGGGACCAGAGATGAAACTCTGAGAATGTTTGTGTGTTACCTCCACCTTAAGTAACTCACAAAGTCTGAGATGTTTGTGTGTTACCTCCAACTTAAGTAACTCACACAGTCTGAGAATGTTTTGATTTTACATTGTATTTATTTTTAGTTTCATCATTGATAGGATTTTTCTTGAAATCCTACAAGATTTTTTGTCGCATATATTATATTTATATATCCATTCACATATATAATTCTGTTAACTATGTACATATTAATCTCAGTTGTTTTCTTTTTGTTGTTGCATTTTTAATACTTTATAATTAAAAAATCTTTCAATTAACAATCTAGTGTTCTTTTATATTTTAAATGAATCTGATACTTTTTAGCAAAGGGTTAATATGCCTAACGCTGAATCTATATAACACTATACTTATGAGAAGGTTGTTAAAACAAGCTTCTCTTGTTTACTGTCACTTGAAATAGTTTTTAATACGTATTACGAGTGTTTACGGTTAATGGGAAAGATAAACCAACATGAATATCAGCTCGATGGATTTTTAAAACAACAGGTCTCCTAAAAGTTGGGAAGAGCCTGTGCTCGAAAATACTTGATGCAATGTTCCACCTAAAGGATGGTTAATTGGCTAAGTCTGTAGTTATCAGGGTCAAAGGTTGGATTCAGAATTATTTTTTTTTCTTGACATTTCTTGTAATAAGGTCATAGGTATAAGTAGGTGTTTTTTCAAACATACATATTTACTTGGTGTTATTCCTCCTTATTCCCGTGTTTCAAAAATGACTTATTTGAAGAAAGATTCACTATAAAGAGGTGCAATGAAATCACATTACAGAGGTGCAATGAAATCACATTACAGAGGTGCAATGAAATCACATTACAGAGGTGCAATGAAATCATATTACAGAGGTGCAATGAAATCATATTACAGAGGTGCAATGAAATCATATTACAGAGGTGCAATGAAATCATATTACTGAGGTGCAATGAAATCGTCTCTACAGTTCAGTGTTATGAACGAGTGTGAAGTTATATCATGCAGCCATACCCTCACCACACACACTCATTCAGAAACACACACTCAGATAAACACATTTTCGCTGTCTCACACACACACGAACTCTCTCACGCACACAAACACATACACTTTATTACACACACTCTTCTTTCAGACACACAAAGTCATACACTCTCTCACACACACTCTTCTCTCACACACATAAACACATACACTCTCTCACACACACACATACACTCACATAAACACATATTCACCGTCTCACACACATGAACTCTCTCACACACACAAACACATACACTATCATACACTCTCTCACACACACACTCTTCTCTCAGACACACAAACGCCACTCTTCACTTAGATTGCAATTGACTTATTTATTTCTGTCTTCGAAAAACTCATGACATTTTTCGATTAAACAATTCATCTATTCATTGTTTATTTATCTCTTTAAATAAAACAAAAATTTGTACAAAGAAAATCCTAATTGTACAATTTAATGTACTGGAAATAACTAGACATCAGAAACTTTTTGAAGAAAAAACTGAAATAGAAGAGGGAGGTCGCCAAATGTTGAAATGCTGCTTTAAAAGTAACAACAAATTCACCCTACAGTTAACTTTATCCGGTTGGGTCATGTTTTCTAAATTGTTGTCGTCAGTTGAATGTCCTGAGAAATAACAAGTTGTGAAGTTATTTACCAACCACAGACCAAAAACATCGACTAATTCCTGTCAAAGTTTTGAGACAATTAGTCTTCCAGGTGTAAACAGCAGGTAGAAAATTTGCCACTCAGGCCAGACAATCATTTCCTGCAAGCCAATCACATCCTGTCAGACAATCACATCTTGCCAGACAATCATACCCTGCAAGACAATCACATCCTGCAAAACAATCATATCCTGCAAGACAATCACATCCTATCAGACAATCACATCTTGCCAGACAATCATACCCTGCAAGACAATCACATCCTGTCAGACAATCACAACTTGCCAGACAATCATACCCTGCCAGATAATCACATCCTGCCAGACAATCACATCTTGCCAGACAATCATACCCTGCCAGATAATCACATCCTGCCAGACAAGCATACCCTGCCAGATAATCACATCCTGCCAGACAATCATACCCTGCCAGACAATCACATCCTGCCAAACAATCATATCCTGCCAGACAATCACACCCTGTCAGACAATCATATCCTGCCAGACAATCATACCCTGCCAGATAATCACATCCTACCAGACAATCATATCCTGCCAGACAATCACACCCTACCAGACAATCATACCCTGCCAGACAATCATATCCTGCTAGACAATCATATCCTGCCAGACAATGACATCCCTGTCAAAGTCAAATTAAAATCCTAAATGCACTCTCCTCCAATAACCCGTCCACCAACTCCCATAACCACCCCTTCTCCTCCCATAATCAATGTACCACTTTTCATCCCTTAAACCCATTTTCTCACACTAAAATCAGTTGTTGTTGTTTTTTTAAAGTCCAGTAAAGAACACATTAACAGCCAATTGAGAAATAACACATACCTAGCCATGAAAAAAATAATATACCGCTAAGTAGTCAATAATTATTCAATTGCCAGAAACTTCATCCTTATAATTTTAGTGATTTACCTAATGGCTTATCTTTAATGTAGTGCTAAGAAATAGTTTTGAAAATTAAATTGTGGAGCTTATCAATGAAGTACGATTGATAATGAGTGTAGAAATGTTTAATATACTTGACATAGCCAAGTGTTTGAAATGTTTAATTTAATGCAATTGTATTTATTTCTAGCTTTGCTAAAGAATTCACTAAGAAAATATTTTACTAATCACAAATACATTGGTTTATTCTTTAAGATCTTCCAAATTATTGTATATAAAAGAAACAACTATTTTATTCTCAAAATTGAAAAAATTTCTAAGAATTTATTGAAAGTTTAGTGAGCTCCAAAAAAATACGGTGGTCGAGTGAAAGCGCGCTCGACTGTCGTACTGATGGTCACGAGTTCGAATCCATGCGAAGGCACGGATTTGTTCCTGTGGGCTAGGGAGTCCCAGAGTCACCCAGCTCCGAATGGGTACCTAACTAACAATAGTTAGGCGGCTGGGTAATGCGTGGAACCCTCATAGCCGTGGTCTGTGACCGCTGCAAATCTTCTGCATAGAAGGAGCGTCTGTATATCTAAGATAAAATAATCTTGGTTAAGATAAGAATTAAATGTCATAATTTTCTACGACTGCTTATGAAACAATTCTTGTAATAGCTATTATCGAACTTCATAGCTATCAACATATTAAATAAACAGTTGAGTTTAATTTGAAAAACACTAGTTAAAATTTACAGCAAGTAAAGGCAAAAAAGTTTGATATGTGCAAGATTTTCGAAAGTTAAAAAAGGAAATCTCAATAAGGCAAACGAAATACAAGTTTGTTTGTATTACTTTTTGTTTAAGTTTTAGAGTTGCACTGGGATATGCTTCGCATTAGCAAACTGTTTAGCTTAAACATTAGCTATTTTAAACGACGCCATTTATTTGCCTTTACACGAATAATTACATTAAACGGATGTTTTTTACACACCAGACCTCCCATTACATTCAGAGCCGTCACCAAATTCCTGAATTTCCTTGTTTGTCTCAACTCTCGCATGCCAGGGTCAAAACGTGAAGTAAATAATAAACAAGTATTTTTAACTTTGCCAGGTATATAAATTAGAGTACAATAATTAAAACGGTTCAACTGAAGATACATCTTACACAATTAAACAGTTGTGTAGAAAAAATATCAGTGCTACTTTTGTCTTTAAAATAATTACGGTTAATTAGTTGTCTCAACTAGGGAAAAATCACTCTTGGCGTCAGTGAGAAGTGATTAGACAACAATTGTCTTTCTTATTTCTGTCACCATGGATACTTCAGTGCATTTACTGATAACAGTAATCCTAGGGCTGAAATTAACCATCTCTAATGGTCAAGGTAAATTCTGCCATAGATTGAGAACATTTTTGTTGATGGACCGGTCAGATTTGACCGTTTGTAAGCAGATAATTCTGCACATTAGTGAAATAAAAAATAATAACATATATTTTTTTTAAAACATTGAAAGATTTATTTATGTTTACCAAATTGTCGTACTTTCATCATAAATCATAATAAATGCTTTTGAGTATAAAGCGTATTTCCATCATTTGTACACTTTAATTATTTAAGCCTTTTATTTTTATTGTTGGCTTTGCACTTGTCGTTTATATTAAACATGACCAAACAAAGACAGAAGCAAATGTGTACTTTTTAAAAAGTGTTAAACAATATGATATGATTTGAACTTCAAGTTCTAGGCTACATTATTTACGATTACATTGTATTGTAACACCTTCGTTAGGGTCTCACCTAACAACCTTGACATCTAACACCTTCTCATGGATCTTAGCATCTTCATTACATGTACCTCAAATAATAATTTCATATTTTCTAATAATTTCTAATAATGCAAATAGTGCTATGCCGTAAATTACCGTAATATTTTTCTAAAAGTATAAATAGAAAATATTCACACTCAAAACCACTGCTCCATCTTAATGAGCTTAGATGAAAAACTTACGCCCAAACTAAATCTAAGATCTAGGGCAGTTATTTAATCGATAATTTTGATAAAGATGCATTACGCCATAAACTGAAAATTGCAAGGGAAGTAATAAAAACAGGCAATGGACATTTTTTGTTTTATTGAGTTATTTCCCATGTCTTAAAGACTTCTTTAAAAAAATAACAATACATGTACTAAAATTGTTTTTTTAAAGCAATAGAATAAATGAAAACAAAGTTATGCATAAGTTGTAAAAAAAAACAACTGCATATTAACAATGGAAAATATTGCAAAGTCTCATTTATCGAGTGTAATTTCAAGGCATGTTACATAAAGGTCCAATAAGTTGTAAACAAAATTATGTCTGAAAACTTATTACAATAATAATTATTTAATTATTTTTTTTAACAATCAGGATTTGTAATTAACATATTACAAGTTTTAGTTTAACTTAATATTTCACAGAGGTTCACGGGTTCGAAACCGCGGATCTGGCAAGGTCCCCGGCGCATTGTGCTAACCACACAATCCCATGCTTGTTAGTGGTCAATGAAACTTGTGAACGCTACTTCACTTGCTCTCATGGACCTTCATGGTCTCTAAGGGATATATTTTTTAAAAATAATATTTCACAAAAAAATATCACAGCTAAGAGTCTTCATATTTTTGAACCACTGTTAAAATGGTCAGGGTCATACAGTAGATCGCGTACTTTAATTTACAGTCAAGAAAACAACGTATATGTTTATCCCGTGTATACTTCATCCTCGTAGACATTGTCTGTAGTAATGAGCTTTCCTTTACTTCCAGGTACCTGTGACCCACTTGCTAACCAATGTGTCAACGGGATGTGTCAAATGCAGTCCAACATGCAGTACGGATGTACGTGCAACCAACACTATTTGAAAGATCTTGCAAACCCATTGATTTGTCAACGTGAGTGAAATATCCTTTTTCTAACATAAAAACAATACAATGTTTTTATATCAGTTAATTAAAAGTCATAAAAATAAATTCAACACAGCATCAAACTCTGCCAGAAAGCCTGAAACTGAGAATTATTGAAGGACACAAGTATTATATTATTCTAATGTTAATTTTAAAGCCTGAAACTGAGAATTATTGAAGGACACAAGTATTATATTATTCTAATGTTAATTTTAAAACTACCGAGGGAGGAGGGTCTGTTTTTATAACTATAAATTGACCGAAAACATCATGGGGGCGATGTTGTTTGTAAATGATGAACTCGTTATTTACTACTGACTCAATCTTGACCTTTATCATCATTATATACTAAAATCCTCTGATTTACCATCAGTCACGTTTAATGATACTTAAACTTTAACAGATCACCCACATTGGGATCATCAGATTTAATCACACTATTATTTGATATTATCCTATTTAGCAATAGTAAAATTTATCAGTAACACGATCAAATCTCTAACGTTTAGATACACAATAAATAAACAACTTTCTTTACGGGTGGCTCAATCTTTTCACTCAATCTTTTCACTCAATCGTTCACGTGACAACCCTTTAAGCTTGAGAATCATGACCTTAAATGCTCAACAAATGTTCATCAGTTAAACAGCCCCTAGACCACGACTTGGTGACAATGAGCCCCACATTTCCCACACAGTCACGCCATTGGTAACTCGTGACTCCTGTTATTTTCTAGTTGCTGCGCTTATCACATGTCAGAGAAGTTTTTCTACCTTCAATTAATCTTGCCTTGAGCTACCTCCGCCCCCAGCCCCCCCCCCTCCACACACACACATTGCCAGTCGTGGTCTACATTGTTTTGCTAATTAATTCCTTGTCTAGAGACCAAACTAACGAGTTGCATTAGGACTTTACTTGTCACCTAAATTTAAATACGTAGGTCTGCAACGCTTTGTTTTACATAAAAATACCTTGAAAATAACGTTTTGCATATCTTCCATATTACATTATTAAATTTGGTTTATATTTTTTCTGGATAACGAGGACATCGCTGACTTCCATTATTTTTAACTTTAGAATTCATATCTAACCTAATTTATTGTACATAACCAATCGTTGATCCATACATCATTCCATCTGTGTATAAACAATCGTTCATCCATACATCATTCCATCTGTGTGTAAACAATCCATCATCCACACATCATTCCATCTGTGTGTAAACAATCCATCATCCATACATCATTCCATCTGTGTATATAAACAATCCATCATCCACACATCATTCCATCTGTGTGTAAACAATCCATCATCCATACATCATTCCATCTGTGCATATAAACAATCCATCATCCATACATCATTCCATCTGTGTATATAAACAATCCATCATCCATACATCATTCCATCTGTGCATGTAAACAATCCATCATCCATACATCATTCCATCTGTGCATATAAACAATCCATCATCCATACATCATTCCATCTGTGTACATAAACAATCGTTCATCCATACATCATTCCATCTGTGTATATAAACAATCCATCATCCATACATCATTCCATCTGTGCATATAAACAATCCATCATCCATACATCATTCCATCTGTGCATATAAACAATCCATCATCCATACATCATTCCATCTGTGTACACCACCAGACACATTTCCATTGCCACAATTTTGTTTTTATTCCCAGCAATCCCCCCATGTAACCTGATCCAAGGGTCACAACAATGTGTCAACGGAATGTGTCAGATGCTGCCCTCTGGTCAGTACGGGTGTGTGTGTAATCCTGGCTTTCAAGTCAGTTCCACCGATCCCAACTATTGTGAAGGTAAGGACACTTGTTACTTGTTACTCTTTCTCTTTTAACAATCAAAATAATGAGATATAAAATAAAGTAACGCACAATAAAACATGTCGTCTCCAGTAAGTAAACTCCTCCACAGTAAGACATGCACAGTAGAATAGGTTATGCACAGTAAGACAAGTCAGGGCACAGTAAGACAAGTCATGCGCATAAGACAAGTCATGAACATAAGACAAGTCATGCACATAAGACAAGTCATGGACAAAAGACAAGTCATGCACATAAGACAAGTCATGGACAAAAGACAAGTCATTGACATAAGACAAGTCATGGACAGAAAGACAAGTCATGCACATAAGACAAGTCATGCACATAAGACAAGTCATGGACAAAAGACAAGTCATGCACATAAGACAAGTCATGCACATAAGACAAGTCATGGACAAAAGACAAGTCATGCACATAAGACAAGTCATGGAAAGCAAGAAAAGTCAGGGCACAGTAAGACAAGTCATGCACATAAGACAAGTCATGCACATAAGACAAGTCATGCACATAAGACAAGTCATTGACATAAGACAAGTCATGGACAGAAAGACAAGTCATGCACATAAGACAAGTCATGCACAGAAAGACAAGTCATGCACATACAGACAAGTCATGCACATAAGACAAGTCATGCACATAAGACAAGTCATTGACATAAGACAAGTCATGGACATAAGACAAGTCATGTACAGAAAGACAAGTCATGCACAGAAAGAGAAGTCATGCACAGAAAGACAAGTCATGCACAGAAAGACAAGTCATGTACAGAAAGACAAGTCATGCACATAACACACGTCATGCACATAAGACAAGTCATGCACATAAGACACGTCATGCACAGAAAGACAAGTCATGCACATAAGACACGTCATGCACAGAAAGACAAGTCATGCACATAAGACACGTCATGCACAGAAAGGCAAGTCATGCACATAAGACAAGTCATGCACGAGACAAGTCATGCACATAAGACAAGTCATGCACATAAGACAATGCATGCACATAAGACAAGACATGCACATAAGACAAGTCATGCACATAAGACAAGTCATGCACATAAGACAAGTCATGCACATAAGACAAGTCATGCACATTAGACAAGTCATGCACATAAGACAAGTCATGTACAGAAAGACAAGTCATGCACAGAAAGAGAAGTCATGCACAGAAAGACAAGTCATGTACAGAAAGACAAGTCATGTACAGAAAGACAAGTCATGCACATAAGACACGTCATGCACATAAGACAAGTCATGCACAGAAAGACAAGTCATGCACATAAGACACGTCATGCACATAAGACAAGTCATGCACATAAGACACGTCATGCACAGAAAGACAAGTCATGCACATAAGACACGTCATGCACAGAAAGACAAGTCATGCACATAAGACAAGTCATGCACATAAGACAAGTCATGCACATAAGACAAGTCATGCACAGAAAGACAAGTCATGTACAGAAAGAAAAGTCATGTACAGAAAGACAAGTCATGTACAGAAAGACAAGTCATGTACAGAAAGAAAAGTCATGCACATAAGACAAGTCATGTACAGAAAGACAAGTCATGCACATAAGACAAGTCATGTACAGAAAGAAAAGTCATGCACATAAGACAAGTCATGTACAGAAAGACAAGTCATGTACAGAAAGACAAGTCATGCACAGTAAGACAAGTGATTCACACAAAGACAAGTCATGCACATAAGACAAGTCATGCACAGAAAGACACGTCATGCACAGTAAAACAAGTGATTCACAGGAAGACTAGACATACACAGTAAGACACGTCATGCACAGTAAGAGAGTAGCTTCACGAGGGATGTCAAATTAAGAAAGACAAGAATCTTTTTTTATTTGTATCCTTAGAGTCTCTGAATGTTGTGGAAACTTACATTCCTAGGGAAAGCTCTCTCATTCTGAATGTTGTGGAAACTAATATTCCTAGGGAAAGCTCTCATTCTGAATCTTGGCGAAACTAATATTCCTAGGAAAAGCTCTCTCATTCTGAATCTTGGCGAAACTAATATTCCTAGGAAAAGCTCTCTCATTCTGAATCTTGGCGAAACTAATATTACTAGGAAAAGCTCTCTCATTCTGAATCTTGGCGAAACTAATATTCCTAGGGAAAGCTCTCTCATTCTGAATGTTGTGGAAACGTATATTCCTAGGGAAAACTCTCTCATTCTGAATGTTGTGGAAACTTATATTCCTAGGGAAAGCTCTCTCAATCAGAGCGAATTCTTTCTCTCAAATATGGGTCAGACATTTAAATAAAATTTTTGAGGAGGGGGGTTCCTGTCAAAATAGAGCAAAATCATGGTATTGAGATTGAAAAATATTGCACTTATTCATTTTTTATTAATTTTTATATTTAAGAAAATTTTGCTGAATAAACGTGTTTATTAATTATAGAATTAATTAAAACGTTTTATTTCATGTTGATAAATGAAAGAAGTTTATCTTATAGAGTTGTGACAAACGTGACGTTAGCCAGTCAAGATGTTCAGAGCGAGGATAGGGAAAATACAAAGCTTGGATAGTTTCAGATTCAGACCTTAAATGTCATAGTGTAACATAACCTACTTGTCATTTAGTTACATAACTTACTTGTCATTTAGTCTCATAACCTACTTGTTATTTAGTCATATAACCTACTTGTCATTTAGTCACATTACCTACTTGTCATTTGGTCATATAACCTACTTGTCATTTGGTAATATAACCTACTTGTCGTTTAGTCATATAACTTTAAATTACTCGCCAAATAGCAACATAATAATCATATGAGAATGAGCGTATGTGATAGATAGACACGACATCCCATTCTTATCATATAAAAGAACATACTTGTCAAATAGTCGATTCTTACTTTACATTTTAGCACAGAAACTCATTGAAATACTCATTGAAATGAAAAAAAGAAAAAGAAAAGAAATCAGTTTTATAAAAAAAAAATACCTTGAAACGAACTTTGATTAATGAAAAAGACCATTCATCTCTTTTATTTACCAACATGGCGTCTTGCCTCAGATCTGAACGAATGTCTGCTGCCATTTACCGGATGTGCTCCCAATGCCTGCACTGACCTAGTCGGTGATTACGTCTGCACTTCCTGTGCACCTGGCTTTGTTCCCAACCAGTTCAGTAAATGTGAAGGTAAGAAAGACATAGGCCTATTGCCGTAAACATTGTGGAGATCTATAGACAAGTAATATTTTAATAATATATGTATCTTCAAATATGCTTTGGTAAATGATGAAATAGCTATTCAATTCTTATGGATTTTTAAGATAATATTTCCTTATACGTAAAATTATGAATATTTATTTTTAACACTGAAGTATTAGTGAATTTAGCATGTAAGTTGAAATGATTATGATTATAGATTTTCTATAAGTGTCAAGGCAATACAGTGTTTCTATAACATAATGTCCACTAGTGCACATTACGCTAGTGAGTTGTATGATCGCTTTCTAGTGTTGTTATCGTTTTGTTGAGGTTTATTATACAGGTGTTTCAGAGTCTCTCTCTCTCTCTCTCTCTCTCTCTCTCTCTCTCTCTGTCTCTCTCTCTATTTCTCTCGCTTTCTCTCTCTCTCTATCTCTCTCTCTCTCTTTCTCTCTCTATCTTTAAATCCACCCATCTATATATATATGACAGCCTATCTCTAAAGTCCTCTCTGCTCTATCTTCAGACTTATAGTTTAATCTTGTTAAAAATAAACAATAATAGTATCCCCAAGAAATAGCTTTATAATTTATATTAAACTAAATGAATTTACATTTTCTATCAACAGTCCAGAACCAAAATGTCCCTAATCAGGCTGGTGGATTCGGTGGAGGAAATCCATTTATGTGGGCAATGATGATGGGAGATTTTTTCTAATGGGCAAAGTACATTCGCTATCATTCTGATTGGGCAGATAATGGAAAATACCCTGATTTACAGAAAACATTTTATTTTCTAGTCGAACATTTACTCCAACAAAATATTTGTTTTCTCCATTTATAACTTTTCATAATGAAAAGTGAAATCACAGCTATAAGTTTAATAATGATAAGTGACATCACAGCTGTAAGTTTATTAATGATAAGTGACATCACAGCTATAAGTTTAATAATGAAAACAATTTATTTCAATGTGTTGTTGTTGTTTTAAAGTTGAAGTTGTTTCTGTAACTTAACGTATTTTACTGATGAGCAATATTCATCATTTTAATTTGTCTGTAGAATAAAATAAACTCACAATGAATAAATTAATGTAAATAATTATGTTAGAAACTAAAATTTCCTAAAATCGTTTGAGTGACATTTTTATTTACTTCGGGTTTCTGGATTCAATAAGTCAGCTCTTCATTCCTATCCATTGGATGAGTGCACACTTAAACCAGCTTTTGTATATATCCATTTATTAAGTACACAGTGATGAACTTGCTCCCAATCAGCACCAGTGCTTTCTCAGCTTTGTCTGTGACGTAAGACTTCAATATTTGATTCGTATCTTGTTGGCCGTAGTTAGCTCGTTTCCAAGTTTTCACATGTCAAATCATCATATCTTATAACTTTAAAATTTGTAAGCTTTTATTTATTGACGAGATTCGCACACATCGTTTGTAGCTTTACTATTGTGATGCTTATAAAACGAAGTCTTTATATATCTTCAAATTCTTTACATTTAAATTATCCTCCCTCTCTTTCTCTATCTCTCTCTCTCTCTCTCTCTATCTCTCTCTCTCTCTTGCTCTCTCTCTCTCTCTCTCTCTCTCTCTCTCTCTCTCTCGCTCTCAATGTACATACAAAGTGAATAAAATATACTATAAAAACTAAATTTTATCCCCAGATATTATTTTAAAAAGGACTTCATAAAAAAAATGATCCCATAACCTCTTTTTTCGAGGTCGTAGGGGGTTCCAATTTTTTCCATGAGGGCATTTTCGGGCTTGTTAGACACTGGCGGCACCCATCCCTCTCCAGGTCAGCGGACGACTTTCTTAGCGTTAGTCATTTCTCAACATTTTTATAGGGTAGTGATTATCGCCTCGTCAGGACGACCCAAGATGCGGCTGCATACGCGCTCGTCCACTTCCGGTTATTGCTATTCTTGTTAAATAATAAAATTTCATTGGTGTTTGTGGCTGAGTATTGATAGTAAGATAGTACGCTACATCGCAGGTCCGGGGTTCGATTCCTTACTGATGCCTATTTTTTAATTTTTTTTTAAAAACAATTCTACATGAATTGATAATGAATAAGATTTTTTTTTTAATGGTTTGTTTTGATGTTAGGTTTAGGCTTAGGGATAGACTTTAGGGTTACGTTAAGTGATAGTTTTTAAGGTTTGGGTTAGGTTTAATTATAGTTTTTAGGGTTAGGTTTAGTGATAGCTTTTAGGGTTTGGGTTAGGTTTAGTGATAGTTTTTAGGGTTTGGGTTAGGTTTAGTGATAGTTTTAGAGAGTTTGAGTTAGGTTTAGACAGTTTAGTGATAGTTTTTAGGGTTTGGGTTAGGTTTAGTGATAGTTTCTAGGGTTTTGGGTTAGGTTTAGTGATAGTTTTTAGGGTTTTGGGTTAGGTTTAGTGATAGATTTGAGAGATTGTTTGAATGCACATATAGAATCGGAGGTTCAATGAAATACTTGTAACTCTTCAATTTTATAAACATCATTTTATAAACAATGTTACCAAGAATAGCAATAACCGGAAGTGGACGAGCGCGTATGCAGCCGCATATTGGGTCATCCTGACGAGGCGATAATCACTACCTTTTTATAGTAGCTTTTACGTGGGCTCAATCTCACGCCCCTCAGCTTGTGAGGCGAGCGCACTATTGACTTCGCTACTTTAGGATAATTTTTTAAATACAGACATAATAAAAGTCTTATTACAAGAATGTTTGAGAATCATACCACAGGCGTAATAAAAGTCTTATTACAAGAATGTTTGAGAATCATACCACAGACATAATAAAAGTCTTGATTAAAAGTACAAGAATGTTTGAGAATGAATGTCTTTAAAATGAATAAAAATATTCCTTTTGTTTTTTAGATTTTCTTTGTTATCTGTATTACGTAGGATTTTTCGAAATCCTTTCATATTGCTGGTCAGATAATAAAATAAATCCTTATTATTCCCATGGTAATTTACATTGTATTTTTAATCGCCTTTTCAAAATAATTAAAAATTATTTTAAAAGTTGTGGTGTTTTATATTTTGTGTGTATGTTTGTAGTAAGTTGTGTTTATCTCCTCCTATGCGTTTGTGTAAAACTTATCAGAAGATTAAACAATGCCAGGAAAGTACGTCTGTTACTTTTTAAAGTTTGTTCGTTTGTTTTTCTTTTTTTCTTGTTTTGTTTTTTTCATTTTAAACTCTTTTTTTTTCAAGATATTATTACAATCTTGTAAACAGCACTAAAATGAGTAATGGAAAAAAATTATTTACGTCACTTTTTTCAAAATTAATGTGTATTACAGTCTTTTTCCGACACCTCATAACAAAGTGAATTTTCCGGCCTGAAAGGAATTCCCCTGTTTCCAAAATCTACAGTAAGTAAAGGTGCATGGAAATCCCAATTCGTCACTAGCCGGTAACACAGTACACACCATTAGACTCCGTCTGTGTCCCACGTTATTAGACGCTTCTCTTGCTTGCGGCTATTAATATCTCTGAAATTGTTTAATGAAAATAAATAACCACGCTTAAACGTAGTGCCACTGTTACTAGAAAGGAAAAATGAGAATATTATTAAATCAAATTTAAGTTGACCGCATGTGTCTATTGTCTCCTGTCATGGGGTCGAGAAACTTATTTAAAAATAGAAACGCTTTTGCCTTTGGGGGCCGTCCATAAATGACGTCACGCGATTTTGGCCGTTTTTTTACCCCCTCCCCCCCTACGTCACGCGTCGTCACAAAATCGTAGACCCCCCCCCTCCAAAAGTACGTCACANTAAGTATTTATTTAGTGTCGGTCTACATTGTAATATTGTAACACCCGTGAAGCTATGTAAAAGACATTAAATAAATTGTAAGCCAGTGATTCTCAAACTTTTTCGTATCAGACGACCGGCAAGAATTTTTCCTTTTCATTAGGCATTAGGTACCATTGCATTCTTTTCCCGTTTTGACATGATTTTCTCTGTACTGATTTGATAGCAAAATGAGCCCCTACACAGCTTAAAGCCCTATAAGATTAAGTATGAATTCGGCTTGTTTTATATATTACATTTTTTTAAAAATATGTTTAGTTGCCAGGGCATAGCAAGGCAGCTAATGAACAATGCAGCGGTGATGTCAAAAACCATTTGATGTGATTAACCTTCGCGATTAAGCTCGCTAATGTGACTATTGATATTACAAGGCTCATTGCATTGTTGATGTATCTAGAATATTTAGATACAAGACAATTCCTCAAATTAATTTCGATCTTCTAATGACAGTTTTCAAAGGTATTTGATCTAAAATTATCACATTGATATCACATCTCATGTTTTCTAAAAATTATTAGGTATCCGTGTATGCGCTGGAAGAGGAAAATGGCCAATACTCCATACTGTACGAACCCCATATTTGTGCAGGAAAGTAGGGTGTCATCTTGTGCGTCGCAAAATACAGTAATTCCTGCAAGTTGAGGACTGAAAAAATACTATGACATTATTAAAAATATCCAATATTATCATAACTTTTTACTCCGAAGCTCACAAGTTGTTTTTTTTTCAATTCTTATTTAAAAATAATATGTTTTAAATGTATTTTTTTTAAAAAATCCCTCAATTGACTGACAGGCATCCCGTAAGAAAGAGTTCGGCGAGAAGGTGTAAATTAGCTCGTATGTGGTCAAAAGGGTATTTTTAGGGAGTAATGCAGACTCATCTAGGACATATTACATCCACTGCACTCCACTAGATATATTCAAATACGTCATGTGTATGCGTACGCTTGGAACATATGCCCACTATTGAACCGGTTCCTTCCAGACAATGCATTTGTTAAATTTGTTATCTATGTAGATTTCTTATTTACGTACTATACGAAGATATCTAAATCCAACCTACTTTCATTTATATTGACACGAGTGACAATAATCATATCTGACTTATCAAGTATCCTATCTGTCATATTTAAAACCAATGCCTTAAAAACTGAGTTCAAAAGAAAGTTTTTTTGTGCTCCTCTCGAATTGCGATGTCGAGAATTTGATGCATTCAATAAAGTTAATGAATACTTTTGACTAATTTTAAATGGACACATGTATCATTATATTTAGAATGGCCAGAGGCGTTTCCCCCAAATGGATATTCCGTGTCGTTTTGACTTAAAATATCTACATATAATCCTATTTAGATCGTTTTAGACACTTGTCCTGTTTGTAAAACTCACCAGTTGCAGTTTCAAGGTGGGGGGGATAACTGACCAAAAAAAACTTCGCAGACTCCTGCCGCGAGTGAACCAAGCGACATTACAAACGCTTTGATGTCAACATCAAACGACGCAGGGTAACACTTTCGTATGTTCTCTTGTGGGTTCTCAAACTTAAGAATTATAATTATATTTAATTTTCGTGTCTTGATAACTTACGCCAACCGGCGACTGATGGCCTATCGACCGGCACTTTGAGAAGCACTGAATAAAAAAAAAGTAATTAAATAAATTTTAAGTGACCAAATATTTCAGTGGAAGTTTTATTTAAAGTTACCCTTTAAATGTGACGTCACATTTCTTCAACCCCCCTCCCTCCCCCACGTCACGCATCGTCACAAAAGTGAGACCCCCCTCCCCCCCTAGGAGCGTGACGTCATTTATGGACGGCCCCTTTGCCACCTTCTTCACGACCTTGAAACCTTGTTTCCACTTTGAATAGTGGGATTTTGCGCATGTCTTTGCATTTATGCTTTTAGAAATTCTGGAAGTGGGGTAGGGATGTACTTCAAATATTGTATTCGACAACAATTTCTTGCTAAACTATTTTTAAAAAAAGATATTACATTACATTTTTCACTTGGGTAAATTAAAATATGAGATTAAAGCAATTTGTCTGAAAGAAACGCACATAATAGAGTGGGTTTAGTGTGGGGGGGGGGGGGG
>MUZC01001178.1:2354232-2398869 GCA_002072015.1 Radix auricularia | reverse complement strand
GGGTCACCAAACTACATCGCCTAGAACAGGGGTCACCAAACTACATCGCCTAGAACAGGGGTCACCAAACTACATCGCCTAGAACAGGGGTCACCAAACTACATCGCCTAGAACAGGGGTCACCAAACTACATCGCCTAGAACAGGGGTCACCAAACTACATCGCCTAGAACAGGGGTCACCAAACTACATCGCCTAGAACAGGGGTCACCAAACTACATCGCCTAGAACAGGGGTCACCAAACTACATCGCCTAGAACAGGGGTCACCAAACTACATCGCCTAGAACAGGGGTCACCAAACTACATCGCCTAGAACAGGGGTCACCAAACTACATCGCCTAGAACAGGGGTCACCAAACTACATCGGAGCCACAAAGAGATTTCATCCGCTCCGCCAATGGTACTTAAATGATGAATGTGCTTGATATAACATGTAGCACGTTTTTGTACAGTAATATACATAGAATATTAGATCATTACAATTGAGGGAAACTGACATCTTTGTGCATAAATTTACTTTCCAAATATTTTAAAAGATTTTTTTTGTGTGCTCAAAAGATCTGTTTTAAATCTTTTTTTTTTGTTAAGATCTTCTTTGATAACTTTGGAGTGAATAAATGTGTTGATTGACTCTGTTTGTTGTTGTTTAGAAATTAGAAGGCTAAACTTAACTTAGCTTGTTGTTTAAAATGGTTGTGCAGCCCAGGCTAGTCATTTTGTCAGCCATCTGGCCTGCCATGGAAAGATAATTGGTGACACCTGGTCTAGATAACTCTCTAGGAGTTTCTTGCAGTCAAATGTACTGTAACTTTTGTAACAACCCCACCCCCCTTTTCCAAAATAAAGTTGTTTACCTTAACTCATTGACTCATAAAATTATAATCCAAATGCCTTGTTTATAATTTTAATTTTCTTGGACAATAGGCTAAACTAAAAGCACATTTAATTTTGTGGCTATGTTTTTATTCTCATTAGAAAAGCTAACTTATAACTTCTATGTAGGATACATGTGTACAGTTTTACAAAATAGAATTATTAAAGAATGTTAATTTGAAGAATTCATATACTATTAGGATTAAATGTAAGAGATCTATTAATTTCTTCAGTGATCTCACAATATCGCATCATTATGTGTCATGTGAACATGCAATTATATTATTAGTTATATCTATCAAATACTAGTATTAAGTGACCCAAGATGATAACAAAACAAGAGTCTACTAATTGCAACTACCTTAAACTGATAGACCACGCTACTTTTTGTGAGCATATACAAAGAAATATGTTACATAAGCACCAGTTGGAACTGTAAATATATGAGATTCCAATGCCATATTAGGATAGTGTAAAATGAGTCAAAGGTTTAAATAGTTAATAAATGTTCATTTTAGCACCTTTTGAAATCAGAGCAAAAACAACTGAATGCCAGTAGGCATGTGAGCAAATTATGGCTGGAGGTGCCCTTCAGCAGCCAAGTTAAGCCAACCTGACCTTGAACTACATACAATCTCAACCTTTACATTGCTAACATAAAAAAACTAAAATACTCTCCATTACAAATTGGCTTTAAAGGGGACCTCCCGGCCGTTAACCATGGTAGCCTGTCTCTGGCTCTCTGCATTCTTCAACTCTACAAGAAAAGTTTACCACAATATGCTAGACAAAAAGTGTTAAAATATTTTACTGGCAAATGTACAGTCGGACCCGGTTATGTCGACGGCCTAGGGGGTTGCCGAAAAGTGTCGAGATAACCGAGGATCGAGATAAACAACAACCAATATGGCAGCAAAATATTAACATATGCTTGAAATTTCTTTGATGTGCTTTAATAAATTAGAACTTACATGCATGTGTTTTGGAGTTCTTTTTATATTCTTTTTTTTTTTTACACCACTGCGTTGCCGTTATTTGTTTGATGAAGTGATCGGCATGCTATAAAAAAAAACATACATGTTTGCTAACAACAAAAGGCATATTTGCGCCCACTGTTCATCCGTTTAATCAGGACCGGTTAACCTTAACTTCTTTTAGTCGGTTTATTAGCTTATTACCCGGAGTTAATTCTTTGTCGTGTTACGGCAGAATACCAGAGCCTAGACGCGAGCGAACATGACATCAAAGCGTTTTCTTAATAATAATATTCCGATCTATAAATAATATAAAAATATAAGTAATCACTGTTAGTGGAAATTGCTAATGAATAGATTTTAATTTTAAAAAGTACTGCTTAGCAAGCAAAGCAAAGTACCAGAAGTAACACAGCGCAGAGAGCTCAACCCAAGCGGGCTGTGACTTCACCAGCAGAGGTGAAAATTTGATAACTTCCCCTTCTTAGTTCTAAAAATTTAAGGGAAAATACGCACCGGACACTAAAGCAGGCTTTTCTTCTAATGATTGACCAATCCGCAAAAAAAAACTGACTTGACAACAATTAATAATCGAGATAACCAACGTTAAGTGGCAAATTTGGCTGTCTTTTTACTCGAGATATTAGGGTTCGGCGACATAAAAGAAGTGACATATCCGATTAGAAAATGCTTAAAGAAAGAGAATTTGGCGGATCCACTTCAAAAACATAATAGGGTTGGCGAGATAACCGAGGTCGAGATAAGTGGGTCCGACTGTATATCTAATTTTTTAACATTTACTGTTGTCTATTCCCCAAAATACGGTAAATATATTTTAGTTTAATATTAATAAGTATATAAGTATTGGCCATAAATCATTTTAGGAATGTTAAGAGAGACAGAGACAACCATAGCTTTAAGTACATATATAGAAAATATTCATAATGAGCCATAAGTACATCCAATAAAACATGAAATAATTTGATATCTATATCTTATCTATAATAAGTAAAATATTCAACAATTATAATGTCAAATGGTTTGCATTCACAGCTTTGAGTAAAGTGATTTGATGAGCTTAAAGTAAGGCAGTAATCAATTCAAATATCTTGGATTTAACCAAACTTGAGCATGTAAGAAGTGGAACCATTAGGTTGCACCCCATATATAAATTATAAATGTCATGAAAAAAACATATATTATGTGAACATAGGCTTAGAAATTATATTAATGTATGACAAATATTGCTTTGTTGGAACAACAGAAATATATATGTGCCACTGAAAAAAAAAGAAATTAGAATTCAATGTTAAAATCTAGAGCAAAATTACTGTTAAATTGTGAGCGACATTGTTGTACTATGCATATCAATACAAAATTGAGCAGAACCCTGCACATCATCTACAAATATTTAGGGCTGTTATCGATTAATTTAAATTTAATCGTTAACTTTTTAAAAAATTACCCAATAATTAATCAACAATTTTGATTAAAGCTGAAAATAAGATATCTGACATCAGTAAACTGAAAATTTCATAAAATGCCCATAACCTCTGTATTTTTTTTTTTTTAAATACATTTTTAGGAGATATATTTAAATATAAGTAGTGCTATATAATGATGAATTTAAATTCTGTTATCGTTAAAGTAAAAACAATGTTTTTTAAAATATCATTTTCCTTATAAAACAGCTTATTTTAAAGTTTACATTTTAAAAATCTTTTTTTAAATTGATAAAAAAAAACTATCATTAATTATTAATAATTGTTTATTAATAAATCAAAAAAATTATATAAAATATTTTCTTTAATTTTAATCGCCATTTTATTGATTAAAATAATTTTAATTGATAAAAACTTTTACCAATTAATCGAGAAATTAATCGTTAATTTCCGCAGCCCTACAAATATTACTTTAGTCTTTTTTACAATTTATTCAATTCATCCTCAGTCTCTATAATAACTGACGCAACTTGCTATAAATGTCTGTTTGTATTGCTTGGGTGATGTGGTGGGATTTTTAAACCAGTAATATCCCATAATCAGTTTCAAGGCCAATGAAGGTGCACAATGAACAGAATGCAAATCAGGAAAACTTCAGCATTGTTGAGAGTTTATACCCGTTGGGTTAAGTGGGGTTTTTTATTTTTAAAAAAGGTTCTTCATTTCATACACATTCTTTTGTTCACATTTTATCTCATTTCTGTATGCTAGAAATTATATTCATTTGAACAAATCTATTAGAGATTTAATTACTATTACTTAATATTTAGTGTATATAAAACCAAAGTGTTTATAAAATCATTTCATGTGTTATTTAACAGTTCTAGTTATGAAACATTCAACCTGCTTCAAAGTTTTTTGAATTATATACGTTAATTTTTTTTTTTTTATTAGCTCCCTTGATTACATGGTCAATAAAATAATAGATAAATACATGATTATCAACTTTATTTTACTGTTCCTCAGGCATTGTATTATCATCAGGATTAATGCCTAATGGGACTGGGTGGATTATAATGTCGAAATTAGAACCACCACTCTGACCACTTGGGGCAAAGTCTGCTTCTAGTACCATTGGTGAGCTGATGCCATCTTCACTCCCCTTACCTTTACCCCTGGATTTTGTTTTCCTTAGATTTCTTCTACCCTGGCTGACTCTCTTGCTGGATAAAGTTGTTTCTTGTTCTGATCCAGAGCTGGACTCAGCACAGACAGGGGACATCAGGTCAGGATTGAAGGTGAACTGTTTGGGTTTAGGACTCCAGCCAGAGAGAGATTTCCCTGACTCTATTGGTCGCAAGATGCTGTGAGCAAATGTTGGTTTAGGCGGAAGCTCTGGCCTTTTGACTGCAACTTTTGGAGTGTCATTGCGTTCATGCCCTGACTGGCCAGAGGAGGAGTCTGTCCGTTTATGACCTCGCTCACTCTCAGAGCTCTGTGGGCTGACATTGCCAGAAGAAGCAGCAGCTGTGAGACTTAAGCCTTGTGCTGGTTCATGCTTGCGAAGATCTTTATCTTTTAATCTATGGGACATCTCTATGTCTCTGTTTGGTTTTTTAGAAAGGGACATTTCTCTGTAAAGAAATTCTCCCCTGGGCCTCTTTTCTCCTTTAGGACCAGGTGCTACATCTATCTTATCTATGTATTTAACATTAATATTTTTCTGTATTCCAGATGCAGAACCAACTCTAAGAAACTTAGCCCCAAGTTTTGATTCTCGCGGTATTTCATTGGTTGTTGAAAGGTCAAGCCACTGTTTCTGTGATCTCCTTGTCTCTAGTCCAGCTTGTCGACTGGCTTGTTTACCAGGCACCTTGAGACTTTGGCTTCGTTTTGGAGGCAACAATAAAATTGGTTTTAGTTGAGATGGACGGGACGACTCTAGCAGAAGCCTTGAATCCTGGGGGGACTCGGGACCAGAGGACTCAGGACTAAATTTTGTACCAACATCTTGGCTGTCCTTTTGTACTGCCAAGGGAAGGCCTTCCTGAGATAGTGGTAACTCGTCTGCTTGCTGGGCAGCCCCAACATTACCAAGTCCGCTGTATTTACTTGTCGGCAGACTCAAGGTCACCATGGGATCAAGACATGTCAGATAATTGTGGGCCTGAATGTCAAACAGAGAGGATTCTTGTCTTTGCATTTGAAGTTGGCGAAAGATTTCAAATTCCAAATGAGATCTAATTATGAATGAAAACAAATGGCAGAGATTAAAAAGTTATGAAATGGATCTTAAATATCAAATCCTGTGGGAGCTGAATTTTATGTAGCATTAAGTTGAACTCAACTAAATATTAATATAATACTAAAAAAATAACATTAAGAAGGCAAAAAACATAAACTATTTTATGAATTTTTAAAGATCAAATGAAATAAATGTTTAATTTAAGATGCTACAGTTACAATAATGTAAAATCAATTTGTACCTAAAATAGATTTAAAAATGAAGTATTTAAATTAAAAAATGAAAAAAAAACTGCCTTTTTTTAAATAGTTATAAAAATAAGGTGAAATACTATTTGCTAATAATTTTGTGCTTAAAATTTAAACAATGTATCAAATTGAAATATCTTCTTTAACAAATATTAATATTTTGTTTTCAAACAATTTAACATCAATAACTTTGACTATATTTTAAATCATCTGGCATGTAAATTAAAACTCTTTTTAATACCTTAATTCTTTTTCTTTCTCTTCAGAAAGTATGCCTGTCCCAATACTGTCCAGCTTTAGAAGCTGTGCCAAATAAGGTTCATTGGAGCATAATTTATCTTCAATTTTCTGTACTCGCTGTTCCAATCTGGCACCTTCAAATCCAGCACCAGTTGTTATTGGGATGTTTCCATCCTGAAGAAGAATGGAACAATTAAATATAATAACGAAAAAAGATTTAAACATTTAGCACTCAGATAAAGAAAGTCTCAAATAAAAAATTCAACACTTGTACTCTGAAATTTTCTTTTAAGATTTATAACCTATGAAAACACCCAGGGGTTTAGAAAATTTTCTTAACATTTCTAATTTAACTTGGGTATTTTATCTCATTATAAACATACATCTGAGCCTCCACTTGATATGCCATCATCTCCTGCATTTGGACTTGTTTCAGAGTCTGTAAAGCTATTTCTCTTATCAGGCAGACCAGATGTACCAAGTAATGCATTCATGCGGAAAAGCAACTCCTCCACTAAGTAAAGGATTTCAGCCATGGTGAACTCCTTTGTAAAAAGATCAAAACAAATTTGTGTTAACCAAAAATTCTTTAAAGATGTTTTACATTATCTTAAAGAAAAATAAGTAATAAACTTTTAGAATATAATTATATGACATAGGTTGCCAACTTTTTATATTAAGAGAACATGGACACAAAAAAATTAGTCTATTAATATTAAGTTCTCAAACTTTTTAACAAGATAAGACATTACTCACTGGTTTTTTATGCATAAAAAATATTTAAAAAATTATTTACCATAATTTAACAGAGGAATGCTTGTAACTTTTGATAGGAATGTAAATGAACTAAATTAAATGAAGATAATTTAACAGCTGATAAGACTTACAGGAGGCAAAGTATTGTCAGAAGGTTCATGAAAAGATTCTCTAGGAGTATGTGGCCACTGGACAAGTTTATCCCAGTAAAATGACAAGAGTTGGCTGGCAGGCATTGCAAGAACATGGCAGTTCTTGGTTTTCTTGAATCTATAGGCTAGTGCAACAAATACCTAAAGTGCAGGAAAGAAATGTCATACAAAATATTCATGGTGGTTTTCACTGATTAATAATTGGAAACAAATATTCTGGACAATAATAATAGCAGACTTTTCTATGTACTTAATAAGCTTAATGAGTATTTAGGTTGTTAACGGTTAACTGGTCCTCAGATCAGGATCGGTCCCGTTGAATCAGGACCGGTTGAATGTAACTTTAATTAGTCAGTATTAGCATATTACCGGAGTTAAGTTTTTGTTGTGTTTCGGCAGGATACCAGAGTCAATAAGTGAGCTACCGTGACATCTAAGTGTTTCTTGATGTTCCGGTATGTAAATAATATAAAAAAACACGTCATTACTGTTAGTGGACGATTTTTTAAAAAATTTGCTTAGTTGACGAAGCATAGTACTAGTACAAGAACTTACATACAGTGCCGCAATGTCGAAATGTGAACAACGGTCAAGGCAGCAAGTGTTACTATTTATATTATAAGAGGAAAGATGCACCCAACAGGCAGTTTACATGTCCTCAAATTTGATTTTGGTCTTAAATCGACAGTTTTCCTGCTAAGTACATGCACGTCTAAGGCATTTAACTTAAAATTATCACATTCATATAATACTTGATGTTTTCTAAAAATGTATTTCATGTGAGTTCAAAAAGGAGCACAGCGCATTAGAGCTGAACACAAGCAGAGGGACATCACATATTATTTGATGTCACCATTAGACAGCGAGAGGCAAAAATTTGATACACACTCTCTTTGATGGTTCTCAAAAAATTAAGGAAAAATACGGGTTATGACAGTAAAACTGTCTTTTTTTTTTTTAACGGTTAACCAGCCCTCAAAAACAAATTGACTTGACATCATTTTATAACCTGCCTTTTCATAATTTTAATACATAAAATTTAAAATTGCATATTAACTCTTAAAGTCTCATAAGGCTTTTCAATAAACTTTCGCCTCATTTTTCAAGTATTGAAGAGTTTTTACTTACTGAGATCTCATTTCTAACGAGAGTGGTATCTAGGGACGCATTAGGACGCTTTTAGGATAGCGGGCGGAGACACATTACAACGCTTTGCGACTTTAAGAGTTAATCCTTACGGTTTACAATTTTGTGTGGACAATTTTGTTAAAATATATTTTTTATTAATCTTTGCTTTTTTGGAATTTGCTGTTTTGACGGTAGCGCGGCAGAGGTGAACACCAATTCTGGTACATAACAAGCGCTTGGATGTCAAATCAGACGATGCAGAGCGAAGATTGGTTGAATTCTCTTGTTGGTTCACAAAACATAGAAAAAATATGGACCAACAGTTAGCCGGTCTTTTTTGAACTGTTAACGGGTCCTCAAAAATGAGAGATTTTAACAATCTTAATGAGTATCATTGAATATTTCCCTAATGTAATGAAAAACCTGATTGAATGACTTACATATGTTATTATCAGACCGTGACAGACTGTGAAGGTAAACATCATAAAAATGTTGAGCCAAGGGCTGAGATCAAACAGTGTGTTGGTGTGATCTGGCCAGTGGACAGCCCGTGTAGAGAGAGCTGTTACAGTTTGCATGCTTGACCACAGAGATCTCATGCTGTAGACAGCAGTGCCAAACAGACAGGTGCCCATAGATGAGAATGCCATTATAAGGCCAACGTAGAGAGTCTAGTGATGAATAAACAATTATTTTTTTTAATCATAATAAATAAACTAAATAATATTCTACATATAGTTTACTTGGTTAATGCTCATTTGGTAGTTTAGGTAATCATAGAAAAATATATTAAATATTTTTTAAATAGAGACAGTTTTTTTTTCACTGAAATACACATTTTGCAATTCATATGCCTGCAGGAAAAATATTTAGAATAAATTATTGTCTTACTCCTGCTAACAAAAGCTCATTTTTGCATCTCCGATAAACACTCTGGATGCGCCAAAAAATTTGATGATACCGTAGTACTTGCAAGAGTTTGACCAAAACACAGAATAGCATGAGCCCAACCAGGTCTTGCAGTAACTAGGGATAAAAATATTATGAAATGTATCACACTGAATTATTATTATTCATCTATTGAATTCAAAAACTTCAGTGATTGCTTATATGTGATTATGAATGATTGTACCTGATGAATTAAGACCATTTGTTGTAAAAAATGAAGAAAGACTTTGAGTTGATGCTTAATTTTATGTTAAAATATTTTAAGTTGATAAAATATACCTCATCCCAAAATGTGAGAAACTGCAGATTTATAAATTGTTCATAAAATGTACTCCGCATAAACTCAACAGCTTCTGAGACCAGAACAAATCGGCAGATGTACAACAACATATAGAGCAATGAGGAAGCACACATCAGCATCTAATAAATAGAAAGGAAAAAAGAAACCTTTAGTGTTTTTAAAAGCAATCAATTTAGCGAAAATTGTAATAAATTTTTATAATTTTATTATAAACTGAAAGTCTAAAGAATATCTTATCTGATACACCTCATTTCAGTTTATAAAATATTCTTGGAAGAAAAGTACATCCAAAACTAGGAGAGCAAATCATTAAGCTGTTAGCACAGTAATACAATTCTTTCTCACCTCTATATAGTTCCAGAAATGATAGAAGAAAGCTCTACCGATTCGACAAACATGTTTCAATTGTTGTGAAAGAAGCCACAGGCTTAAGACAATGCAAAGTAGCTGAAAATAAAAAAACCTTTTATTTGCAATAAACAAAAGCTTTCAAAAATAGTTGTTGACTTAAATAAATAAGCTCATAACAAGACAGAAGAAGGATAAAAGAATTTGATCAATACAAGTTAAATTAAAAACTAAGGTCAATATATGTACTGACATTATTTTAAAAATAGGATACTTGCAGCATTATATTAAATATAAACTTTGTCTTTAGATTTCTTAAGGAAGCCTAGGAGAGAGGTAAACATTCTATGTCTAATTAATGCCTCAGTAAATATTTATCAAAGAGCATGTTGATCTCTGACTGTATGATATTGTGCTTACTTCACAAGCTAAGACACAGTTGTCCCACACTGTGATATAACGGAACACATAGGTGGATCTAATATGTGCCGACGTGAAGATATTCCCACAAGGTGCAACTTCAAGCAACAATGTGATTGAACTGAGAAGTAAGAAACACTGATGTAAAGGAGCTAGGATCAATGATTAGCAAGTTAATACAATACATACATTGAAGAAATGGAACAGTCTTTGATAGAACTAATCAATTAATTTATTGACTTATTACAAACAAATTATTTATCACTTGTTACTACATGGTGACTATTGCAGTACTCAGAAAACTAGTTTTAAAGGCTTGATTACCTGAATAAGTTCTTAGCTGTATTATATAAAGTCATTTCAACAAATATGGCGTCTGTCTGTCTGTCAATCCAGTTTGCTTTTTCCAACATTTGTAGTTGCAGTAGAGCATCTTGCCTAAAAAATAATTGTTTTAAAAAATTATTATATCAAATTTTAATGGTATTAATTATCCTAAAAATTTATTAATGCACAAGTATGTTTTTCAGTGACAACCCACCTCTTTCTCTAGAAGTAAGAAGAAAGAGACATTATAAAATATGATGAAGAAAGCTTGAGATGAATTGACAGAGTTGGAAAAGCTTTGAGATGTTGGCTAGAGAGTGAAAGGCATAAGTTAATGTGAACTGCCTCTTACAGTTTAAAAGGAATTGAAGAAGAAAAACTTAATAGGTAAATATTTTCTTTTAAAACAAGCTTTTGATACATAAAAAAGTATTAAATTTTTCAATTGCCTTGATTGATTGAGTTGTATCCTTTCTCCTGAGCTGTCATACCAGAAGGTTTGACCCCAAAATCCAGGGTTGATAATGGCATCTGATTTCTTCTTTAGTTCAGATTTCTCTGAAGTAGAATAACTTTCCCCATCAAGATTGTTGTTATACAAGCAACCCTGACTGATTTCCATACTCCTCAAATTAGGACACAATGTAGGATTAGATCTTTGCTGGCGCAGTTGTACTTTCCCAATGACCAAGCCTAATTTTTCCTTCATCTCAAACTGCTCATTTCCCAAAGATGTGCAAGAATATAAGGCATCCAGCAAGACTGATTGACTCCATTTGTACCATGAGGACTGAGATTTTAGTGAGAGAAATGAAGGACCTTTTGTAGAGCTAAAAATAAAAGAAGGAAAAAGTGTTTTCTTTGTCAAAATAAGATAAAAATAGATAAAATATGAGAGACGGTATTCAATCCATATTAAGTATAAAAAGACAAAATATGTTAAAACTTGAAATTAAAAGAAATATAATTAAGGGGATGTTTTGGCTAGATGTCTACCTCAGTGGATAATACAATTAAACAAGAGATTAAAATGAAATTAAAAGTAACATGTTTGTTTTCAAATATCATAGTAGTTTTTTTATCTCATTGTAAGAGCAGGAAAAAATAAGCTATCCAAACTGAAGATACTTAAATTCAAATGTATATTGTTATAACTCATAACAGAGACAATCTGTAGTGAAACTCAAGGGACTTTATGGCTAGTATATAGGAGACTAACATCATAGCCAGGGATGGATTAAGACTGCATGGGGCCCCTCGCTGCAATCAAACGGGGGCTCTATCCAGCCAGCTTCCCTTTAAATAAAATGATTGCTAGCAGCTAATATAAGACTGTAAATAAGTAGTCCATTGGTTCCTTGATCATGATTTGTCTGTACTATGGGTACGGCTTTCCCCACCAAAAATATTAATCATGAAAAAAAAAAAAAACCACAAAGAAATAACTGTTTAAATTGTTTGCTGGTATATTAACTCTTAATGTGTCAAAGCGCGATATTGCGCAATTTACCAATTTTTACCAAAGCACGATAATGCGCGACTCGATAGAACTCTCTTTAGAAATGAAATTACAGAAAATAAAAACTCTTCAGTCCATGAAAAATGATGTTTTCGACTTCCGGCAATGGCGGCTGTTTCCCTCGCTAGTGTTATCGCTCAGGTTTTTTTTTGAAGATCCGATTTTGCTATACTTTATTACTCAAATAATTGTACTAAACTACAGGTAAAAATAGTTATAAACTCAAAATGGTCTTTCAGATACATAAAATAACCATACTTATCCTAAAAGTTTTAAAATTTCATAACTGTTTGATCGCAATACGGGAAATTCTTATGGCACTGAGGTGGAAGTTTTCCGAAAACCTTATGGTGGCCTGTGGCAAGCGCACTCGACTGGCGTACCGATGGTCACGAGTTCGAATCCATGCGAAGGCAAGGATTTGTTCCTGTGGCCTAAGGAGTCTCTGAGTCACCCAGCTCCGAATGGGTACCTAACTAACAATGGTTAGGCGGCTGGGTAATGCGTGGAACCCTCAAAGCCGTGGCCTGTGACCGCTGCATCACTTGCCAACAGATCATCTGTCATAGTCTGTGGACGCACTTATCTTCTGCATAAAAGGAGCGTCTGGTTATCTAAGATAAGATAAAGTTGAGTGAAAAAAGAAAAAAAAAATGTTCCACCCCTGGGAATCGATCCCGACATTGCTTGCAGAGCTAATCTAAAACGGTAAATTTTAAAAATATAAACAATATTCTATATATGTTCTCTTAGTGAGTCGTACAAAGCAAGTTTTTTGATTATTAAGACTATCGGGTCTGAATAGCGATCAGATTAATAGTTAAGTTTTATTAATTTATTTGATTTATTATATTTTCAAGTGTTGATGCAAACATTTGTACACTTTTATTATGAAACATAAAAAGTCCATAGATGATAGCCAAAATGTGCAAAGACTTACTGATTCTCAGCAAAAGCTTCCTTTAGTGCTTTGTTAAACTGAATAGGTGCTCTGGTGTGCTTGCCAAAGGCCATCACACTTAAGAGCACAAACATAAACATGAACGAGCCAAGATTTCTGAGGAAAAAATTTTTTGAAACACTTGTTAATAATATTCCACTTTTTAAAAAATTATTTAACTATGTCTTTCCATTACATAAAAAAAAAAGATTCAAATACTTTTCTAAATGATTTATTAGTACCTTAAAAGTAACATAGCCCTCCTCTGCTTGATCAATTTTTTTTTGGAAGACTTGAGCTGTTTTTCTTGAGGAGGGCCTGCAAATCTCAAATATCTTGATCTTGACCGCTCAGCAACACCCTAAAAAAATTGAGAGATAACGGATTAGTCTCAAGTAAAAGTGATAAACATGTATGATTATCTATTTATAATTATGATTATCTATTTATAATTAAGCCTATCTTGACTACTTGTTTATTATTATTTTTTTTTATTTTATTTTTTTAGTCCTATAACGTCTTTTTTTCAAGTTCATAGGGGATTCTAATGTTTCCATTAGAACATTCTCGGACTTGAAAGACACTGGCGGTGCCCATCCCTCTCCAGGTCAGCGGAGAACTTTCTTAGCGTTAGTCATTTCTCAACATTTTATAGTGGCTTTTTGTGGGCTCGATCACACCCCTCAGCTTATGAGGCGAGCGCACTATTGACTTCGCTACCCAGCCGCGTATTCTTCTTATGACATGTAAATAATGTAGACCAATGAAATCATCAGTTAGTTTTTTTTTTAAAATGACTGTTTAATTCAGTATAACCAAACTTACTCTTTGCAGTTCTTCCTCTTCTTCTGGTAAATGACTGTACTGTTTATTTTGGCCTCCAGAAATGATTCTCTCTCCATAAAAACCATCATCATAATGATCAAAGATAGCAGGGTTATGATGGTGACATATGGCGGTATAGAGAACTGTCAGCAGTATCTGGAGCAGACATGGGAAACAAAGTTACGATTAGTAAACAAATAAATCAATTCATTTTATTTAAGCACATAAGAATATTTAGCTTTCTTCAAAACATCGAAGTGTTAAGATATTGAACAACAGACATTAATTTGCTAGCTAATGTATACATACCAATAATGGCTGAGCAATGAAGAGACACATCATAAAGCTAAAATAAACTGATTGGATCCACATAGCACTTTTAGTGTGACCAAATCTGTGCAATTAAATAAAGTTCTATCATTAAAAAATTAGTAGTGTAACTACAGAATGATGTCAATTAAAAATAAGCAAAGGATTTCATAAGTACAACAAACTATCTTGATAATATTCCAGAATATTGTGTAAATGCATAAAATTTATTTTATCTATTTAAATAAGTTATAAAAGAGACAACTTATAACTCAGCACACTGTTTTAATACTCATCTTCAGAAAAATAACAAATATTTTAAAATACTAAATTTTTTTTTAACCTGAATCCATAAAAGATTGTTATTGTTGCACATGTTGCAGATATGAGAAAACAGAGCAGCCAGGCCAAATAGCGACACCAATATGGCAGGAAAATTCTCCGGCTAGCTGTTAGTACGTCACAATGCTCTACTAGAAATTCAAAGATAAAAAGTCTCAAAAAATTATCTCTAACATAAAATGTTTTATGACTAATTGAAACATTCATACATTAACAACGTCTAAATTATAAGCTTATTTTCTAGGAACATTTTTTTTCCAAAGCAGTTTTTTTCAATCTCCAATTCTTTAAATATTTCATTCAGATTATTATAAAACTAAGTTAAACCAACCATTTCTTGACTTTTTCCCATCAGAGCTGACCTCTGAAGTTGCTTTAACACGATGTCTTTCGGCCGTTGCTTGACTTGTCGTATCTTCAAAGCCACTGGATGCTTGGTCTGCATCATCTTCAATTAAAAATATTGTTAAATATAATGAACCTTTTTTGTGATAAATTAGTGATTGGTTAGTTAGTCAAGAAAATAAATTTAAAGGGGATAAGTTTTATAATAAAAATTATATATTTATAATTGAGAGCTACTTTTAACTTAGATAAAATAATATTTACATGCCTTTGTAGTGCAATCTCATTAGGAGATAATTAGATACTTTTGACTAGAACCAATCACAATTTTTTAAATCAGAAAAGCTATTGAGTTAGATATCAAACAACATATTAGAACTTTCAAAACCTTTTATTACCTGCTAACAGAGTCTGTTGTACTAAAGGTGTTGCTGGAAGTCCTGACAACTGTGGACTAGTCTGAGTGGTCTTTACACTGTTTGCACTTGATCGTACCTAGAATGTAATCATTAAGTATTTCGTAAACCAATAGAATAATATAAACTAAGATTAAAATGGCTGCTGGATCAGGAAGTCAATAGTGCGCCCGCCTCATGAGCTGAGGTGCGTGGGATCTAGCCCACGTTAAGCCACAATAAAAATGTTGATTAGTGACTATTGCTAAATTGCCCTCTGCTGCCTTGGAGAGGAGATGGACACCCCCAAGTCTAGCAAACCCGAGAAAGTTCTGATGGAAACATTAGAACCCCCTAAAACCACGAGGTCATAAGCCCAAAAGAATTAAAAAAAATAAATGCTCAAAGTAATAAATAAATAATTGAATGATAAAAATGTGTCAATTAATTTTCTTTAACAATTTTCTGTAGTCATGGTGTAAAATCATTATGACAACATAGATGCTTTTTCCTTTGTAAGGTTATGTGGCTTATTAAATCAGCACCCTGATAGCTCCCATTGAGTGTGACATAGAAATCAAGCTCCTGCATACTTCCAAATGTTGGAACCCAAAGCTTAGAATAATTTTAATTTACAATTTACTTTGAGAAAAGTATGAGGAAAAGAAATAGATTTTGGATTGAAAGAATGAAAGAGAAGAAAGTTAAATAAATAAACTAAATTAATATATTCCATTAGCAAATCTTGACCTCCCATACTTTTGTCAAGCCTATTTATAAAATGGCTAGAATTGTGCTCTAAAAACGTTATTCAATTTCTTAATAAAAAAATATGACAAGCTAACCGACTGCTGGCGCTTGAGCCATTGTTTTTGTGCCCAATCCTGGATATTCTGCCAATTGAGGATAGACTGATCCAAGATAGAGTATGTCACGATAGGCTGTTGTGGTGGTTCTTCTTCTTCATCACTGACAAAATCACAACCTGATTTACCACTGACAAGCACTTTGTCTTGCTCCTGACCTGGGTATTGCACCTGTGAATGTCAAGTTGAGAAACTTTAAAAAAAATAAATTGTTTATATAATTTTTTAATTTACATTTAATGTAGCCATAATTAGCCATAATACATAATTAGTTAATGAATTGAAATATTAAGGAAGTGAGGGAAAGACAGACTTTATATAGAGTAAATTACCACTTTGCAAACGCTTTACGCTAAAATTAGCACGACTTCTTGCTTTCAAGGCTTAGTTTCTAAACCGCTCAACATGGAGTAAAAATGAAAGCACCTACAAGTAGTATGACCACAAGACTACTATAATGTGAAAGTATTTTTGTAATACTACGCGAGGTTAGAGTGTAAAAGCAATATTAGCTGACCCAGCAAGCTACCGCCTGAGAAACACTTTTTTGCGTATTTTTTTTCAAAGGAAACACTTTGACGTCATAGGAAACACATAACCAAAATCACCAAATAATCATTTTTTAATTAAGGGAGTCTAACAAATAACACTGGATATTGTCAGGTTTCGTTGTCTAGGGTTCTGGTCCAAGGCTCACACACCAACAACTGTTGTACAGTAATTGAACTCAAATCCCTGTTTACAGCAATCTTTATTTACATGAGTCCCCACATGTCACCTATGTACAACTCTCCCGCTACAAAATCTCCATGTCTCTTAATTACAACATAGGCCCGCCGTACAGTCCAGCCGGCCAACACGGCAACCCTAAAGCTCGGGTACTCCTCGTGTTCACCGTCACCCGGCGACTTGTGTCCGTACCTCTCCTACAGGCGAGACACACCCGAGTTATATACCGTGGGCCTGGACAGACCTTGCATGGACTGCTCCACGCACCCCACGTGAATCTCGTTCACAAACATCACAACATGAGCTTGTGACCGGGCAAAATACAACTTTCACAAACAGTGATTCTCATACCCCTGACAGAGATGTCAATAATAATGCAAAAACTTTTATTAAAGAAATTAGAGCCCAAATAACTTAGTTCTGTATGATATGTACATTTAAATAAAGGCACACAGAACCAAAGAACAACATAGTAGACTGACAATATCAGTATAAGCTTTTTTTTACAAAATAAACTTTAGGTAGATAAAATACGTTTAGAAATAACATAACATAAAATATAACATAATCTACAGTCACTGGTCAGGGCAGCAAACAGTGCAAACAAAAGTGTCCTGTTTTAAGGATGCACAATTTTTCGTGCACTGTGCATGCCACCAGCCATCACACACATCACATTGGACCCAGACCTCTGCCCCTTCCCCTTCTTTGCACCCTTGACACATTCCTGCCAACAAGTGATCCTCTTATATATTAAAAATATTGTCTACAACGATGTGAAATTCTACTTTTTTAATTAACTGTGCGTTCAGATTGATCTATTACTGGATACTTCTTTACTTTCTTGGACTCCACTATTTTCCTTTTTTATCTTCTCTTCTTCTCTGTTTCGTCTTGGTTGGAGCATTTACTGTTTTCTTCTTGTTTTTATTCCTTGTAACAAAAGCTGGCAGCTTTAAACTGTCATCTACTGTCAAGTTAGCTTTGAATGTGCAGTTTTGGGGTTCTTCTACTGCTACACTGCACGTTTCTATTAGCCCCACAGCTAAGGCTTGAAACTTAATAAATTTCTCTTCTTCCTCTTTGCTAATTTGACCTCCTCTTTAAGCGTGAGTAGGGTCTTTGCATAGGCTATGACAGGCCGCTTGCCTGTCAATTTGTGGTAAAGAGTAGCAAGTGGAATGCCAAAGTCCTTAGAACCCTTTCTAATAGAGAGCCGCTTTTCCCTAATACTAGCCAATGCCGCATTGATTACATGTGGGCTCTGTTTTGTTCTTAGGCTAGACATTGCTTTAAATCTGAAATATAATTATATTCTATTTAATTTTCATCCTAATAAAAACTTAGGAGTCTAGATATAGACTAGACTTAGATATTTACCTTAATTTTCCTATATGAAAAAGTGTTTGCCCTGAAGTAATATTCTACAATAAAACAAATATACTTCAACGTTAACATGCCCTCAAAACAAACATTACTATTTTCAAATAACTCTAGAGGCCAAGAATTAGTCCCATATCTAATTTTTTTTCTGCAGAAATAAAAGCGTTTCGTACGAAGTAAAAACTAACTTTAAGCTTACTTCGTCGTAAACACTACTTTAAAAATAACATTACTATTAAAAAGCATTGCAAAGTTTAACAGAGTGGTTACTGACCTATTAGTAAGTGATTATGCAATCCCAAAAAGAGAGTTTTCCAAATCAAACAGGAAAAGTAGTCTTAACCCGGATATCACCATCGTTCTTCCTAGGGAAGTTGACAGCATACAAGGCGCAAGGTTCAAGATGTTTGCACACATTTACTCACAAAATAGTATTTCCCGGAAAACGAAACGATGAAATTATATACAAAAATGGACTATTTCGACTTATGCATGTTCGTTTTTGTGTTAGACAAGCAAATAAACATACAGAGAACGCTTAATGAAATAGTGTTTCGTACGAGATAGCGTTTCTCTAGTGGTAATTTACTCTATATGTTTTTTTATTTCATTAAAAATATCAGCTGTTTATTTGTCCAAAACCATCACCTACCCTACTTCTTCTGAACAAGAAGCTGAGAAGTAAGTTGAGAGGGATTAGTATGGAGCAGCTAATGCAACCAACCAAGACGTTGTGCCATGAAAGATCTAATAGACCAAACTCTCCTCTGATCTGAAATTAAATATCTTAAATTAGTTATAGTTCAATATGTAAATTTCTTCTTAACAGGCTAAATTAATTATAACTTACATTATCAATTAGAACAATTTTGGATATTTCTGAAAAACACTTATATTAAATAAAATTAAGTGTTACAAAATTTATCGGTTTTGACCAGGATTAATAAAGGACTTTGTTGTTATGTTCAAAGGATAGATGAAATAACTCTATTTGTTGTTAGAGCATGTCAATAAAGATTAAGCTGCGAAACAAAGCTTGTTATTCAATCTCAGCAAAAATTATCAAAAGAAATATATCTTAAATATGTTTCTTTGACTCCCACCTTTGTCCACAGCAGGTTTAACCAAATGTTTCTATTTTATTGGGCAAGAATATTTAGTCTAAATGGACTGTAAAGAATTAAGCTTTATTTTTAACACTTCTAGTATGTTATAATACTTATAGTAAATGATGGCGCCTTGCAAATTTTAATCCCTATTATTCAGACTTAGCAGAAAATACCACCCATCCTGGGAAGTAAAAATCATATGGTCTGCACCACCTTTCCACTCCTAAGCTATGAACTTTTCAAGTTTAGTAAGCTGATTAAAATTTGTAATGACAAGACAAGCCCTGCTTCAAAGTCATTAACTAAGTAAATTATTGCTATAAAAGCAAGAAATTATGGCTTTTGTATAAAATAATGTACCTTTGTAGGAGTTTGATGGAACCACATGGCATTTAGGCACATGTAAGCCAATAGTAAAGTGAGACAAACTGTAAGGCGTTGTACTCTGGTAAACCTACTATGAGGCGGACATGTCCACACTGACATCCATGTGTGAAAGTCACTAAGGTATTGGGAACCTTTGGACCAGAATATCTGTGGATAAGTAAACTCAAGCTAAAATATAATATTAGCTCTCAAAAATAAACATAGAAAATGTTAAGATAAATCATTGAAGTATTAGTGGATGAAGAAGCAATAGAGTGTAGGGAAATGTTTTTAACATTATTTTTTTTTACTAATTACTCAGTGACAAATATCAGTCAAATTGACAAGTGAAAAAATGATAAGGCGACAAAACGACAAGTGACAAAATGACCTGGTGACTATATGTTTTGTCTCCTTGTCATTTTGCAAAGGAACCAGATCCAATATAAATGTAAAGTGACTAATTAATGGGTATGTCTTACATAAAAAAGTCTTGAAGATTTATAACTGTATAAGCATATATACCAAGCTAAAGTTCATGTTCCGAGCATCTATGGCTGTAAACTCTCGCTCTACTTTGCCATCATCACGATCTACAGCTAACCATCTCTGGCAAAGGAAATAGAAGGCTTGCCCAGCACTGAGGTCACGTACCACAACCTGTCTCAGAAACCACCCAGGTGAAGACCCAGTATTATTGTGCCACAGCTGTATCTTAAATATCTTCCCAAGGCTACTAGGCAGGCTGGAACAATAAAAGTAATGAACATATATTTATGCCTTGTCTACATGCAGGTCAAGTATTCTAATATTTAATAACATTTTGATAGGTGAGACTTAAATGTCTTTTTGTCAGTTTAAAACTGAACTCACGTTACAATGAATCGGTCCCTTGAGTTCCTTTCAAACATTGGTCGATTGTCATCACTGACCAGTTCTCTGGTTTCTGACATGCCCTCCTCACCATGCAGAATTATACTGATCTGTCAATTTTAAAAACAAATGTCAAAGTTACAGTTAATAATAAAGGTTGTTAATGATTAACTGCTCTTTAGATCAGGACCAGTCACGTTTAAACAGGAGTTAATTTTTTGTTGTGTTATGGTAGAATACCAGAGCCAATACGCGAGCTACTGTGACATCAGAGCGTTTTCTTAATATTCCTGATTATAAAAATAAAATATGTGTCATCACTGTAAGTGGAGTTTGGATAGTGAACGTTTTGTTTTGGTGAAATTGGCTTAGTTGCTGAAACATAGTAGGAGAAGTAACACAGAGCAGCGGTGATGTCAAACAAATGTTCGACAAATGATCGGTCAAGGCCGCCCCTTTACTATTTATATTACAAGAGGAAAGATAGGCCTACCAGGTGGTTTACCGATCCTCAAATTTGATTTATGTCTTATATCAACTTTATTCTTGCTAAGTAATTACCACATTGATATAAAATTTGATGTTTTCTAAAAATTTCTTTCGTTTGCGTTGGAATGGAGTACAGCACATGAAAGCTGAACTCAAGTGGTGGTGAAATCACTTGCACTTTGATGACAACATCAGACAGAGCAAGGTGAACATTTGATACATTCTGTTGTTGGCTTTCAAAATAATTAGGGAAAAATAAGGACCAGACAGTAAAACTGGTTTTTTTAAATATATAATTATAAGCGGTCCTCAATAAACAAATTGACTTGACAACATTTGATAATAATAATATTGATTTAAAACTTTTAATACATAAAAATTAAAAACTGTATATTTATCATTACAGTTTACTTTCTTGTTCGTATGAATTTTAAAAAAATATATTGTATGTATATATTTTTGAATTTCCTATGTTGACAGCATCGCGACAGAGAGCTGAATATTTGCATTGGTACATCACAGACACTTTGATGTCAATTCAGACAACGCGAGGCACAAATTTGATGCATTCTCTTGTTTCAATAAACATAGTAAAAATATGGACCGATGGTTAACCAGTCTTTTTTTGAACAGTAAAATGGTCCTTAAAAACAAGTGGTCTTAACAACTGTAATAGGTACTATGCATTTTGCATTCAGAATGTTTTTGTAGAAAAAAGAATGACATGGTGTAAGTATTAGTTTGTAACCAGTCTTCAGGTCTAGCAATAACCTTTAGGTATAGTCATAGCTTTATACATTTCTGCTATCTTTAAATTAGTACTTGCAGACAAAAAGAAATGTATTTCTATCTTAAAGCTATTCAGGATCCTTACTTTAGAAGTTGTTCCTGCATCCCTGTTGAATCCAGTTTCCATGATTACTTCATACTTTTGTTGGTGTGAAAGTGTATTATCTTGCAGGTATATACAGTTGCCTTTCTTGTTGTCATGGCGATCTGCTTTTCTCATTATACATACTAATACTATGTACAGTAAAATTACTAGCGACACAAGGATGATTACTAATGGATTTTTGTGTAAGCTGAAACAAAAAAGGCAAAATCTTAGTTACAAAGTACATTAAGCTGCTGTAAATGTGACATATATTTAGACAAAAAGTAATAATCCCTCTCTAATATCCAAAGTTAGCATATAAGAATACAGTATGACAGTTGAGACAGTTAATTTACTAAACAAAGACACAGGTTAGATAAATGAAATAGGGTAAAGGCACTAATATTTTTTATTTTATTTTATGTGATTTCAATCTTTTTTACTCATAGTACACTAAATCATGCAAAAATTTTGTGGTAAACCAGTAAAAATAATGCTCGTGGGTTATAATTTAATTATTATATTTGTTTAGGTGGAGTGTGGAGACTTAGAACTTCATTTCAGAGCATACAAAATTAGACCCAAGCTTCTACATCAACTACCAATATTAAATTTCTTCAAAGAATTTAAAGAAGACTATCAATTTTAGGATTTTATTTCAGTTAATGCGGAGAAAACAAGTATGCAACACCATAAAATTGCTAAATGTAAAATAAATTTGATTGATTCTGAAGTGATCAAAAATTTCCTTTTTTATATTCAGTGTTCTTATCTTTGAAATGGAAGAAATTTAATATATTGACAACTTGAATGTCTTGATTTCTGACTAACTGCAGTTTGCTTTTTTTTTTTTTTGTTGTTGTTGAAAAAAGTGACTGTTTATTTTGGGTCTTAATGCTGAAATTCTACCATCAATAGAAAATAACACATTTTAAGATAAAAAAAATTAATAAAATCATATAACATAAATACACTTTACTTTGATATTCCCTAATCAACATTCAGCAAATATTTCTTCTAAGAAAAGGTAAGCTAAAATTTCACCTTGGCCGCTTTCACCAATAATGATCACAAGGATGTGTCCAGTAGAGGATAATTTATAATTTAGTTTCTTTGACTAAATATTAACATGTTTACCTAAAAAGGTCATCCACATCAGCAAATGAGAGGTCATTGGGAATAAGTTCAAAGTAGCCTCCAAATGTAGTTAAGTGATTACACCTGTCGGAAAAAATCAAGACTAGTTACTATTTTCATCTTCTAAATACAACCAACAATATTTTAACTTTGGTTATTATTTGTTGCATTGGAAAACAATTGTTGGACAAAAAAGAGAGATAGAACTTGAATTAACAAAAGTAATATTGCCTAATTCAAAGATATTACAGCATTAGAACATGATACTTATTTATACATTTTAAATATAAATATATTAAAATATTAAAGTTGCAATCTCCCTCAGAACTAGGGTTATGTAAACAATATGTCATCTTAATGTTGAGACCTTTATGTCAATAAGTCCTTATGTAAACAAGCTAATCTGTCATGTAAATGTTGAGGTCAATAAGTCACACAAAGCATGGCCCCCCTCACCCCCTGGGACATGTTCTTTGATGAAACAAATACAACAAATCTTGTTTAGCAGGCATAATATATAATGTGTGTTAGCTCCAAAGTCAATGACCTTCAGGAATGTTGAAGCCCATTAGAATAAAGGTGTAGTTCAGATATAAGGTTAGCAGTTCCGGGTTATCTTAGCTTATGTATCCCTAGATTTAATGGACAGTGTAAAAGTGTTTCCCAATGTGGAGCCCACATTTTTCTAATATTAAAATATGCTGTATGAGGAAGAACTTGAAGAAATTCAAAGTGATGAATCATTTAAAACAAAATTTTAGTTAATATATACTAAGTGAAGGCAAAGCTTTGAGAAAAAAACAGAAAACAAATTCATTCAACCAAATGAGCAAGGAACTACTTTGTATATCAACTCTTTACATCATTTAGCTGAGAAAGGATTTAGTACCATAAATAATTTGATGCAACAAAAACATGACAAACAACAACAAAAGTTGGACACATATAACCCAATGGAGAGACTTAAGAGTGAAGCTAACTAAATTAGAACCTAACATAAAATCTCATGACATCAAGCACAATTATCTAAAATTTAAAAGTAAATAATTACTAATAACTTAAATTAATAGAAAAATCTTTCATTAAATTTAGACATGATGATTCATTTTTGAATTTCAATTCCCCTTTACTAATCTGGCCAACTCCCATGAGGAAAAAAACACATAAATGTACAAAGAAAAGTATGGTCTGATCACTTATAAGAAACTTAAGGTGAGTTTTTAAAAGAATTGTTTTTGGTTGTTACATATGCTGTTTTAAGCCCTATGAAAAGATATTAACTAGTAATACAGATAGGTGAAGAGCACAAGGGTCAATGGTTAACAACAACCAGAGGATAAAGAATATAAAGGGTAGAGAGGAAAAAAGAGTCAGACAGATCCACAGACTTAGAAGCTGCAGGTTGATGCTCTCTAAAGTTTACAACTTTCAGTGGTTACATGTAGCTGTATAATAGGCTTTGTCTATGTCTTTTAATCAGTTAGATATGTTAAAAAGTCATAGTCCTTGTGAAATATTTTAATCAATATTATAAACAATAACTTAATTAAACTCTCTATTGTATTCCACCACTCCACTCAAAATATATTTTAAAATGTTAAAATTCATACATTTAAATAAAAAATTAGCTTACATCTGTTTTATTTAAAACACTTTTTTGTTTTGTAGACCATTTTTCAACAATTGAGCTCAGCTCACATGTTAAGAGAGTATAAAAGGAGTTTCAAATGGAACGGCCCCAGGAATTACTAATGCAACAGCTCAATAGCATTCTCAATAAATTAGCCTCCAACAGATCAATAAAACTTCCCATGATGAAGGAATTAATACTGATCAATAGTCTTGATATGTACCTGCAGTTTAATGCTTCCACACTGGAAGACTGCATTACGTGACATCCACTACTGCTCCACATATCCTCAGACTGGTTCCAGAATACACAGGCACCCCACCAAGTACTGAGAGTATAGTGAAGACCTTCGACCTCATTACTATGTCTCCTACCAGAATTAAAGGATGCCTCTACAAGACTGATGTAATAGTTCTGATCACCTGTATAATAGTTTTGACCAACTAAAGGAAAAAAAAATTTTAAAAATTAAAACTAGTGAATATTATGTTACAAGATAAAATTTGTTAGAAAACAAGATTTTATTTGGAAATTCTCATTATAGTCAAGTAAAAGAGAAAAAATATTAGATATATGCATCAGTTTAAAAAAAAATTCAAATGATTAACATTGAATTCATATTTTCCTCACACCGTACATCATCAGAAGTAAACAAAATAATTTTGACTTTTAAACAGTTTAGTTACTTAAGGATTCTAAATGATATTTCTACAACTCATGCTTGGTTCCACTTTTTACTATAATGTACAAGTTTGGTTATAAATCTGCTGCCCCATTCATTGTTTTCCCAACTTATCTCCTCTCATTAATTAGCTTGACATCCTTAAAACTTTATTGTGAACAATTATAAAACAAAGACAATAAAAATGTTTGCAAGCCCAATGAATAATTCAATGCTAGAAATTTACCGCTACCTTCATTTAGATCCTGGGGCAACAATATCTTTATTTCTTGTGTATCTCTATCATACTGCTTTTTAAATACATGATTTCTCAGGTTGTGGGGTGGACAGTGAGAGCTGAAAAGATAATTAATCCTAATTTATAAATTGAAATAATATTTTTGACTACAACAACAAAAAAAAATTATAAACAAATGAGACAAAAAGTAAAATGCTACGAAAGCCCGAGGAATGGGATACAACAAAACAATATTTCATAAATCTTTTTCCACACCTCATTTTTCCAAAGCTTTGTTTCACATATTTCTTTCTACCAGTTCTTATTGCAGATATTTCTCTTGTGTGCAGTAGTGTCTTATTGGTATTCTACTCCATACTGTTCAAGTTGTCAATGCTCAAAGTGAATACACCTGAAACTTTGCTCACCTACTTAAATGTCAGGCCTGAGCTAAAATTTCAGGCACATCCACCTTAAGCAACCTTCTTCAAGAACTTGTGGTAGCATTATATTTATGAGAATCCCAATTTTTTTATGTAATCCATCAGATTGATTTAACGTAGGTGATCTGTTGATTTCTTTGGTAGAAGCAACAATTTTTTAAGACAGCTTAATGCCACATTTGATATTAATGGAGAATTAGATCTGGTAGACACAAAAAAGGTAAGGTTCAAGACTGAACAGAAAAAATCTGATTGAATTCAGTTAAAAAATAACTACAAAGGTCAAACAATCAAGTTTCTATCCTAGCATACAGCACAAATTACACATAAAGTTGTTGTGAAACCAAGAGTGTTTATATACAGAACAGATCCTGGACAATCGAAGAACAATAGCTTCAACTCACTAGAATAGAAACTTAAAATAACGAATGCATACAAAGTGAACTAATCATGAAAAATTAGTAACTGTAAAAAAAAAACCTAACTAAAAAAAATTTAAAGGGATGTTAAAGTTAATTAAATGACATAATTCAGGAAATACACCCAGTAGGACAATGACAAAAGACTGGAAAACAATTGATCACCTTGATATTACCAATCCCCTGAGGCTACTAATAAAATTAAACACTAGAAGAATTGAACCAACCAGTGGCCCTAAAAAAATCTTTCCATGCATCAAAATCAATAGTGAAATGGTCATACTTAAAATTTAAAACTATTTCTTTCCATGCTCTGGAAAGTGCAATTACCACACATTTTATGACAAAGAATCGATTACCTGTTGTAAAAGTCTATTTACCACACTCACACAACATTATGAAAACAAAGCTATGTTTTTTAATCTAAATAATACTGTTACAATTTTATTAGAAGAAAAACAATAACATACTTGAAAAATAATTAAAACATCCTATATAATAAAAACTAATTTCCTGTCCGTTAATGGATAGCGATGGGCCCCTAAAACTCCTACAGACTCCCACAGCCAATCAGAAAAATTAAATCTCATTTACATATTGAACAGTTTATGCGGATGTTCAAGAGTTATTTTTTGTGCAGTATTTTTTTTCTACAACTTTATTTTGAGCGGTATTCTTGGGATTATAGTTTAAGACTTTATTTTTACGCGTTATTTATAAAAACTAAACTATATTGAATAGTATTTTTGACGTGATGCACATTTATGACCGACCGGTTGAGACGGCTGTTGGAGGGGAGGTACAGCAAGCCACCGAAATAATGACAGAACAACCTTGGTCGGGGTTTGTTGCTTGTATAACATGAATTCTCCTAGTGCTCTAAATGAAATATTGATGAATTTCTAATGTTTCTATTTTTAAAATTAATGACTATAAGGTTTTAAAAATAATATTTTGGGCTTAAAAATATTTCTGAAATAAATTAATAAATTTTATATTAAAGTTGTTGTAAATATAGAATCTAAGTTTATATCTTGAAAAGCTCTTGAGTAGATTGATAATAGAGTGCATCATCCATTGTAAAAAAATAGGGATTTGAATGTTTACTGGTAAAAAATTAATGAATAAAACAGCAGAAGAAGAGAAAAAAAAGCATCCCCCATCCCTTTACCACATACACGAAAACCAAACTTTCTAGAAATGTATCTATTTTTAAGTTATATGTCTAACCTTATTATGATCATAACTGGAAATGATCTGCCTTTTGTGACTGGCTCCATTTCAATGTGAACATGAAGATTTCGAGATGTCTGATGCTCACCCCTGTCATATTTATAGTGTGAAAAGCTTGCATTGACCTGGTGTATATTCATTGTTCTTTTTTCCAAGTAATATTTGCCTAATGAGTTATTCTGTAAAATGTACAAGAGGGTTTAGGAACACAGGAAACAAAAATGATTTTTTGAAATAAATTTAAAAAAACGTGATATTTATTAGTTTCCTTATAAACGTATTAAATTGATGCTAATAAAATTTATAGATGAATAGATCAATATTTTGTGGGAAAAGATATGCTGAAGTTAAATACACTTAAGAGACACACAAAAATGCCACAAGAAAGATAAAAGAACATAGTTTTCTAGGTGTGTTCTCAAACAAATTTTAATTATAATTGTATTATAATTCTTCTCATAGTCAACTAAATTGGTATATTTAATTTAAAGTAGTATATGTGCTATTTTAAGGGCTTATAACAAAAGAAAAGCAATTTTGTCTCTGAAAATAAATCAAGGACTTCATCTAACTCAAAGAACAGGATGAGTATAACTTGTGGGCACAAGGCTCACATTTCCATTTTTGTTTTTAAGAATAGTATCAATATGCAATATGTAAAAAATAATTGTCAATAAGGGCATAGACCAATAGTGTTAGCAATTCCTATTTTTATACTAAGAAGTAAGGTTATGCTTACTGTGAGTTGATTGGTTTTCCTGGGGATAAGAATCTGAACCATATCCTCATCAGGCAAGTGTTGGACTGTGAGAAGTTTATCACCAAAACAACTGTAAAGCTCTAGAGATGCAATCTCTGAATTTATCTGAGAATCATTTAGAATAGTGGGATGAAACTGCTATAGTTTATTTTTATTTGCATTTGCAGCAGATATAAAATGCATCAGATCAGATTCAAAAGACAGTAAACATGCATCCTTGAAACTAGAAAAACATTAAATATTGCCATTTTCATAAACAGACAATGCCTTATCCAAAGGTATTATTATTTGTTTGGGGTTTTGTGTGAGTTGAAAATAAATGCATTGCTCACTCAGCCTATTTAAATATGCTATTGAAAAACAAAATTACTTAGCATGTTGCAATGCAATTTCATAATAGAATTGGAGCCAAAATGTAACTGTAACTTAGTGAGAAAGGAGAAACCTACCAAGGGAAATCAATAGAAATTGTGTTAATGTACAGGAATTGATTCAGTCCATCAACATGAGAGGAGGTCTCAATAATCAATACGTCTCTATTTTATGAGGACTCTTCAAAAAATCTAATCAAGCTTAAATTTAAGATTCTATACAGAGAATTTTAACAGGATACTTAGTTTACCACTTCTAAAGGGTAACTTGATTTCTGTGTGTGCAAATCGTTCCTAATCTATTTTATATACATGCAATGGGTAATTATTTGAGATCTAAATCATTTAATGCAACTTAAAAGCAATTGAGTTTAAAGTTTTGTATTTACTATTTTTGCCTTATTACATTTACATATAAACAAGCATAAAACAGCTGAATTATTCCCCATCATATGAAAATAAACTATTTAAGATAGTAAATGATCATCTAGACAAACTAAAATTTAAGAAAACAGCCAGTAGCTAATAGTCGACTAAGTGCAAGGTAAATACACCTGAAACTTTGCTCACCTTATAAATAACCAGGCCTGAGTCAAGGCTTAAGGCACATCCACCTTGCACTGAGCTACTGGCTAAGATTAATGTGGGTGGTTTTGTTTGCATTGAAGAATTTGTTTATGTCAAACATAACTAGATCTTTAACTAGGAATATCATTCAAGTGGGCAGTCATTAATATAGTTGTATACATTGTGATAATTTTCATGCAATACTAAAATTCTTTTGAAACTGAATATACACAGAATTGAGGGATAGCTTTTTAAAGAAAACCAAATGTAAGTCAGATCCTTTAATAAAGACGTTAAAAACTTAAACATGAATATCACCAACAATCAGTTATTATAAGTGTGTTCTAAGTGGTTGCTGAGTGATTTTCTATAAACTACTTTTTAGAAATAACCCAGACATTACTTTTAAAAAAAAATTAATTAAGTTGTGAAATTTTCAATAGACACATTTTTTTGTTAAGCATAAGATAGAATTTAAAAAATAAAATTAAGAAGAAAAAGGACTTACCATGTTTCCTATAGTGGTAAAAATTGCTGAAGGATTAGTGCTTAATGAGATAGCTCGTGCCTGAAAACACTGATGGTTGTGTTGGTAATCATAGGGTTCCATTGCATATTTACTTAAGTTTGTTGCTTTCAAATCTTCTCTATTGCTCCTGGACAGACGATTTTCAAGGCCAGCAGGCAGTTGGAAAGTCACACCATTCATTGCTAAAGGTGTCACATTACCAAAACGGTAGTGAGAGGCATTTAAGGAGATGAATTTATCTTTCAATAGCAAAGGTTTTTCACCAATTGAATGATACTGTAATTCCAACTGAAATGTTTGTAATAAAAAATTTTTTAGCTGACAAATGAAAAGTGACATCAATCACTTGGAATAGGAGAACATTAATTATAATTTATTAAATTAAGAAAAACTGAAGAAAAATACAGCTGAATAATTTTTTTTTTAAATGTTTGTCTGAACTTAACGATATATCAAACTTAAATAAAGCCTGACAAGTAAACATATCCTGTAAAATAAAACCCTTTCTTTATTAATTAATAAACATTGTTTAAGTATTATCTCTAAGCTTATATTCAAATTTAAGTCACATATATTTTTGAAAATCACTGGTCATCGAATAGCCTAAATTGTAAACTAACTAACTCTCTAATCACCAACGATTTCAAAGCATTATTTTAACCAGGGGAAAAATGAGAAGTAATGTTCTGAGAGACCTGTCATCAAATCTGGGATCCTACAGGATAAAATCCTATTAAGTTGCCCCCAAATGTGATGGAGGATGATACAATCTAATAAAAAGAGACGAGAAAAGACATAAAGCAGAGACAGGCACGCGGCAATCAATCAAGAGCACCACCGGCACTGTATTCTGAGCATGGCTACGGGACCACTGTGAGCTGGCCTGGGATTTGATGCCAGTGAAAGCAAGGGCTGCTCCCAGACAGGGAAGCAAACCCAGGAATCAATGAAAACCACCCTGGTGCCCATAGTTTTTGACACGAAGACATGTTCCCCCTGTTTGCCTACTCTCTGTTCAGATTCATATTACCGTCCAGTCAGTAGGGTGGGGTGGGAGGGGGCACATGGCCACCAATAGAATATGGATCCAATTGTGGCTAGTGAATCCAAATAGAGATCAGGACCTCACGAAAGTTATTATTTTGGAAACGAGTAAAGAAGATTTAGCACATAATACTCATGAGCATTATTACATTAATAACGGTTGGAGGGGAGCACATTCAACAATGCCAGAAGATTAAGAGGTGAGATATAATCAATTACAGACAATTTAGACTAAGGGGAATGGGAATGACTGAGATGAGAGAAAAGGGCGATAGACACTTTCAACACATAGAAGAATTAGAAGGAAACATTATTGGAATTTATATTAAAAGGAACTTTGATGGAGGAACATATTTATTATTATATGCTTTAAGCAAATTTATTTCAGTTTGACACTACTAGGTGAAAGCTCCAAATGATGTGATAAACTAAATACACTTGATCCCGCCCCGCACACCCCCACCTTTAAAAATAAAAATTACATATTCTTATACAAGTTTTAAACATTTGATTATTCAAGACTAGTTACTCATGTAATTAGGATGAAGAATTTTTAAAATTTATAATACTCTAAGATAAAATAATGCTAATTAAACTCTTATGTAACATTAACTTACCTTTAAAATAGTATTTATGACATTAAGCCCCTCTTCAGTGATGTACTTGTGGGCACTTTTTGGTATTATATTTGCTAAATAATTAGTTGCTAGTGCCGTCAATAAGTTGGAGACTACTCTGATGCCCAGGTTTAAGATGTGTGGGTTGAGACCCCTGGTGAAACTGCCGACATCATGAGCGGCTGATATTGACTCTGTCTTGATAATGCTATCTCTCAGTAAAGTATTGACAGTCACCAAGTGTGTTGCATTTAGCTGGAGGAAAGTTCAAGAAAGACTAATACAACACAAATTCAACCTCTAAACTAATAACCAGTATTCCCCATTTAAAAAAAAAATATAAATAATTTAAGACACAACGACACGAGTATAATTTTAAATAGCATTGCAAATATTTAACCATGACCATACTATACCTATCGCTTTTACTGCTAGATATATGTACCTCATTTTGTCTTTTAAAAAAATACATTAACAGAAAACAAAACCAATCAACATTTTTCTAGTTCCTTATAAATCCGATGCAAGCGCTGAATTTATCACACTCACAGCCTGTGAAAATGTACATTTTGTATTTCTATTTTAAGCTTAGCCCGGCCAGTCCCAAGAGCAATATCACTATCAGTCAGCTAGAAAACAAAAGGCAGCCCAGTTTTCTACTATGATCATGTGCAGCTCAGTGAGAGATTATTGTTATTGATTTTCTATTAGTTGTAGAACTGGGGTAAGCCACACTCATTATTTACGTGTCATTTCATGAAAATACCTTGATACAAATTAATGTTAATGGCCTCTTGTCATAATAAAATGTACAAATAAAAGTTTATTTGTTTGGCTGATCTTTTGAGGCTGTAGGTTTGTAAGTATTCCAATATTTTCCTTAAAAACCTGCTAACATAAATGTTAGTGCTCCAGTAGCCTCCTTCTAAGTTTCTGTAATCATCAAAGCATTATTCTTGATAGGACTTGTATCTAATACAGTTAAGCAGAGTATAATACGCTAGTGCGAGCACGAGAAATCAATAGTAGAATTAAGTTATGACTTTCGGTTCAGACCTGGGGAGCGAGCCTGTTAAATAATATATCTGACAGCCGGCAACAGCTGATCAACAAATTATTTCACTTCCTCTCCCTCTCCACACATCTGCTCATTTTTCGCTTCATCATTCCTCCTCTTTCATGGGCTTTTTAATTTAGTTTCTCCAATAGTACAACTGTATCGTACTGACAATAGTAGTAATAGTAGCTATGAATTGTAAGCCCGCTGCAGTATGTCGTTTGGAGCATTTTAAAAAGATCTATATTCTGTAACGTTTAAAATCATCCAAATGATTATAATAGCAAAATAATGTGGTCCCTGATAGCAATGTGTTCAAAGATTTACATGAACCCAAAGCCCAAGCTCACGTGTATGTTACATTCCTTATTTGCCCAGCAACCAAATCTAAGTTTGACCCCAGGATCAACAACATGATACTGAGACATGAATCATTTCACTACTGCCTTGGTTAGCTTACATGTTACTGAGACATGAATCATTTCACTACTGCCTTGGTTAGCTTACATGATACTGAGACATGAATCATTTCACTTCTACTATGGTTAGCTTACATGTTACTGAGACATGAATCATTTCACTACTGCCTTGGCTAGCTTACATGATACTGAGACATGAATCATTTCACTACTGCCTTGGCTAGCTTACATGTTACTGAGACATGAATCATTTCACTACTGCCTTGGTTAGCTTACATGTTACTGAGACATGAATCATTTCACTACTGCCTTGGTTAGCTTACATGTTACTGAGACATGAATCATTTCACTACTGCCTTGGTTAGCTTACATGATACTGAGACATGAATCATTTCACTACTGCCTTGGTTAGCTTACATGTTACTGAGAAATGAATAATTTCACTACTGCCTTGGTTAGCTTACATGTTACTGAGACATGAATCATTTCACTACTACCTTGGTTAGCTTACATGTTACTGAGACATGAATCATTTCACTACTGCCTTGGTTAGCTTACATGATACTGAGACATGAATCATTTCACTACTGCCTTGGCTAGCTTACATGTTACTGAGAAATGAATCATTTCACTACTGCCTTGGTTAGCTTACATGATACTGAGACATGAATCATTTCACTACTGCCTTGGTTAGCTTACATGATACTGAGACATGAATCATTTCACTACTGCCTTGGTTAGCTTACATGTTACTGAGACATGAATCATTTCACTTCTACCATGGTTAGCTTACATGATACTGAGACATGAATCATTTCACTACTGCCTTGGTTAGCTTACATGTTACTGAGACATGAATCATTTCACATTTCACTACTGCCTTGGTTAGCTTACATGTTACTGAGACATGAATCATTTCACTACTACCTTGGTTAGCTTACATGTTACTGAGAAATGAATAATTTCATTTCTGTCATGTTTAGATTATATGATACTGTGAAATGGTTAGCTTAGAGTTATACTTTAAACATCTTTTTATATATTCCAGTTGAGTTTTTCGTTAGTAATTTATATGTTGATTAGTCCATTCATAAATATCAACGGGTTCTTTATTCTTCAAGTAAAATACTCCCATAAAAGGGTTACTTTTTATGCACATGTGTTTGTTTAATAAACAAAGTATAGTGCATGTTTTGTGGAATAAAGCGTTCGCAGTATAAATCAGGATACTAGAAGATAAGGGTATGTGTTAGAGAGCTTAGAACAGGAGAGAAATGAGACAATGATGGGGAATGACAAGGAAAAAAAAAGTTGCAGAACAGAACATGAGACTGCTTAGTAAAAGCTTGGGGGAATTTAAGTTGGGCAGTCACACGGAAACGCCCTTGTTCAGCCAAACAAATTATTGATGACGATTTTCAGATAGTAAACAACATTTTCTATCGATTTTATGGAGTATGTGTGCGTGTGTGTGCATTGAGGAATGGGTGTTCCACAAACTGTAAGCAGTTTAAAGAGAATCGCCACTTGATTAGTTTCATGCTGAGCTGTAATAAACCAATCAATAAAATCATTTAGACGTGAAATACTTGGGTGGCAGATATTGGACTTAGAAAGGTAGAATTAAATTTAAAATTCTTTAAAACGCATGTTTTTTTTTATTATCAAACGTAAGCTATGGGCTCAGTTTGGATGTTTTGTCACTCCGTGTGCTGTCATTCACTTAAAGCTAGGTGTCAACAACAGACTCTCGAAGCAATTGTGACAAATGTGAAATGTGCTTTAAATAGAATAGAACTCCGCGTGAAATGTGCTCTTAGGGACCGAGATTACTACCTAAACACAAACAGGAAGCATGTCAGAACCATTTTCTATTGACTAAAGGACTTAAAGCAGGAGGAAAAAAAAGATACTCCATCACAAGGCAATGAGCCGGGAGGCAAATGCAGGATCAATAGCAACGTCACCAATCCAGAAAAGCTAACGCGCCATTCCAGCAACTTGACAGCAATGTTAGGTTGCCCTGTTATAAATCTACCAATCACTAGACAATATTATACGCTACGACATCAATGGTGGTATCTTTTACCGAGCTTATAGCAACTTAAAGCTGATCCCTGCGTATGTCTGGGGACATCCACATGGTCCACATGATCCGGGTGATTTACTTCCGCGGGATAAATCGATTGAACAAGGAGCCTCCATCAACTGTGGGGACGGATTATTAGGCGGCTGTTTAATGGCATAAGTGAATGATAGGACAGCCATTGGGAAGGCAATAAGAGCTGTCCATGTTATAAACGGTGCTGACTAGAATTTAGATAGGATAAAACTTTATATAAATCATTTTTAATAAAATTTAACTGAGTAAATTTTAAAAATTTATTTTTAAATGGAAAGTTATCAGTTAAAATTTTTTTGCCCTTTGAATTCAGTTTATCACTAATAATACATTTGAAAAATGAAGGGTGTCTGCAGTAGTGTGAATATCTAAACATTACTGAGGCAACTTCTGCAAGTAAGCATTGAATCACACATGCCTTTTAAGTACCTGAGTTTGTCAATGACGTTCTAAACATTAAAAAATTAGTTTGACCCCCCCCCCTCTGCCCGAGCCCCATTAAAAAAACCCAAATCTTTCAAGAAGAGGAACTGGCTTTTTGGAAATAACCTCCGGGGCTCACTTGTTAAAAGCTTTCCCCCGTAAGCTAAATGAATGTCTAATGCCTTTTAGTGTGAGCAGGAACAGACCACTTTTACGATCGTCCCTTTGTTTCAGCACTACCGGTTTAGGATAGCGAACCTGGCCGGATCAGTTACAGGAGAGAAAGGGGAACATGTTTTGTTTTCTTTAAGGTCATCTTTTTTCCGACCACTCTTTTCTACACTGCATAAAAGTTAAGGAGACTCAAAGAGACTCTCTTCTATTTACTTAGTTTTGAAATAAATTTGAGTTAGTTAATTGATGCAAAACGTGGCAGGTCCTATTCACCTTATTTTGCATCCTCCTCTAATGCATTGGGTTCTAATACACCTATGTACTTTTTAAAATGACATCTTTATGAAAAATATCAAAAGCGCAAGCAAATTAATTCCATAATGATAAATTAAGAAGGCTTAAATATTTCACTAGGATATAAATAGCTAGTTACTTATTGTACTTTTATTTTGGCTGTTTTATTTACAAAGTCTTAAGTTAAAATGATCTATATAGAGCTTACCCTACACTCTACACACACGTTACTGACCCAATCAATTTGAAAGCACTCAACGACTCAACGCATAACCAGTTAGTTATGCTGTTAACGCAGCGTGTTAAGTAGAAAGGGAGGAGAGAGGGGAGAGAACCAATAGAATCGATTTATAAACTATTACATATATTTTTATTTTTTGTTTAATGTTGTTGACTGTCCAACATCTAAGCATCCGATGGCTCTTTAGTGGATGAATCAACGCTTTACGTTTGATTAAATACGACAAATCTACTTTACCGGACTGCGTCTGTAAATTGCTAAGATGATGAGGGCGAGACCGAGTAAAGCGATTTTTTATTGCGTTTATAGAGACGGTAAAGAAAGGAGCTTCACGTCCCATAAATAAATTGGATGCTAAGAGACTATTCGATATGAGAATGGAAAGAAATTCCAGAGAATCATTTTTATTGCCCGTCAGTACTTCACACATTGCATCATTTAATAAACATTTTTAACACATTTACATTTGGCATTTTATTCAAACCCACAGATATTCTAATGTTGGAGTTCACTTACTCCAAGTGACCCTTGGTTCGGGTTTATAGGACGAAACAATGCATCATTGTCGTGATTGCCGGTCGCACTGCTGTTTGCACAGAGCGCTATCTGCAATCAATATCCAAAAGAGATTTTTAGGTAGTAAATAATAACTAGATGTGATCGCCCTACCTTTAAAAGCATGGAGACATTGACTTTTACCGAATCCCTTTTACAAAAGCCAACTTTACAAATGTTACAATAGAATGTTGCTTTATAAATTGCTCTACAAGCTAATATTCCCTTACAGGACAAGTATTCGCAGATTAAGTTGACACTGCCTTTCTGTCTACTCGACCTGACCTACAGAGGTGGTGAACTTTCGGTGTGGGAAATGAGCGGTTAAGACAATGATGAGGCGACTGAGAGGTGGGTTTTTTTTATTTTTAGATGTTTTATCTTGAATATTATATTAGACTGATGCGGAAGTAGCTGTAAACAAGCGGTATGTTTTGTATAGTTAACAATAAATATAATTGGAATATTTCTTGAGTCAGCAAGGTATTACTAATGTAATTGAAATTTCTCCATTATAACTCATCCAATAAGCTGGCACCCCTGCGTTTTTTTTTCTTTAACATGTTGAGAGTTTCACGTAGCTACTTCAATCCATTGAGTGTCCAGGCCAGCGGGAATGCCCGATTTAGCACGCACACATTGTTGGTCGTGCAATCATCCTAATTATGTTAGTTCTCTGAAAGCAAGCGTATCACTCCCTGGAGAACTGTCACCACACTAGCTAGTCTAATATCATTAATGTTGCATGAGGCCCGGCCATTTGGAAGGCTGCTCTGGTGATCCTCTAGCCGCTAATGCGGAGAGGTATGTGTCCTGGGTACAAATTGTTGATGATGAATTTGTGGGAGGTAGTCAGGTAGGCTGCCATCCCAAACAACACTAAAACATTGCAAGAATTTGGGACTAGTCGAACCGGGACTATATAAATGTATGGCGACTTTTAGGAAGTAAAGGTTTTAAAAAATGTCCCTCCCAAAGATTAATCCACCCGCCAATCCAAATCTCTATCCATCTACCACCCACCTACCTATCCATGCATATATCTCTCTATTCATCTATTTATCTACATACTTATCTGTCCGTAAGGAGGGAGAGAGAGAGAGAGAGAGAGAGAGAGAGAGAGAGAGAGAGAGAGAGAGAGAGAGGAAAAAACGAGAGAAAGAAACAGGGGGTGCAGTGGAATGGAAGGTGGAAGGGGAAAGAGGGTGAGGAGAGAAAAGGCTTGTTCATTTGAAAACCTTTCATGATATCATTGATATAACAAAACCAAGGGAATTGGTTGATAGGGTATCACCAATGTTATCATGCATTAACATACATTCGTCAACAGGTAATAAAATTGTGTTTGTAGCACTGGGTTGATTGTTTAGTGAGACAGGGTGAAACGTGTCGAGATGAGGATTACATTAAATTAGCTACACTAAATTAAATTAGTAGTTAAGAAGCAAGCAAAACTTAGAAGTAATTGATCAAATTTAATATATANATATATATATATATATATACCACATTACTATCATCTTTGTTGAATGTCTCAAAAGTTTACTCACCTCATTGGGCTGGTCTGTAATTTCGACAAGACATCTTAGAGCTTGGATTACTTCGACCTTTAAATAGATGTTAAAGAGAGAAAATACCGGTAATTTTCAACAATGGATGTACTGAGAGGTGTTTTATTTATGTTCAACGTCTTTTTAAAAGACGTGATCTACTTTGAAGCTGTAAAATCCTAGTCTTAAAATGCAAGCCAGTAGACTAGCAAAGGAAGGCAACCAAAGTAACCTTGATTATAAATGATTGTTGTTCGTGTGAAGTACCGTGACAAATGAGAATCATTAATATGCTCGCTATTGATTTTGCGCCTTCAGGTGCCAGTCATGGAGGCAGTTTTATGTCGGGAGTGCTTCTTGTTAAGAAGGTACAATGCAAATGTATAAGTGCTCTCAAGAATAGCAGGTAAAGAATATTCCATTTATTTTATTTATTTATGTATGTGTTGAGCCTATCTGCATACTTACTTCTCGTTAACAGTCTACATCAAAACTCATCTGTTTATGCCCTAACTTTAAAAAAAATATTTTGCTTAAAACTGGCATCCGTTTCTTTTTCAAAATGTAAAGGGCCTAAGGACTGATGAATCTGTATTTGTTTTCTTATAATTGTCTTCCTCATGTTTTTACATATTTTTTTTTACTTAATAGGGGGCCGAGGGGCGTGGCTTGAAATAAAGCTATGGTGGCATTGCTCATAGGGCCTGATAAAACATGGGGAAGTAGCCTTAAAACTTTTAAGTGCATGTCTAATGTGTCACAAGACGGGACGCTGGACATACATCTTTACAGCTTTATTCGAGCTGGATGACTTTTTTGTGTGGTTATTTTATGACAGTAACGTATCTTTATTTGCAAAAATCTGTTTGAGATTTTTGTCAATTGAAAATTGGATTAAGACTGACAAAGAGATGTCACTTTTGTAAATAAATTTGTGGCAGCTAACGCAACATTGTGCGGTGGAGCAGGGAAGAGAATAATCAATACACGAAGGAAATCATTCATTTTCGCTATCAATATGTTCCACCTCAAAAGAATTGATTTAAGGACAAAGAAAGGAAAACGCAGTGTGTTGCCTGTATCGTTTGTCAAATCAGATGCAATAACATTTGCCATTCAATTTCTTGTATGAACTTGAATATACAGAAATATTTGCCAAAGTCGACAACTATAACTTTTGGAGCTATTTTTAATGGGGTCTGGATGGGTGGGTGTTGGAAAGAACTTTGTTCAATTATTGCAACTTAATTTAAGAATATAAACCATACATCATATATAATTTAAAATTCTTGACTTTTATCTGTCACACTGTCAAACTACGTCATCCATATCAGAATGGTAACAATTATTCTTTGAGAAGATTCCACGATGGGTGTAAATGTTTGTTTTCGAAAATAAGTTTGAAAACTCTAAATTATCAACATATTATGGCCACACAGTGGTTTTTTAAAAAAATTCCCAGGTAGAATACATAAGAGCCGCTAGATAACTTCAAGTAGATACTAAAATACATACCATTCCTTTGATTAGATCTAGCATGATAATATAAATGGGTCCATGTGATTTATTTATCCTTTTCATAGTATTAGATGAATATTAAATTTAACGTTCAATAAATGGTCTCTACTAAGTTCGAAATTTTCTTTGTATATATTATGTATGAAAGTAACATTTTATTTAATACGATTTTTACATTTTACTTACGACGAAAATTATATTTCATTTTCCCCATGGATGAAACGAACAAAGGCTTTGGAAATCGAAAGAGACTTTTTTATCTTTAACAAAATCCACCAAGCTCAGATTATCTAAATCATAAATACGTCAAAAAGTGCCTTGGGTTGTATAACTTACTGCTTATCCAAGTCCTATAAAATGTGCGTTTAATCACCAAATATTCTATTATAATACTCCTGATTTCCTCACTCATAATTTAAAAAGGCACTAATTTATGTTCCCGATGTTCAACTAGGCTTTTAAGGTAAAAAATTATCGACCTTACCAAAGCAATTTCCCCAACCCTCATAAAAACAAATAAATTGGCATCTATAAGTGACATAGTCAACGAGGGTTACGGGCGCCAGGGACAGGTCGACAATTTTGCTGCCCTCTTCAAACAAGTTGGCCTAAAGCCCTTAGAGAGAAAACACGTTTATGCCGTCCACACCTCCCCTTAATTCCTAAGCTATTGGTCTGTTCACTGATAACTTAATTTTATACATCACATTTTTATATTTCATAAAACTCTTAATGAACTTTTTGAAACTCCTTTGAATTACATAATGATAAGTTGTTTCTATTGTGTCCTCAAAATTAATAAAACAATACACTGGTCTTATCAGCGGATTACTTTCTGAATTCAATTCATTGTAATTAAATTGGGCTCTCCGGCTCGAGTAAATGATCCACTGGTAAAACCATTCCTTTGCACAGGGCAATACAAAGCACAGGAAATGAAAAACAACAAGAAACCAGGGGGTGGGTGTGAGGGAATAATAAATCTGATCAGTGCAGTCAATATCTATTATTATCGCCACAACAGGCTGCGGCAATTATTTTTACTGCCTAGCAACACTACACACTATAGACGCGTGTGTATGCATGCTAAACTTTATTGGTATTATATAGGCGGAAATAACACTATAGTTTAGATGTGCATAATAATAACAAAAATAAAATAAATATTGTCTCGTACTTTGATGTATTAATTTTCTAAGATTCAAGCTATAATCGATGAATACATCAATCAAACGCTGAAGCTCACAAGTATTAAAATACAAACCATCACGCTCTCAATTTTTTAAAGCATGGAGTTAGCAAATAAATAAATAATAATAAAGAATTTGAGTATAGTGTTGGCGAAAAGATTCGTAGACCATTTTCAAATAAGCATGATGCACATAAAATAACGTTTAAATTATCATACTGTTACAGTTGATTTGACTTAAGGAATTTCACCTTCCTGCTTATTTTTAGTTTGACATACGAAAGTATTCCGAAAAGAGTAGCCAAGTGAGCGTGTGTACCCTTAGTTTAATAACTTTAAAGGTGTGATAGAGCAGATTCTTACACGTTTTATGATATGTTTAACTTGTGCACTGACCTACAGTGTATCACGTTGTACAAAAAATGACAGGTGGAAATTTACCTTCTCTATTTCCACTCAAACACGTACATGTCGGCCCCAAGGCAACATTAATACATGTATGTTGGACACCGAAGAAGGGTAGCCATATGTTCACGAACGCGTGTCAGACTTAAATAGTCATTTTATCCCCCCCCCCCCGCCACCATTTTCAGATTCTCTTACGGGGAAATTACATTGTAGGTAGTTAAAGTGACTTTCATATTGTTATGATCTAAGTTAACAATGACCGCAATGAGAAATATAAATTATTATTAAAAATTTAAGGTTCTTTTCCTTTATCTTACCCCCAAAATATTATTTTGGAAAAAAATCATATTTGCACGACGTGACAACACGTGCTAACCCTAACCCTAACACTAACCCTAACCCTATAGAAATACTGTATTTTACTTTTTTAAAAATTTGGGGGTAAGATAAAGGAAAAGTACCAAATTTAATTACAGTAGAAATATCCACATCCAGTACTAATTTGGCATAAAAATAAAAGAATAATATATCAAATAGAATAGGACTGCGATTAAGATTTTAAATAAAATATAAGGTATTAGCAGAAACATCTACTTGTCTATTAGTCTGTTAATAAAGCTTAAGTTTATTTTTCAGTAAACACAATTTGTTTGTGTATCTTGTATTTTAAAAATAAAAGAAAAAACTTTAGGTGCATTCCTGGTCTACAATCCAAATATTTGTATGCATACCCGTTATTACCATTAACCTTTAATTCTGAACTAGGCACGATATAAAACTTCGCCAACATAATAAAAGACTAATATAATAATAACACCGTCGCCGAGTTTGAGGACGAATTTGAGTGTGACTAACAAAACCACAGAGACGGACCGTTAAAATCATATGCCTGCAGGAATCAATAGTGCAATTTCCGGCATCTTGGGACACAGAGTTGGGACTCATCTCCTGTACACGTCCACTTTATCTCCTCATTTCCAGATACCCCAACAGCCAAATATGAAATGCCGAACTATACCATATATCCGTGTTAACCTATTCATTCACGGAAATGGAAATCAGTGAAGAAAAATTATAAACATCAAGTATATCAGCACTTTTTCACGGTGCTTGTGTTTACTGCAAGTTAAAATTCATAACTTTTCATTTACAATTTTTACAAAAGCACTCCATTATTAATGGAAAAGCGAACCTCTTACTAAAGCAACAAAGCTAAAGCAACTGTTTATATGGAGAAATCTGGGGTAATCGAACATTGTTTTGTTTGTTTTTGTGTTCTTGAAGGGAGGAAAAAAGGGATTCAATTTTCTTTTTACTTCGAGATGCGAGTTCCATTAACATTCGCATCCAAATTTTGGATTGAAGGGAGTCTAAAACAGGTTTATCAGACTGACATTTAAAAATCCGTTAAGATTAACTGAAGATCTTCCTTATCTTAATTAACGTTTGATATAAAATCCATAAATAGAAATATTTTTGTTATAAAAATTTCAGATTTTATTATTTCACGTTTAAGATCAAACCTGATAACTTAGTAAGCTAATCTTATTGACTAATATTTTAGTATTCACCCACTACGTCCCTTGCTTGTAAGTCTCAGGTGTAAAGTTCTTAGTTATTCTAAATCAATTTATGTAGATCATTTATTTCTTATTTTCAGCGGATAATTAATAGACCTTAGTTTAAATAGACTTTTTATTATAAAAAAAGCAACCCCCTCAAAAGTAACTTTAAAAAAATAAAAAGGCGCAAAATAATGTCCACACAAAATAACATTAGCTGTGTCCCTCGACTGATCGGTGGCTACTCCTATCATGACCATACAAGCACCATAATTGGATTACCCAGAGAAGCCTTTGCCAGCTCACATAGTGAGGCCTTGATCACATTCAACTGACTATGGGTGTTACATTAACCCAGGCTATGAACTCGAGTAATGAATCAGCAACCTACTTTCAGGTCCCGACAAAAGAAATCTTTTTTTTTTTTTTTTTTTCAAAATGGCCTAAACGTGGCCCCCTTTACACCTCTTCTACTTCTCCGGACTTTCTCCATTCAACGAAGATGAGTTTTTCTGCTCTGATTCTAATCATAGTCTCCACCGATCTATTCTCTAGAGTTCTTTCGCTTGACCACCTCTTTTCTCAGAGCTAATCTAATGGTTAATGAAGATTGATCTGAACCTCTTTACCCTCAGCATTTTTCTACCCTCTTTGCAGTATCTCTGACTATAGGCAGCGCTTTAGTAATACTAATGTTCAATTTTCTGCGGGGCACATCGGCCCATAACGTTAGTCCCACTGAGAATTCCTACTCCATTTTATTTTCTCTATATGTTTTCAAAAAATATTTCCATGTTAGATCAATAGGGAATTTCTTTTGTAAAGAAGTGCATAAATCTTAATTAGATCATGCAAAGCTATTTTCCCAACCCAGTTTCTATAATATGAATACAAATTTCAGAGCATAATCTTGAAAGAGCTTTAGGAACTACAAGAAAAACAGATGAAGGCTCAAGAGTAGATTACTGGCTTGAGCCAAACGAAAATATAAATTGTATATTCTATATAGTAAGCAAGATAAAGATGAGAGAGAGAGAGAGAGACATCTTTAAATGAGGTAAACTGCATGCTAGTGTATACGTTGACACCATTGTAACATTAATGGCAGTAACTTAAATGACAAATTTTAACACAGTTCGGTAAAATACTAAATTTTATATTGTCACTGAAGTTTTCAGCTGTTTGAAACACCAAACAATCAACGTAGTATACCAAGACTTTATTAAGCCTATTCAGTTGCTGGTGTTGTTCACTTTGTCCACATTAATTATTAGTAAAACTGTGCCCACCATACTCACACTACACATCAAGCATTTTTATATGCATGATGTCAATTTTTTATACAAGTTGCAAATGCTACTCTAACTGTATTCTTATTTTTGGAAGCAGTGTTTTTCAGTTGCTATTTTTATTAGCATTTATTTGTGGAATAGAGATGAATCTAATAAACTTCACATTTAATCAACAATATAAACATGACAAAATACATGTTAGTTTGTCAATAAATAGGACTGGATGATACATGTATTTTTTTAAAAAGGTAAAAAAAACAAGCCAGAGTGGTTGATATTTGTAAAAGTTTGACTGTTTCAATAAAAAAATAAGTTAACATTAAAAAATGTAGCCACACCAACCGTTTTATTTTGGGGAAGAGAAAAGTATTAAAAGCTTATAACCAACCATAACCGGCTGGCAACCCGGCTGATTCC
>MUZC01001178.1:2337960-2354205 GCA_002072015.1 Radix auricularia | reverse complement strand
CCCCCCCAAAAAAAAAATAAAAAAAAATAAAATAAAAATGGTAGGCACTTTTTTATTTTAAAAAACTACAAGCTTAATCGGATAAATAATGTGGTGTTTTTAAAAAGTTGTTTTCTAAAAGAACATATTATTTAAAAATAACTAAGGGTCTAGGATGGACCATGCATAGGAAAACTTACCTCATCACGCAATGGGATGTCACCCAAGGCATTCAAGATGTTGGAACGCACTTCACGCGAGCTTTTCAATGAGGCAGATTGTATACCTTGATTGGTATTTCCCCGCGGTTTCTTAGAATTAAGTAGTAGGGCAACCTGGGTGAGAGGTCCGAATAAGTCTTGACTACTCTCTTCAAATATTGTATCTGATGCAAGGTGAAGGAGTGTCTCTGATTCATTTCTGTAGAAAAAAATGCATATTCGTATTGCAGATTGGAATTTCAGATCTGAGATTCTTTCTTTTTCTTATGAAAGTAAATATATTTAATATAATAAAATAATTGAACTTAATCGAATTACTTTAGAGTATATCGATTTAATTTCAAAATAAGTAAAACAAATATATATAACCAAGGGTTAAATTCAAAATTATTGCTGGAAAAATATGGGATTCATTGAAGATTTTGAGCGTTTCCCGATTTTAACTGACTGACTATTTCTAACATTTCAACACCAAGAAAATACTGGAACAGTTATCTAGTAGAAACTCGAACGAGAAACACATCAATAATTTATCTGGCTTGGCCTCTCGGAGTGTAGAGTTGGAAGGCTTTTTGCGATGAGAGTTTAATTTTTTTTTTAAAACGCAGCATTGCCAGTAGTAAAGAAAGTCGCTCTGTAAAACATCTATCATTTTTAAACTGACAATATTATTAGCTTACTGTCTAGCATAAAATGGATGCTCAGGGACAAGGGTATTGTATGCGCACATATTCAGATACGTAAAGCAATAAGCAAGTCATTCATCTGTTTTGCCCGGGAATTTGCGAACGACGGTTGATGTCTCTCTGCAATTCTGGAAAGCGGGAAGCATGGAGACACGAGATGAGATCATCACATGGCACTCATGTTATGTAAGCCAGGGATAAACACAGATATAAATACAAGCAAATGTGACATGATGATACACGCAGGCTGGTCAAGATCAAGCGGATACCACGCAAATCCTAACTTATGAAGAGGTGAAACTTTCTAGTACACCGGAATGCACAGACCACGTTTAAGCTTCATATTTGCATCTTTTAAACACAAATATAAGTATGTATGATTTTTTAAAAGGTAAAGAACATTTTAAAAAACATCAATATAAAAAATTGCTTCTTGGCCCCGGGGGGGGGGGGGTATATAATGTGAGATATTAAAACGTCATCTTTGTAAAGCCAGAGACTAGATAACAAAAATGTTCACTCTAAAGTTTGAATGTCTGTGTGCAAAATAACAAACTCACGAGCAAAGCTTTACAGCATCAATTTTATGTGTCATATTTTACACCCGACAAATACATACATAATTATATCATTATCAAAACTCGCTGCGCAGTAATTCTAAACTGCTACGCGGCTTTGGTTAGATATCTGCGCGACCACGCTGCTAAAAAAAAAATAAAAAAATAAAAAATATAAAAAAAAAAATAATAAAAAAACTAGACTTCAGTGACTATCAGCACAAATATTTTTTGCGTACTATAAATGTCATTTACTATATTTTGTAGCAAATTTAATTTTAAGACCACGTTAGTGACAGCTAATTTCAAATTAACATTATAATTGCTTCACTGAAAATTTCCAAAGTTAAGTCAATAGTAAGATAAAGTTATATGTGCTATGTCTAGCCTGGCTTAAAATCAAGAAAGGCATACATTTAACTGAAACTTTTTTGGGGAAAAATATATTTAACTTCATTTGGAGTTCTAGTAAATGTCAATGCCTCAACAACTACGGTATGTATAGTATAATACTTGTAATTTATGTTATTTATTTATACAAACACACACTAACACCACACACATATATATTTAATATGACTACTATATGTAACAATAATTATAATAGTAAACTGCCATAGAGTGGATAAGTTATTAGTGCACAATTTTTAAATAAGAATTGCATGAGATCCAAGGGAAATATAGCCTTAATTATCTTCTTTCGTTGAGAGGAAGTGTGTTTAGCTAAGTCCTTTTTGAGACTAATAAGGAAATGCTGGATGATCACGTGTCGTTGACAAGATAATTTTAGAGATGTAGGCGTTAGACGCTAAGAATTTTTAACGTAATACATCAGTTCACGAGCCATCAAATTTTACCTAGTTGAAATGAGTTTAAAAATCACCTGTACTGCAACTTCTATTATAAATAAATTGGCATTTAAATATATATTTTTTAAACACACACACCGAAAATCAACGTATTTGAAACCTCAGGACACGAAAAAGACCAAGTCATCTTACTGGTCACCAACTGAAAGTCTTAGCTTAGAATTTAGTTTACTCTGTCATGACCCAAATACTCGTTTCTATTTATACATGCAAACCTGTGTAGCCTTTTAGTTCACTTGGCCTATGCCCTGTTCAAACAACCGTCCTCTCACCCATCCAGCTCTGAAATCAAATAACTTGCTGGTGTCTTCGGCCATAATACAACAAGGAAATAAGCCCTCGTAGAAAGCCACACGAGTGTAACGGAAAATTCGAGGGCAGAAGACGTCCCCATGTAATGCCGTCAAGTGTCCTGTAATCAATTTGTCAAGCTTGTCTTGACCACAGGTGTTGTACTAAGCAACAGACAGTCCAGTTAAGAAAAGTTTTTTGACTTTGCAGAATATAAAATTAATGGTGTCTAAGAATATCACCGCTTTTATTCTCTAAAATAAATTAACATTTTAAAATTTTAAAAAAAGCTGTTCTTACAAGTCACCTTTCCCGAAATGATGAATGCCTGAATACGGATTGAGATGAATTTAAATTCTATAAACAGAGCAAGAAATTTCTAATGTCATTTTCAATGTTTTTTTAAATAATTTTTTTCAATCAAGTCAGTGAAGAAGAAGCAAGGTTTAGTGTCACCTTGGGCGGGTCAAGCTTTCCTTCGCCTTCCCCATTGCACGGAAAAAAACTCCTCAGGAGGCCTGAAATGCAGACCCCCCCACCCCCCTTGAAGAGGAAAACAAGTGTGGCTTGTCACTTGTCGGTCCTTCCTATGCCACTATTTAGACGGAAGTAAAAATTGTAGTTTCCAATACGATTGGCGCATTTTTGTTATTTTCCATGTATACAAAGTAAAAGTAGCGTTTACTGATGTTTACTTCATCATGTCGCTGAGTATGAAAATTTTGTACATTTTCAAATTAAATATCATTTCTCTAACTTATCAACTTCATTGAATTAACGATTTTAAAAAATAATTTGTTCACTGAATTGAAGAGCCATAACACGAATGAGGACATTGTTGAGTGACACAATGTTAACCAACACTAGCCAAGCTATCAAGCAACATAGCAGACGTAGAGGCTACTTCATCTGTCGTTTGGCCCGAGCCTGTTACGTAAAGGCATACAACGTTTGGGGCTATTTACGCCCGCAGTAAGACGGTCTTGCTCACAGCGCCCTTCCAACAGGCGATTCCAGGGAACAAGAGCGCTATTGTTCCACTTCTAACAGCAAGATGAAAAGCTTGAAAGGGTTTTGTCAAAGGGGCTCCAAACGACAGAAAAGCTCTGCTGTCAGCCCCGGAGGAATAATCGTTTCATTGTGTTGGTATTAGTGCCTAAACATTTGATCCAATTAATATCAGGCACGTTATAAGATTGCATGTCTGTTTTCCAATCAAGTGAAGTAAATTTCGAGCTGATAGCTCAGTGTCAGGTCAAGTTTTAAGATATCCAGACTACTTTTATCAGGAAATACCACTGCGTGAGAAGTAATTCCATTACAGCGAATAGGTCAGTGCTACTCATGACTTGCTATACAGTTTGATATTAATTACTTTTTAGTTTTAATTATGCCATAACATAAAATTAGTAGGTGTACGGCAACCGTCCGTCCTGCCCCTCTTCCCCTCACCCAAAATAGAAGGTGCTCTGATTATTATTAAGCGGTTTTGCATACACGCCTCTGGGAAAGGTCAGCAAGGACCCTTCAGATCTTTAAAACTAAAAATTGTAAGTACGCATTAGAATTGTAAAAAAAGAACTTTAAAAATGTTTACAGCATTTTTATATTTAACAATAGATAAATCATTCCACCCTTAAGTTAAATAAAATAACAAAAGTCCTTAAATGAATCGGCAATGGAAGTATTTTTAAAACAAAGAATGTAATGGTTTAATATATGATGTCATCTGATTCATTTCCATGCTATTTTTCGTGGAGCTATTGTTCCTCCAAAACAATTTCTTTAGTTAATGCATTATGACATTCTGAGCCTGATTGTAAAATGTGAGGATGAAGATTATCAAATATATTAACAATAAAAAGACTAAACTAGCCACAAATTTATTTGCATGATTTTTTAAAAATAAATCTTTAATATAGTACAGTAGCGAGCTAACTGCTAAAACATTGATGGAAAATATAGAATTCCAACATTTAAAATATAAGTTCGAGCTACAATTTAGCTCCCTTCATAGCCCACAAAAAAATGTAATATAAAATTGACTAAAAATTTCATTAATGCGTTTAATTTTGATAGTGCTGTTTTATAAAATTTTAGATATACATGAATTTTGAAGGATTTATTTAAATAACTAATAATTTTGGATCAGTTGAAAAACACCATTTTTCTCCACAGAACTTCTCCATTTAGTGTTTTCATGTTATAGAATTTCTGGTTCAGATTATCTAATTTCTTTTCTTATGTATCATTTTTCAACGTTACACTAGTAAGTATATAATTTAAATTACACACGGACTTGGCTTTTGTAATTAATAAACTTAAACCATTGGTTTATTAGTCAAACATGGCGAATATTAAATATAACATCCAATTTGATTTTTTAAAACAAAATCAGACTATTTCCTATAATACAGGAATTAAGGTAGAAAGAATATGATGTTTGTCATCAACTAACGACATAAATTGCAAACTGCTTTGAGCGCAAATAGCCTAAACAAACGAACTTTACAACTACAAACAAAACATTGCCGAAAGTTAGCAGTTAATAAGATTTTATTTTTTTTGGTAACAACGCAAAATTACTGAAATAATGTTTATGCTATTAAAGACTACACAATAATAAATACACATATCAATTATGAGTTCTGTATGGACGCATCATTTCAAAATGTAATTATATAGAATCAATACCGTATTCCCTCACCCCAAAAATAAAAATAATAATATAAAATATATTTTACTTTAAGGGATAATAAAATCAAACACTACTTTCGTTCGTCCTTTAAAAAATTAATAAAATATAACTTTATGGCAANTATATATATATATAGTGAACGTTCAAAAGCCTTAAACCGCCCACCCACAGGCGACAACTTGATTGAAACATTTTTCAGTGTCTAGTCTATACATACATCCAATTGAGAGGGGAAATGCCTAAAGAGTAAAATTCCCAAACCAAAATCAGCCTACATAGCAAAAAGTACGTGCTTGTTATTTAAACAGTTTCTATATAGACTAACGGCACACGTAGCCGCTCCTTGAGTAAACACACTCGGAACTGTCACAGTTCTCTGGATGATGAAAAATAGCATTCCCAATGAACATCATGACAGTGCTATATGGTTGGACTGGCATAACAGTTTCTCTTTTTGTTTTTTCTAATCTGTGAGATATGATAGATACCTAAACGAAAATATTAGTCATGTAAAATAAGTTGTTTTTTTTTAAAATATGAGACACCGCCTGTAAACATTTTTTTTGTACAGTATCAATAGCATCCTGTCATAATATTTAATAGAAATTTCACAATTAATGCTTTTTAAAAAAAGTCTTTTGTTAAAATAATTTAAGGATAAAATGAAAACATAAAATTGCACTTTTGAACGGAAAAAAACGTTTCATCACTTTAAAGCATGCCTGTTAGTGTAAACTTCTTTTAGTTAAGTGAAATTAATGGATTTTGCTTAATTATTTCATTTTCTTTATTTAAACAATATAATTAGCGATTATTTTGCGAGATTGCGTAGGTGGGTAGCGATGAAATATTAGATTAAATAGAATACTAACCAATATATTTCCACAAAAATCTTAACAAGAGTCTGCTTTGTGCTTTTAATATTCACGAGGCAGAGCACTCTGTAGTAATAATAAAAATTTTAAAAACTTGGTGCTTTATCCAAAGTCTCTTGGCCAAAAAATAATAATACATTATGTTGAAGCTGGTTTAATAAATTTCTCCACAGGAAACTCAACGTATGACCTTTCGGTTTCCTTAAAAAAACTTCAGGGAACTCTAAAATAAATGGGCATCACTATAATTAAAATAATTATATGTCTGTGCTTCTCAAAACTTTTCCTGTGATGGACCAGAGGGAATAATTTACATAGCAGAGAGCATTAAAACAATTCTTTTTTAATGTTAAAATGTTCACCTTGTGGGTTGGGGACCATCACTGTGAATATTGCAGACCGATGTCAAGCCACAATTTCATAAGTACTGGTCTAGATGATTGGGAGAAGGGGGGAACTTAATTAAGAGTGAATGCTATTTTAAAAAATAATAATAATATAAAAAAAAGAAGAAAAAAAAGAAAAAGAGAGATAGCCTTCTTCGATTAATTCCATTTATTTAGTATTGCACAGTTTAAATGTGTGAAATTAAAGTTTTAAAAAAAATGTTAAGAACCGCTGTCAAGAAGATTAACTATAGCAAACAAATCGATGGTCATTTTTTATCAAGCCACATGAAACATGCCTCGATAACCAAGAAAATCGTGCAGTACAGCCGTACGGCCAGTCCTTTCGGAACAACACAGGCTTTTTGATAGAACGTGATTTAAACTATCTTGCCACGGCGAGAAACCAAGCACAAACATTTACATGCAAGTCATACTGTAGTCACATTGGATATGAAATAGATCAATAAATGTTTATGAAGGCAATAACACTGGAACAACCAATCATATTTCAAACTTACAGATTTCTATCTAATACTAATTGTGAGTTGTTATAACACCAACACCAATGTCTGTATTATATATATATTTTTAAAGTACAGTATTCTCTCGATATTCGCGAGGGTTATGTTCTTTACCCGCCACCCCACCCCCACGAATGGTGGAAAAACGTGAATATTGGATGCAGTATAAAAACGACTATGTATAAGATTGTATGGTACTAAATGCTTCCCAAATATGTTCTAAAGACACTCTTACTGATTGATACAGTAGTAATCTAGTAATATTGCATGCAGTTATGTATTTCACTAATGTAGCAATGATAACGTAAACACATTTTAATTTTGTAATGCAACAATATTTTCATTAAAAAAAAAGAAACTTAAGTACATGACGACAGTAACACCGCATACATAATTACCTATAATTCATTACTGTACCGATAAACGCTTTTTGTATCTATGGCCTACAAAAACCCCGTTTACCGGGCTTTCGTTTTTATGTCGTATGCCCTGTATTCCGGGCAAACGATGCGATAGGGTTAAGAGCAGAACCCGCGAATATGCGAGGCCGCAAATGGAACCGCGAATAGGTGAGGGTATACTGTAATAATTCTTCTGGTAAAAAAATAAAATAAATAAAGGATGGATATATGAACAAATATTTACAAACGAAATAGTTAAAGCAGCTATTCATGCAATAAAAAAAATTATAGTAAATTGTTACTTACAGCAAATTATCAGGGTCGACAGCTGTACTGTTCTCTGAAGTGTCGTGAGTGGGACGCACCTCAATTGGAATGCTACAGATCAAAGTTTTGGCCCCCAACTTGTCTAGCACTGCGATGTGTAGCTGCGCTGCAATAGGACAGAGTAGCTACGGTCAATATTGGAGATGAAATCCAAATAGCACTGCTTTCCATCAATATCATACCGAAATTGGAATAATATAGGGTTTCCATTGTTTCCAATAGTTTACCCTTAATTTTTGCATCTATTAATGTTGGGCACGGCAAAAATTGTGAGGGGAGGGGGTGGGGGTTCCCGCTTCAAGCACGAGCTTGATAGTGAGAGAGTGAGACCAAGTCTCTCGGTTTGTCCCAGGGCACGATATCGCAAGCACAGCTCCACAGTGGGGACGCGAGGAGAAGTCTTCCGCCTGCTGTCCGCTTGTTTGCCCTAGCCACTCGCTCAATTTCTCTGTCTATTGATTGATTTTGAAAAAAAAAGGGAGAAGAGGGGGGGGGCGGAAAGGGTTTCCAGTCGTCCAGATGGGACAATAGGGCAAAATTGTACATCAAACTGTGCTTTAAGCGAGCTCAAGTGGCAATATCTGTGGAAGCAAAAATCGACCTCGCAAAATGTTTGTCACAGATAATGAGTACTGAGCCACTGGCTAGTTATGTATTTATCTGGTACTAAGATTTTGCCATAAGTATTTCTATAAGGATCAAGTTCTCTTTGAATCGCGAAGGTTATTTCCTATTAATTATTTTTCAAATTATATATANTATATATATATATAACAAGAAACGTATTTTAAACAACTGGAGGGGGAAAAAAAACGTAAAAAAAGAAAAAAAAATCATATGGTTCAAGTTGCCTGTTGCAAAAAAATTCGAATTACAGGGGTTCCTCGGGTTAAGACGTTGATCCGTTCTTAGGAAACGTCGCAAACCGAATTTCAGTGTAAGTTAGAACTTTAAACAATTTTTAAAAGAAATACTGTAAAGTACTACAGTACCGTTGCACGTACAGTGCTAAAAAATTGTAACAGTTAAAGACATTTAAAAAGTAATAGAAAAAGATAAAACAATTTCTTACCACATGAATTAAGTACAAATTAATAAAGAGAGAGAGAGAGACGGGTGAGGGAGGGAGAGAGAGAAATAGAGATAGATAGAGAGTGAGAGAGAAAGAGAGAGAGCGTACGTAACCACTAAACAGCTTAAGTCGGAACCGGCGTAACACGAGGACTCTCTGTATATCACAAACTGTTGAGTTAATGACATCACAAATGTTTTGTGAAACAAAAATAAACAAAGCAAAATATATTAATTAAAATGAAGAGAGAAAAAAACAAATATAAAAGAACGATGTTTGGGTTAAAAGAGAAAAATGCGTAAAGTAAAAAAAAATAACAAAAAACATTAAAATATTACAATATTTAATATTTTCTCGCCCCCGCCCCCTTTTTATCTACACAAGTTATAAATATAAAAATATAAAGAACATTGTAATTACAAATGGACTCTTCAAAACAGAGACTGTTAAAGAATTTTTCAACTAAATTGGGTGACGTTGTGGAACAAAATTTGACAGGTTATTGGCGAGAAATAGCCATCAATGGTGATATATTATTTCATTACTAGATACGACCCGTGTCGTGGCATACGCCGCAGACTTGCTCATAGAAAGTGCAAAGTAAGGGGGGGGGGAATGTACACAAACTACAGCACGAGGTAATCAGAACAACGCGAATGAACGTTGGGTGAAGTGGGGCATAGCTGACGTATGACGGTATTGATGGTCTTGAGACATGCGCACTGCGGTTAGCAATCTGCACCAACTTAGCTTGCCAACCATAAACTGTGATTGGCCGATCCTAGCGGGGGTCAGCTATGTTCGCAAAACAGAAGGGAGAGGGAGAACATTTTTAAAAATTAAGAAATTGTTTCTGCTGAGGCTTGAACCCAGTTAGGCGGGCGTGATAATCACTACACTACGAACACCATGCTATTCTGTAAAGGAACAATGCTACTGAACGCAAGAAGCATTGTTGGTCTCGAAACAGCCCCCACCCCACCCCCTTTTTTATGAAACCACTTCGCTAGATTGGTCGACCCCAGTAAGGGTCATTCGTCATGCTCATTTGCACACTACTCGCTCTTGATCTTCTTGTAGTGAACTATATATATATGAGCCAATGTATGTCACCATTCCCTCTTACTTTTATGAAAAATATTTGTTTATTTTCACGTCAAAAAACCTTATACGGGCAAATAGTTAAATGACCACCAGCACATAAAAATAGGAGGCTTAGTATGTGAAACTAGCGACAGAAATGCGTGAGAAATAAATAGAAAATACTGATATTTTAAGCGCAAAGTGTTAAGACTAGACAATGGTGAATTCAGGATGTTTCATAGTAACAAAAAAGGTTTTGGTATGCACCATAAGATGTAGTAGAAGAAGAGCATTTTTAAAATGAATAAGAATTACTATAAGAGAAAGCTAACTTTCAAAAATTTTCGAATAATAAATATGTAAGGCAATAACAATTGACTCGCAGATCATAATTAATACACTTTCATTATCCATTTTTTTTAATTACAACATTGGATGATGATGATATTTTAAAACATTTTCTAAATTAGCACTAACTAGCTAAAACATAACACCCAGAAATAATCCCAATAAAACAATTGCAGGGTGGAAGGGAATGAAATTTCGGACATTAATTTTGTATGTATGACAAGGGGGAAGATGTTATTATATTTTAATGAACCCTAACGGTAATGATAAATTTAAAGGACAACCCCTCTTAAATCCAAATATATTAATTTATTATTCAGGATTATTGAGAAAAATTTTAAGTACAATTTCAGTGCATTTTTACTTAAATTTCATAATAAACATTTAGTTAGTTTTAATATTTATACTTGGCTTAAAATATGTTGCAAGGGTTCAAATCTGGTTAAGCAAAAGTCGTTTTGGATTCTAATTTTTAAACTTATATAAATATTATTATGGTAAATACGGCATTGGACAGCCGGAAGTATTTTATATATTTTTTAGTCTACTTCCCGTTTCAAAGTTGACAGTTCTCAATTTAAAATTATTTTAAAATGTACCCATCGGCTATATACCGTATAAACTCGTTCTATAACCTGTTCGTTCATAAGTCGACCCCCACCCCTCTCTTTTGGAAGAGAGAAGCATTAAAAGTGTGTAACCCGCTCGTAAACCGACCGCCAAAAAATTATAGGAAAGGATAAATTAAATGATACACATTTTACCACGTTTTTATTAACTTGCTTTCATTCAATTTTTTTTTTTGGTCTGTCTGCAAAATTTCAAATTTAATTTTCGAACGTAAAATTTAACCACCTCTGATGGGCCTAGTGATCTCAAAATTTTACCACAGATAGACCTTGGATGACAATGCATTGTATTAAAATTTCAGATCGATCGAATATACCGTAATTAAATTAATACATTTGTTAGTTTATCTCTATATAGCATAGGAATCCGTCTGCTGTTGTTGACATTCACATGTCACCTGAGTTCACCCCGTGACCACATTCCCGTGATATTAAAACGCTGGGTCGGCGCTTATGAGGTGTTTGGTATAAAAATAGAGGTAAAGAAAAGATTTTAAAAACCACGTTTTTAATAAGTTGACTAAAAAGAAGAAATTAACTTAAAACTTATAAGTTCAAGTACTTTAATTTAAGATTACTAAAAACGTGGGGCGGGTGCTTCAAAATCCCATTCTAATTTAGAAAGTCACCACAAATATAATTTTTTAATATAAAAGTTTATGATTTATAATTTAGAAGGCAAAAGAGTGATCTATAATAAAAGAGAGACAATGAGTGAACTGCATATGTAAAACCTCATAAGCGCCCGCCCCACGTTTTTAGTCATATTAAATTAAAGTATTTGAAGTTATAAGTTTTAATTTATGTTCTTCTTTTAGTCCACTTATTAAACTTTTTTCTTCTTTCAAATCTTTCCTACTTCTATTTTTATCTTTAAAACTATTAGTTAAATCGGTCATAATGATTGTTTACTTTGCACTACCTATAGATCTTTGTCTGTGTGCTCTTCGGCTCTTCGTTAGGCAAGTGTTACCGGTATTTTTTTTTCTGTGGTAAAGAGAGGCTTACAAAATTTTTAAAACATTCACAAAAAATAGTTTAAAATTTACTAAATAAGGGTTTTGCCGATGTTTAATAATATTTTATTTTATAGCTTCTGGTAGAGCAGTGGAATCTTGTAGAATGTAGAAAAGGACATTGATGATCTACAATAAGAACACTGATATTCAATGTACATGCAGAAATCACTTATGACCCGACCCGCTCGTAAGGCGACCCCTTAACTTTTCCCCCTAGATTTCACTGAAAAGGGTCGGCTATAGATCGAGTATATACGGCAGTTACTTTAAACTATACGTTTCCTGGAGTTGTTGATAAAACATGTTTAAGATATAGCTCATAACACTTCCCAGTGAATATAAAATTGACATTTCCGACAAAATAAAATATAGTGTATTTTCTAATCTCAATTTTGATTTAACAATAGCTCAATTATGTAGCAGAGGGGTACATTTTAAATAATTGATTGAGAAATGTCAAATTTAAAACGGGAAGTAGACTAAAAAAAATACTTCCAGACGTCCAATGTCCTTTTAACATAATTATAATCATATACTTAAAATAAATATAAATTGAATAGAGATGCAGGTTAATTATTAGTATTTTTGTTTACTCCAGGCTGCCATGGCACAAGGCCAATATTGTTTTCAAAAACAAGTGTCGCTGACCACTGAGACTGAGACTGTAGCGTAAAGTGATTGATCGTCTCTCTATTATTTTTCAACATTCAAGCTCTCACAGAGTAATTATTTGACCAAAATACGTGAAGGGAGTTTATAATTTAAACATGTCAAATTGCCATGTCACATAATTTAAGTCTAAGTTAAGGTTTCCTATGCCTATAATCTAGACAGAAAGTCGTTAAGGTTCCTCGCTCTTTTGAAGGTGCACGTTTCCTGGTTTCTATCTGTAACATATCAAGACTATCCAGTCATTAAACCTTTTTCAGGTTATACTTAAGGATTTAGTATTTGGTTTGCTTTAACTTTAAGCTTGTTAACTTTGTTGATTGGCATGTGCTTTATTATGAAATGTCTCTCTGGAATCTATACGGATACGTGTTTAAAGCTTTTAATTAAGGGGAAATCCACACAGAAGTGATACATTTAAAGCAATATATGGATACTATAAGTATAAGTGGAATAACACTTTATGGTTGTTTCGGTTCTCTTCTGAAGGAAAAAAAAAAGGGAATGAAGTGTTAGATTTAAACTAGTTTTACCGCCCTTAAAATAAAACATTTACATATTTTTTATGAGAGGTATTTTTCAAAATTAGTTTCTTTACAGCACATCTGGTAACTATAGATAACATCTAAAATATAAAGGAAGTAATATAACAATAATTGCCCGAAAACATTTGTGAAAATGAATTGAAAAGAATTGTTGAGCATTTTCATACAAAGCAAGCATAATTGCATGATGTTCAGTATAGATATATAAATATCATAATACAAACATTTTTTATTCGGATATATTATATAGGCTATACCAAATTTCTAAATGAGAACACCTATGCTGTTAATTTTAAATCACAGAGACAAATGTCTTATTTAAATGCTCTACTTACACTCATCAATTTAAATATGTCTATAGAATGTTATTCACCGTCACCAGTATAAATAATAAAATATAAAATTGTCGATTCTTACCTGGTGCGCAAACAGAAATAAAAATAATGTTAAATAATGATAATAGTCCTTTGCAAGAATTATAATCTTAGTTTATTTCTTAATATAACTTGAAGTTCTTCACTCTAATCTTACTTTATGCTTTCATATAGCTCGATCACCTGCCGTGTGTAACCTCCAAATAGGTACGCATATGACACAAATGAGTTGCGTGCTCCTTATGCACAAGACGTGGTTAGACGGCGTAGTTCATGTGATCGTGTGATCGTGCCGCCGTCCCCATTCATGGCAAAATTAGTTTACTTCCGGTTTCGTTCATTTTGAACCAAAATAAAGTGATGCAGATACAGGCTTTTAAAATTTCGCGCGAAAATGTAAATGGAAATGTGTTGCCTTTCAATTTGATGATTAAATATTAAATCTTGTTTTTATTAAATTATGTTTACTCTCTGAAATAGCCCTCTCAAAAGGAAATGCGTTTCATCTAATGATGAGTTATCATTCATCAGCGATTTTGTGTTCAGATCACTTTAAGATGCTCATTTCCTTTCACTCTAAACTCATTTTCACCCCTTCATTTTCCCTCACAACACTGTCATGTAAATACTCGAGACCCAAATAATTCAGATATAAAACAAATATTAGCTTTCATATATCAGACGAGATGATATGATTTATTTTAATGTTAACATGAATTATCCAAAAGAAAAAAAAAGTTTTTGGGTAGATGGCATAATTTTCTGGTAAAAACTTTGCACCTAATATCTTTCTTCAGACCTTACTAAAGCACAGCTAAGCAAATCAGCATTTGCCAAAGTTCACTCGGTGTTCACCAGGAAACCCTACAAAGCTTGACAGCTTACAACGTTATAGGGACCGGCCATCAGTTAACGGGGAAGTAGATGGGAAAGTTGACGGGGCGAGCTGGTTGGTGGGAAAAGGAACTCAAAACGTAAAGTGTAGTGTGACGGAAACAAAGGAAAAAAATTGAAAGCTCATTGTGTGAATGGGTGTCATACATTGAAAAAGTATGAGATATTCATTAAGATGTTCAAAAGATGTATACAATAGAATGATATTTCATATCTGAAAGATATACATCATTTTGATCAAAACATATTTGTCGAAATTGGTAACACGCATGAATAACTGATTACTATACACGCATGAATAACTGATTACTATCAGGGCTAATCACTCCTTTCATAGGCTATAAAGCGCCGTCCATAAATAACGTCACGCGATTTTGGCCGATTTCACCCCCTCCAACATTACGTCACAAAGCTTTGACATCCTCCCCCCCCCCCGCAATAAAAACTGTTTAAAAATTTCTATTTGAAAAATAAGCATATTTCAAATCCCTTTATTGTCATTTAAGTATGTTTTAGTGTAAGGCTGCATTCTTATAACACGACACACGTGAAGCCATGTATAGCGTCATTATATAAACTGTAAGCATTCAAATATTTAAAAGGAACTTTGATTTAACATTGCGTGACGTAACAATTCTTAAAATCCCCCTCACCTTCGTCACACATCGTCCAAATGTATGACCCTTCCCCTCGCACCCAGGTGCGTGACGTCATTTATGGACGGCCCTACGTTTTACTCATTCGCGAGGCATACATTTGAGAAACAATTTTAAAATGTTTACTTGTCAAAATTAATATTGTGTATTCAATTGATTATTTTTACGAGGACACTTCTCAAATGATTATGCCTGAGGGCTACGCTTTGTGAGAGAAGTGGTGGGTATTGCTGATCAGTGATAGGTTGTGCATTAACACCCCCCCCCCCAACCAAAGGTAAATTAGGAGTTAACAATGCGTTAACCATGGTTTAATCAATTTTTTTTCCACCACCGCAAGAAAAACTAATATAGTTTTTTTATAGTTATTTTGTATAATGTATTACAGACATAACTCTTTGGAAGAAGATATTTCCGAATATGAAAATTGGTAAATAGAAATGTGTTTAATTTTCATCAACTCTATTATTCGTCGGCTATGTAAATAAAGTGTCATCTCCACCCATGAAGTCTCTCATTGACTAACTTTAAATCTCTGATCTACTTCTTACCTGACTTTATAACAAAAAAACTTATGTTTCAAATATTTATGACACCATTTTGCATTGAATATATTTCAGAATTATTTTTGTATTGTGTACCTCTTCCCACCTAACCAATCATGAGTAAGTAGGGAGGACCACCTGGCGCACTGATTTCAAAACATTATATGAAGAAAGGAACTATCAACCGACAGAAATATTAACAGTTTTAGTCATTAATGTATTGTTAGAAAAATTAAAATATTTTGGACCAATAGATGAAAAACCATGAAACTAAGAGTCCCTGAGGAAATTATATGTATTTATTATTTTTAATTTTAAAATATTTCAGGCTTTGGTAATTGTATTTATAAAGGTATTACGTTATACTTTATTACGTTATATTGTTCAGAAAGCCCATCCTCAAAGTCTTAAAGAAGCATTAGCTAGTTCCTTTTAATTTTCTGTCCTTTCCTTTTTTACCCCTTTATTCCCTGGATTTATTCTATAGTTTCACGCACCAATGACTTTGGGGCTCAAAATGGTGGGTCGTCACAGTGTGGTTGCCATTGGTGTGTATGAACATGAGTTGTTCCTCTGCTTAACAGTACAAGCTCTACC
>MUZC01001178.1:2286403-2337942 GCA_002072015.1 Radix auricularia | reverse complement strand
CCCCCCCCCCCCCCCCCCACACACACACACGCCAACTTCTCTATCTTTGTAACTAGAACCAATGTATGTTAAAAATACTTTTTTTAAAAAAAATCTTCGACATGCGCACTTTTTGTTAACATTTAGGTCGAATCAGATGACAGCTGAAAGAGTGAGCCAAGAAAAAGACCGCATAAAATGCACCTGTTCAATATTTTAAACATGTCTATTTTTAAAATATTGCAGAAACTAGAGACCATTTATAAAGGGACTTTTAGGGAAATGTTAAACGAGTATTGACTTGTGTTTGTGAAATTAAAATCGAAACATTTTAAGAGAAATGGCTCATCCCGAAATAGCTGCTAAAAGATTAAAGCGTGTAAAAAATACGGGGGTAAACATATCAGTCAAATGCCTTATCTGATAAACCGTTCAAGTTATTTATAGACTACTGAATTGGTTACCGATATTAAAGGCACAAATCGGCAGTAATAAAAAAAAAGATCAACTCAAACGCTGCGGACCACTTTTTTTTTAATTTAGAAAAATATTATCCCAGTCCTAACCTAATAGTAATAACCTAAAAAGAGCTTGCTACCAAACTTTTCATTCAATTAAAAATGTATCTTGTCGATTTCTCAAAATGATTCTCATTGTTCATTTAAACATGAAATGGCATTTACAGTCGTGTGTGTGTGTCCAGAGTTTTAAAACATTTTATAACCATATACTTTCCATTAACATTTCAGTTGTTTCTTGCCCTTCCCTTCAAGCCCCAGCAGTAGCGTGCGTTCAAGCTGTTCGTCTTACTGTTTAAACTAACCACTTCCCATGTTTGCCATGACGGCACGTCCTCGACCACATAGCACAGCAAAAATTTGCATCCTCTGTTTATCCCGAACCACTTTTCCCCCCTTCGTAGTGGAAAACCTGTTCAACACTACAGTGGATCAAACGACCACTCGTTTAGAATGTCGAGTAAACATAAGTCTTTTACAGTAGCATAAAATAGCACGTAAAGGGACCCACATACGCATGCATATATTCATTTATTTCAAAATTAATTAAATAACAATAGTTTGTTGGTTTTTTTTTAATTGTCCAAAAAAAATAAAATAAAAAATAAAAAAATAAAGGGAAAAAAGTTAAGTGTTATTAAACAAAAAAATAATGGAAGTTCCACAACAATCAAATCCCAGTGCTGAAAGAATTTTTTTTTTAATAATTAATTTGGCCTTTAGCATATCGCTGTCTCAAAGTTTGATAAAATGTTTAAAATGAAAACTTTTAATCAAAGACGGGTTTAAACGTCCGACAAGTAAACACTAATTTTAATATTTTAAATGTCACATTATAGTGTTGTTGCATTGGTGTGACGCCCAAGTAAGCCCAATTCTATAATATTTAACATGTCTTTGGAATTTTTTCATACGCATTCAAGAAGTCTTTAAATAACTGATTTTATGGTATATCAACTCGCCTTTTTGAAAACTTCCAGAATTTAAAAGAAAATAAGGAATTTTTAGTTGCTAATATGATTAGCTATGAGCCCTGAGTTAAGCGGGGCCTTTATATATTAAAAAAATATTTATAACATATAAAATGGTCGTTTTACATTAGGTCGATTGCTATAGATTTCTACATGCCTTATTAAAACGGCTTAAGTTTTCAAGGCCTATGACAAAGTTAATATTAAAAAATTCATTCATGAGCGACCATTCTGTATTTTTCTTTCAATCGCCACCCCCCATTCACATAATGAAGACACATTGATAACAGTTGAATGTGACATAATGAATCTACCGCCACGCCCCATTCCCCACCACACTTCATCCCCNGCCCCCCCCCCCCCCCGAAAAAAAAACTCGCATACCAGACGTTATTGTAGATGAGTTCTAAAATTAAACCTCTTAACCTTATGTAAGAAAACAATAATAAATAAAAAGTACACATTTTTATATATAATATGTAAATGATTTAATCAAAGCCTTTAGGGTTTCAGAATTGCTCGTACTTTTGGTTTGGAATAAAATCATGTGCTATATAGAGTGAATATCACTCACCTCAAAACAAGGCTAAATCTAACATTCCTTTCATAGGATCAACCTACAATTTTGTAGTCTAGCATTTTACTGATAACATAGCCAGGAAAATTTATCAGTCGCCATTCACCACGGCCTTCTAAACTCTTATCTCCGAAAGGAAGGGATTACTTTGTACTATTTCGGATACATTCCCAACGATATTTCTCTTCCAGTGCTAGGACCAGATCCCCCAAACCCATGAATGAGCTAATAACTTCCTGTCACCCATTCTTTACAGTGACGTTTTACGAAGTTAGTTTCTATGTACAGGTAAAACTTTCACATAATTTTTTAAGAAATAGTGTTTGAGTGCAGGGACAAAATTGTATGTAATATTTATTTAACGAAGTCAATACCACCATCAACCCCCACCCCCACTCCCTTTTCCCTGCAGCTGGGTGAACTCTGCCACCCTGGGTAGCAGCCCATTCAACCAAATGGGTAACTGGACACTGCCAGTAATCTCCAAGTTAAAGGTCCTTCAAGCCTTACAAGCGTCAATCGAACTAGATCCTACCTTTTCATTCTCAACAGATTCAACGGAAATATCCATCATGACTGTTTTTCATGGCAGACGTTCTTGTGACACTCGAAGTAAGGTCGTTTAAACTACAGCTGATAAAATATCTAATTAGCTCCACCATTTATAATTATGTGTTTTTAAAGGGTTGGTGGTAGCAATCATATATACACTGAACATACGTCAATTGAATCCTTAACACGGGGAAAGTAATGTCGCTTGATTTAACGTGTAATTAGAAGTGATTATGTTACACAGATTATGACATGAACTGATTTGTAATCAAATATAAATAATAAACACCACACACCAACACCAATTACATTTAAAAAAAACTCACCTGGGTTTTTATAAGACGGGCCTGATGGAATTTTCACACTGATGCTATGTCTAAAACCTTGGTATATAGGCGCTAGCTCATCATCCATAGAAGAGCCCTTTAGACTATAACTCACTTCATATCGAAGGGGCAGATGCTGATATAGGATGAAGAATATACTATATTTTAAAATCTTTTAAGTCTAAAATTACTATTTAAAATAATAATAGTTCAGACATGAATAGCATTTAAGATGACACAGTTAAGGGTTTTAAAACACCACATTCACATTTAAAATTTTAAAATACAGTTTTAGGTAACTTTGGGATGGTTTTAGAAAGCGAATGCCTCTAAAATAAAAGTACAACAAACAGCAGTCTATTTTTTGTTAGACTTCTGAAACTGTAAATTCAGTCGAACAAAAACAACTAAATGTGTTCAGAAATTTTTATTTTCATTCAACGCCTTTAAAAAATCCAACAAAGAAAGAAGTTCACCTGATCCTTTAAATTGCATTTGGTTATCTTTGTACAATAAGTTATTTTCCAAGTTATAACAATAATAATCGCATCCACTTCTATCTTAAAATGTGCCCCACAGAAATTATTTATTCATGCGTGATGAATGAAACACAGTGCCAAAACATGATCGGTTAACTTATAGTGACAAGGCAGGCAGTCCTTCTCCAGCCACGCCAGATAAAAATCACATTGAACTTGACAAAACGTGAAAGGTAATAAGTGAATTTGTGTACACAGGTTCTCCAGAGGCACGAAATCAACTAGCTGCAACAAAGCCAAGTCTGCCCCCTTCGCGTTGCCTTTAAGGGCCATCCTCTACAGGTATTATAAAAATCAACAAAGAAGCCCATCAAAGTAGCGAGGATCGTAACCTGCGCCGCGACCTGGGCATGAAAAGAAGTCATTTGCTGCCTTCGAGCTTGAATACCGTATATGAAGTAAGGTTCAGAGTGCCTAACACATGGTTGTGTGGGCATGGATAGTGGCTTTTACGTAGAGTTTATTAAAATTCAATCAACAGCTGGTTGTTGTTTTTTTTAAATCTTACACAGTGAAACTTCACGTGGTTATGCTTTAAAATATTGAGAAATCGTTGGAAAGCATTATGATTAATATAATTTGTATATATTCTTTTCAAGAATAATAATCAGTGACTCATTTGAGTAAGATAACGATTTAATGAAGAAAGATACAAATAATGCATACATTCATATGGAAACAAACCAATTAATGGAAAAGAAATCAGGCAAAATAACTGGGCACATTGCAAAAATATAATAAAGTTTAAATTTTAAAAACCCTCCTAAAGTTTAGCTTTCATATTTTTCACCCAGTAAACTTGTACAGTTAAATGTTGTGCGCTTTATCTCTATGAGCGACAAATGAGCTCGATTAGGGTACAGTAAGGAGACTGAGAGACCAACCGCCAAGTCAGGGTGATGTATGGGAAATACAAGTTGCTTTTCCACGAAATGATCTAAAAATAATTATCTCCCTGACAGACAAGCGCTATCCTATTATTTGGTTTGAAATTTTAGATTTCCCAAACAATCGGCTAATGGAAAAACAAAATGTCCTTCCCCCCTCCAGCTGATGTTTTGCATTCATGTGGTATAAAATATGAAGAGAAACACAGAGTTGGGGGGGGGGAAACAACACTTGGAGATAATCTGAAAACAAACACCATTACATGTTTCCCTGATAACATAAACCCCATGGGATTCCTAGCAATCAAAATATGGTCGCTTTTTGGTCTCCAGCAACCAACGCTTTAACGATTTGCTCTAAACTGCGAGGACAGGAAATTACAATGGCAGTGTCGCTAGCTGGACATTCTCAACATCCAAAATCAATCGCTACTTATTTGGCGAATTGTCATATATGAGGGAACTCGGACTCTGTCCATTATGGACAGCGATCAAGTTGCTGGAAAACAGCAGCGGACGGTACTTGGGCTTCTTAAGCCTGATAGAAAATTGAGTTTGTCTATTGATTACTCCAAGTCTTCATTTTCTTTGGCGTCATCATGGTAACAGTTTCCACCCAAAAGACTTCTTTATCAGGTGACCTCAACTTCTCTGTTACATATTTATTGGGATTGTTTGACATTATGTTTTTTATGTCAATTAATAGAGTAGCGATTGATAAACATAGCAATAACGGGAAATATATATGTCATATTAAAATTATGTATTTTATGTTCCACAACATAAATTATTTTAATTATGAAAAATATTAAAAAATTTTTACAACTCACCTCATCCTGCCAATCCGTACAAAAGATATTAAGTACACCCTTTTGAGCACGTACTGAGCATTTACCCTTTTTGGGACTTTCATTTATTTCAACATAATACATAGCTAGTCCCATGGATCCATCTGTCAAAAAAAATATTAAAAATTTGAAGAACAGTCAATAAAATGTATATCCCTAAAATTACAATTATTTACAGGAATATTTTAGAGCACTCAAATGGACCCATTTACTTAAATGTCCAGTGTTTGGGGTTTTCTATTTGTAAAGTGTTTTTTTTTTCGTTTTTTTTTAAATTATTTTTTTTTCTTTTTCTTTTTAGTGGCATATAATAAATTTTAATAAAGAAAATCGAATATTACTTTTGAAAATTGCTCTACATAATCTATTTAATTGTCTCAATTACTGTTCATGATAGCGGCAATTTGGCTTTTAAAAATACAATCAGTGCGAACCTAATTTAGAATCATATTTATTTCTTAGTCACATGTTCAGTAGACCTAATCAATGTTCCCTCTAACGTTCTTTGTTCGGTTAGCAAAGTAAAAAAATACTCGTATGAAAAGTTGCACAGCATCCCTTTTTGTGACATATTTTACCAAATTTGCTGTGCAGTAATTCTAAACTGCTGCGTGGCGTCGGCTAGATATATGTGCGATCACGCAGCCTATAGGGAACATTGGAACAAAAGTAAGGAACCTTGGGTGTGCAAGTGCATTAGGCACTCCAACGTTTTTTTTTCTAAAAGAACAGATAGCATAGTTTGATTCTTAGGGGGTAACAATTGAAAGTGTAAACTCGAGCTTAAAAGCTAAAGAAATCCATAAACTGAAAGCAATTGTGGACTGAGTTCACCTGACAGGTAAAATGTTTATGTTCAGTCTGAGGCCCGGTCATAAAATTCCCACCCCCATTGTTGCTAGGAGGGGTGGGGGTAACCTGACCCTGATCTACATAATGAAACCAGTGTGAGGCGAGTCCCGGTCGACATTTGAACTCGTAAACTTGAGAAATGTCTACCCCATGATTCTTGCCTTGAATTACATCATGCTTCCAATCCCTGAACACAACCAATGGCCGCATTGTTGCGCCTAGGTGTGTGAGAAACCCATTGTTGCACAGGCCTTGTTATTTGAATAAAAATCACCCGTATATTAGCATAAGAAAGGGGTGAAAATCTATTAACTTGACTCAGTAGGTTGGGGGGTAAGAAAGCTCTGGGCTACCGTTCTTGATTGTGTAGTATTAGCCTCTCAGAATAGGACAGAGCTTAGCAACCAGTGTGTGAAATCACACTATCTTAAGAGTATGCCAAGTGTGCCGTCAAAATGACTCTAAAATGGAAAAAAAACAGCGTATGAATATACACTGATGAACTCCAAAGTTAATAAGGAAATAATTATTGACTTTAAATAGTTTATAGTCCCATTCTGCAACAGCAGAAATGTATCCCGTGCAGAGTAACACCAAGCACTGCAATGTGTTATAACTTTTAATATTACATGCCATTATGTAAATTAAATGCATTATGTTTAGTAACTTTGTAAGTAAGGAAGTAAATCTGATATTCAGCAGAGTTCATGGAAAAGCATGAAGTCTGCCACCAGTGAAAATAAGGGCTGCAGCGCTTTTTGTAATTATTTCCTCCTTAATATTACAGTCTTCCGGCTTGGTGATTTTTGTAATTTTCAATAGTATAAACTTAAAGTCGAAATACATTGTAGAAAAACATTACAAATAAAGATTTCAAAGCACACAAAAAAATAATAAATAAATAAATTTAAAAAACAAACAAAAACCCGTGAATTTAATTGATATGAAATCTGGTCAATGATGTGTATAATTATAAAATCTACGTCCTTGTGCTCTTACTCGTATACAAAAAAGTATATCTCAAACAGAAGAAATACCAACATGTAATACATTATTTATAGATTTCATTTTCAGTTAATACACCGAGAAATTAGCGATTTAAAGTAATTTGACAAGAAGTTATGAGACTCACCTTCCCCAGAAACCGTAACATCTATCAAGTATTTGATCCCTTGTTTCAATATCCCAGGTTTGATGACGAGAGACGGTTGATCAAGTCCCGTTAGTGTGTCATCACTTGTAAGCTTTATGGGAAGCTTGACTTTACTGACCAAGTGCTGATTCAAAAGGTTGGGTGTAGAGGTGTCCCATCTAAGGCAGTCAGGACCACTGCATCCTACAGTGGATGTTCGTTCAGATGCAGGGCTTGGGACTGTTTTAGACAATAGATATACGTGAAATGTTAAAATAAATATAATATTAACACTTGGCTCTTATTATACAGCATTGAGCTACAGGTATTCCATATTCATTTTCCAAGACATATTTCAAATTCATTTAATAATACAATAAAATTATGCCCGATGCTTATGCCTTATGAAAGCAGTAAAGGCAGATGTATGAAATGTTCCACCAATCAATAATAAAAATAAATTGTAAACATTTCTGTGATCTATTTCTCTAGAAAACAACTTAGGGCAGGGATTGCTGACCACGCCATATAGAGTAAACTTTTCGCCAACCACATGTGATGGATTCAAATATATTTTACCTTCCCTCAAATATCTTCTTGGTCTTGTTCGAGCAATCAATGGATCATACTTGCTCTTTTTGTTTTTAGGGGATATGCGATAATACTGTTGATCTAAAATAAACATAACTTGTCAAACGCTACACGCAGCTATGGAATTAGAAGTCGTATGACTCTTTACACATTATGCTAATAGATACCACAACCATGTCACACAAGTCAAGATTATTTCCTTAATCTTTTGCCATATTGGTATCATTTTCCTATACTATAGACATCAGAAAAGTGGGGATAAGGATCGAGGGGATGAATGGTTTCAGGAACTGTATAGATTGAATAGGAAGATCCCCACGACACGAAATTTGTAGCCCTAACTCTGTATATTTTTATAAACTTATTGTTGACCCTCACGGGGTGTCAAGTGGGCAAAGTCAGAACCACCGAGCGCTTTATGGGAAAATTGAAATCCGCACCAATAACCTCTTTGTAAGAGCAGATATATGTATAATAAGGTGTTTACAGTTAAATCACTGCTTTTTCGAGTAGGGCTCCAGTGTGGGGCCCTTTTTCTCGGTGGATGCGTAAGATTTGTCTCAGAGAATTCCGAACCCAACACAAACCACGGCCACCATCCCTTTAAGCCTTTCATTTCCCTAACACTTTCCTTGTAACACATGGATCGCAGAAAAATAAACATAAACCAAAGTAAAACATATTACATACATGACATGATTATCACCACATCACTTATGACAAGCAGCACGCTATTACAAAAATTACTACTCTCTCAATAATAATAATTTGAATATTTATATAGCGCGGTACCCCAGCTAGCAGCCTGACTCACGCGCTATCTCTCTCTCTCTCTCTCTCTCTCTCTCTCTCTCTTTCTCTCTCTCTCTCTCTCTCATTATATATGTATAATTTTTAAGGGCACTGAATTGAAACCAGAGTTTGTGTATTTTCCTGTGTGTGTGTGGGGGGGGGGGAGGGTGATGGTGGAAAAAATCCTCTAGCCCAAATTCATGAAATAGCATTGACTCTCTCATTAACTTTAATCAAAATGTTTAAATAAAGAATGGTGACAGCAATCTAAATTCCCTATTCTTCTGTCATTTGTTACACATAGTATTTGGTTGAATACTTCAAAGATGCAAATCTCTTATACATTTAGCAAGAGTATTAGTAATGTTAAATTTAAATTAATACACAATAACATATTGGCAAAAATGATCTCTACACGAGTGAAATGGAGAGCCCGATAAAGAAGAGGGGGGGGGACCTTATGGGGAGGGGAAAGCAGACAGATTGAGAAAAAGTGAGAAATTAAGAGCGAAACAGAGAAATAGAATAAGAGAGAATTAGGGAGATTAGAAGAGAGAGAAGAGAAAGAAAGAGAGAGAGATCAATAAAGAAAGGTAGAGATATACTAAGAGAAAAATAGAGATATAGAAATTAAGAGAGAGGGGACTTTGAAACCAATAAGCTCACAAATTTCAGGAGTTTAAAAAAGCAACAAAAACAAATTTCCACACAAAATGAAAAACTTTTTTAATATCTAAACTTCTTTAACTTGACATGTATAATCGATATGCCCTCCTAAAAGTAATAAACCACCAAGCTGTAAGAACAAAGTCGATATCAAAAATAGTGTATGAAAAGTATAAACTTTATAAACATACCTGGTGGTCTCTGTCCTCCAGGTTCTTCAATGGCTTCATCGGGAACTGTGTAAAAGAGAAAAAAAATTTTTTTCATAATTTGTAAGAAAACACACAACTATAGGTGGGTGTTCACTATACCATTCCCCACCAAAGTAATAAATATAGCTGACCTGCTTGAACAGACTAGTGATATGGCACAGGGGCACTGAAACCTTCGTGGTTTAATGATAGGCAGACGTGGGATATTTCAACCGGCACACCCAACAATTTCTCTTCGCTTTGTTAAGGCTAAGGTAATATAGATCCTGACAAGGCCATGGTGTATCTATGAACGGAGATCGCACATTACACCTTTACCCACCCCCCACCCCACATACACAGACACTTTCTTTCCGCCACCCCTTAAATCGTTTCAGATTATCCGTTAATAAAGGATTTTGCAAATGTTTAGTACCAATGTAGTTAGTGTTGTAGTGTAATGTAATCTTTTGAACAAGAGTTGTAATTGAAGGTATTTAGCCAAGTCATTTATGTGTGATTTGATCGGGGGAGGGCGCTCTAGGATACAAGTCTTTATTATTAATACATGTTCATAATTTTATATTATCAGTTCTTACTCTAGAAATACCCAACTTCTGGAATAATATATAAAAACTATCCACATATGCACATACAAATATTTTAAAAGACTTTAAATAATGCATTTATGTGGATTTATATACTGTTGTTGTTTTTTAAATCAGGTGATCAAAAATAGGATGTAATTGGATAAGAAGTTCTTTATATGCATAAAGATATAACCTGCCAAACATTGGAAGCTGGAAAGAACCCCCACCCCACAAACCAAAAGAAAAAAAATTCATTTACTGCAGACATAAACAATGTGTGGTATTTATAGTAGCTTTACTTTTACAGGCAAACAGAAATGTAACTTACAAGTTTTACAATTCAATGTCTTTGAGGTAATGCATTAAAAGCAAAATATCATAAGCCATTAAATGTGCAAGGGATCTGAAAACGATCATTTCCCTCGTATCTCAAGTTCAATACAAAGAAGTGTGATAGAACATCTCACACAAAATTTGTGGTCATCATTGCGCCATGGCACAGAGATTATATCAGGGCCAAAGCATTATCATCGGCCCACAGAAGTATGGCTATAAAATAGTTCAACAATACTGAAAGGGCTGGTCGGCATTAGCCCGCACTGATTGGCATAAGATAAGAAATTTAATGGAGACCGAAAATAATCTAATATTTCCAAAAATTATAAAGGAACTCTGTTGAATTACTGAACGTCATAACAACTCATTACAGTAAAGTCTTTCGATCTATAAGTCGTGAACAGGTATTCGGTGACGAATGGGAGGGAAACTGCCATGGCGTGCTAAAAGCAAATCAAAACAACCGAAGATGCACACTGCATCACAGAAATTTGCAATGCATTAGTATGAATTAATATCTTTAGAATATTTACGTAATTTATACTTAACGGAATAGAATAATAACAAAAATTCTAAATTTAAGCACCTTAGATCCCATTCATATAAGTGTTTTAGTTTTTATGCACACGTTGAAAAGTCCCATAAAGAAATCCAGTCATCAATTTTTCCAAAAGCCTTTTTATCAACGCTTTTATACAATTATAAAACAATGTAGTAATGCATTGTTTGTGGTCTGGTTTCAAAGAGCAGGGTAATACACGTATAGATGTAGAGAATCCGACGGTTTGATCATCAAAGAGTTGTGTAAATCGTTTATTAATTTGGAGGGAGGAAAGTAAAAAAAAATAATTTTTTTTTAAATAACAAGCAATGTTCATTCTGTCTATATTTAAAAAGAGTTAGCATATCAACTCAAAGCTAGCTAGTCTGCTTATGTCTGTTTGACTTCATAATAACATCATTTTTTTTTCAGTGCTCAATGTTGGAATTAATTGAAGTACAATGACAGCGTTCACTATTTTCCAGTATCTTATTTCATTACATGCCCTAGTAATACTACTCCTGCTTATGACCAATTGATCAAGTTGGTATAAAAATTGGTATAGACATAATTTTAAAGACAAACCTCCTTTAAAACTGTAGACCAAAAGGCACATGGATGTAAATGATGACAATGAACAATAACACGAATAAAACATTAATAGAAAGATTCAACCCTTATTACATGAATATTAACCAGTGGCTCTGCTAAGAAATTTGTAGGGGTTGGGGGCCCGGGGGGCTTAACCTCTTTGAAGGTCCCCACATACATGGGGGTGGCATAATATTTAATGTAAAAAAATCTGACACTGATTTGGGGGCCCCCCTCAAGTGGGGGTCTGGGGGGACTTTCAAATTTGGCCCCCCTCCCATAGCTACGCCACTGATATTAACACAGTTATAATAAGATTTAGTCATTGATCGAATCAGCTGTATATTCTGAGAATTAAAAAAACATAAATGTTGCTATGTTGAGCTGACTAAAATACATCAGCTTTTACCTACTGATCAGGCTTCTCCAACCAATTTACATACAGTTGATAATAATTTGACTATGGCATCCAAAACAAAAAACAAAAAACAACAACAACAAATAACTCACTAATAAACTTTACACTTTATGACCTTCCCATCTTTCTAAAATGGCATGAAATTGAAGACTGGAGCACGGGATATCAATCCATCAACTGTATGCAAACATGAAATAAAAATCGTGGAAACGGCTCTCTAGGCCAGGCTACAATAAAATGTAGGCAGCCAGATCAAATCTATCTCTCCCATTCAACGGTAGACAGCATACAAACATTCACAATCAATGATCAAGTGTGTCCTTGATGCCGATTAAAACTGGCTTACAAATGGATAATTGTAACCGCTCACCTCCAACACAAAGAACATTCCGATGTACACAGCTAAAAAGTGTATAAAATACTTGCGTGTGAAGAATGATGAATGAAATGCCAACTTAGATCTAAAGTAGCTCGCTCGATTTGCCAGAAATGTTAAATACATTGATTTTAAAAATAATTTAATAACAATCGGAGGCAAGAGGGAGGTTGGTAGGGTAAAGCAGCTAATTTATTATACGAAAAATAAATTGGTTGATTTGGGAGGAAAAAAATATTTCCAATATTGTTTGAACCCCTCACAACAGTCCTTTAGCGAACAAAACAATAATGAGGACTAGTTACTTTAATACGGGGATTTCATGACCTAACAAGTGAACCTAGATGACAGGTTGTGGACAACCTTCGCTTAAAATATTGGCATGAAATCAAAACGTTTGGAACCCCCACCCAGCCCCAAACAGAATCATTTACCAAGGGAACCTTTACTTTGATCATTCAAAGTCGAGAATTCAAAATAAATTGTAAATGTCTTAAAGAAAATGAAATTAGCGTTTCTATATGATACATACGATAAGGGAAAATAACACTAGACTGGAATAAGGATACATTGAATTTTTCAAATTCAAAACATAAATTAGATCTTCAGAAAAAACTATTTTTAAAGACAATCTTACCACTATAAGAAATCTAAGAATGAAGTTAGAAGTTATTTAAGAAATTCATTCAACTGCTATTCTTAAATATATTTGAAATGTGATATCAACACTATCCCGTTGCTCAGATAATATATCCAAGACAATAGCTGACACAAGATCCACTGTATGCAGATGGGCTTGGTAAAACCCGGATAGTAATTTAGCTAACCCCCCCCCCCCACACACACACACAAGGACTCAACATTTTTTCAAACATTCTGTCTAAGGAACGTTTTTCATTAACAATCTTTTCCACAAAAACTGGGGCTAAAGAAACGATTTAAAATGTGATACTGATTATCACATTTTTAAACACACATTTTCGGATTCTCCATGTTTAAAATGAAATAAAATATATAATATTGATAAGTTAGAAAAAATCCAAAAAAGAGCTGCCAGATTCATTACTGGAGAATATTCAAAACTGACAAGAGTAACACCATTAGTTAAATCATTAAACCTTGAAACACTAGAGGATAGAAGAACCAATAGTAAATTAGTAATTATACATAAGGCAATTAATTCTAATTTAGAAATTCAACACAAAGATAACTTAGTACAACACTCAGATAGACATAAAGATAAAAACACCTTTCTTATTCCATATGCAAGAACAAACACATACAAGTTTTCTTTCTTTCCGTCCGGTATTCGGGCGTGGGATGGTTTGCCTGAAGAAACCAGGAAAGCCAACACTTCATTTAAAACTCTAGTAAGAATACAGGACTAAACACAAACCATAGAAATACGTAGGACGCAATAATCTTCTGTACAGAAGGAGCGTCTGTAGCATATAAGATAAGATATAATTCTTTAGTTTGTGGCCGTGAACAAATGTTATAAACTGTAAAAATATGTTTAATCGATTAAATGCGTATTTATAAAAATATATTTCAGTTATAAACGGACTAACAAATAAAGAAGACATTGTAGTACCATCAAAGGTATTAGTTTAATTCTTCCTTAAATTGGAAATTAATAATACGCCCCTAAAATAACCATTTAGTATGTACTAATAATTAATCATATTTGTTAAAATCCGATGGTAGGTGTCTAAAAGATATGCGCATATTCAGACCGCCCCACTGACCACCCATAAACAAATATAAGAAATAATTTTAATGATCTTTTATTGATTTATTTTTTGTCTGTGGAATTTACCAATCAGAGAAAAATTTTATGTCACTTCTATAATTTAAACAAGGGCCAGAAAAACGTGAATAGTTAAAATTTGAAGACAGCCCAGAATAAATATAAAAGTTTCTCTCCTTGACGTGAAGTGACCAAAGACCCCAATATTACAATTAGTTTCAGAAATATTTCTTAAAGCTTTAAGTAAGATTAAAATCAAACACCCCGAAGTGAAGACAGAGTGCTAATAAAACATCCAAATAATTTTAATTTTCGCTCGTTAAAAAATGTCCCAATTTACAAAGTGATTTCGATAATTTTAATGTATTGTCACTGTAAACACATCGAGCCAAAGCTAACAAAGAGCCATGTGAAAATGTATAAACAAAAGTTAATGAAGTTAATGAAACACTTTGATTTATTATTTGCACTGATGAAGGTAATTTCTATCTTTGTCTATTGAATATATACCGTAGTTTAAAATGTATAGTTTTATTCACAACATCGTTTGTGTATCTTGTATTTTAGTAAACCCGTCAATTTGTGTCCTATTTTTTTTTTTTTTTAAATTTAGTAGTGGAAGACAATTCTGAATTTACTTGTGGATCCATAGTTCGGCACTGATATTTCTTACTGCACACAAATGTGATACATTTTTAAAAAAAAATTAGATACCACCAAAAAAAACAAAAAACACACCCACAAAACAAGGTAAATAAAAAAAAAACTTATATACCACGTTTAAAATACCTTATATTTAATTAGTATTTAATCATCCTTTTATTTTAAAATTAAAAACAAATCCAAGTTCCGCCCATAACACTGCGGGTGTTCGTGTCAGGAATGACAAGATTCCCACATCAAAGAAATCCCAAATAATGTTAGCAAAAGAGTTAAAATTGACAACTGTAAAGGTATTTATTTTAGCGAGTGACAATGAGAACCCGTGTTTCCTGTTGGAGCTCAGCAGAGTGGGGCATATGAAAGAGGTACAGAAAAATGCAAAACAAACATTATCTTTAAAAGAGTTTTTATAAACCGAAACCATATCATCCAGTGACAAAAAAGTTCAATAACACTAATCAAAAATACATAGTGGGATTACTCAGACAGTGTATGGCATAAATGCATAGCTATCTAACTTTAGAAAGGAGGCGGGCAGACAGTGACAGCTTCAGGTTTGGGGGCCACCCGGACGACTGCCCATGCCCCCCCCCCCACGCGTCACGCTCCCGAAATAAAATACATGTATTAAGAAAAGACTATGCATGGGGTATCGCAAAAGTCCAGGCCGCCATTTGTAGCTGATGACCATGTGGGATTGGTGAATTAACACTCGGATAAAATGAACAATTGTGTCCTACATTAAAGTAACATAATGCATCCCCGCTATGCATACGTGGTCCGAGAACTGAAAAAAAAATTCAGTCAAGTCTCGCGTGACGTTATGGATTTTCCTACCACTCATGCTCGGCTTGTGGGAAGAAGGAGACGTGTTACGAGTACGAGCAGAAAACATATGAATATAATGGTATTGTGTAAAATAATTAATCTCGTATTTTCTGCTTCCAAAAGAAACATTACATTAAAAGCTGGAACAAATAGAGGTGCAACTCTTCGCGAAGTCGTCATCACTCTAGATGAATAACATATTAATAAGTATCCATATCACATGTTCTGCGCTTTAAGTTGGACCAATAAGAGACAAAAAATGCGGAAATTATAAGATTATAAAAACGTTTGGTGTATCTATTTTCAAGTACAAGGTAATTGTTAGCATACACGGCACCCATTTTGAAAGTAGTTATTTCTGCGTATCTTGCGGTGTCCACCTTCTGTAGAATAAGTTAACTAATGAAAAATCATTAAAATACTATAAGCTATATACTCCCTTCTTCATAAGACACAGCAGAATACTAAATTAAGTAGCAATGTTTCGACATACCTTTCTTTGGTTTATTGCTTCATATATTTTCAGCAGTTTGGCACCATTTTATTTTGGAAAATCATCTCAAATGTAATTTTTTTGTTTATATAGCAGGTAATCTGAATACCACAATACTTTGGGAAAATAAAATGTTGCCATTATAAGGCAGGATATATTAAGAATTAACGTCACATTTAATTTTTTACTGCGTTTTAAAATAATTTACCTATTAATATTTTTAATAGTAGACTATATTTTTTAAAATATGACTAGTTTTTTAAAACTAAAAGATCTGTAAACCAAAGACAGTGCCATTATGAATCTGTCTATTAAATTGATTTCACAATGTAACTTAAGAAATACCATCTCATAATAGTTTGAGGATTAAAATTTAATAAGCCTTTTTAATAAAACTTATTTTCTACAACAGTACTCAATAATTAATTCTATAAAATAATTATATGAATTCAAGATTACTTTTTGACGGATCCTTCTAAAAATCCAAGAAACGCTTTGTGTAAATAAATTAATTAATTAAATTAATTAAGTTCAAATCTAGAAGTATAACACAAATCAGTTAACTTGACATGAACGTTCTCAATTTCTTCAACTTCTTTGAACTTAGTACTGACCAGCTTCTTCATCTATTAAAGAACTCTGTCAGTAAAATGTTACCATAATGAAATACTTGTGATAATTAGGCAGAAGATCCAGATTAGACAGCCATTTCGTATTTCCCATTTGACTTGAGGGGAGTTTAGATTTTCACATTATTTTAAAATGAATTTTCTTTTCTTACTAAGCCTGTAATATTTTCCTGCAACACGAAAAGAGAAATATCGAAGTCGCTATGCACTGAATGGTTCATTGAGTGAACAGCATTGTACATCATTTACAACACCAACCATTATTATTGCCAATTACATTTTTATGTGTGCAAGACGAGGACAATGAAAGAAATCCAATCTTATGCCACCTATCGATAAAATATATTTTCAGGCCAATAACATTTCGCTTCTTTAAAACTATAGAAAATTATTTAAAATTATTTTTTTTAGCAAGATGTTTTTTGTTTTTTTTTTAATTTCTGTGAGCCATCTCATTTTTAGGAATTTTCTTATTTTCCATATGCAGTTTGCTTTATTTTAAATAAATGTCTAAATGCCTCAAAGTTCAGTAATGTGAAGTAGTGAATCACTTTTATTGCTGAAATGGGGGTTATAAATTGTGTACCTAGCACACTTCAGATCTTAACATGCTTACGCTTCAAGGGAAAATTTTGATGATGTTAAAAACGATTCTGACGGCGAACAAACTAGGGTTTTGTCCTATTGGGGATCTATGACGGTGACGAATTATTTATACTGATACAAAATAAAGGCAAGAGCTCCAGGGATTAATATTGCATTATTAAATCTGTTTAAGTCATTTGTTAATAAATATATATACTTAGCATTTTGATAATCGAAATCGTCAGTAATGGCGTAATAAGCATAATAAGGAACAAATGTTCAAATCCCAATCGTTCCTCAAGTGTCAACACAGTAAACAAAGTATTTAATAAGCGATGTTTCTTAAAGAGATCAACTTGAAGCCAAGGCAACCATACATTGAAATGTTTCGTGCCAAAGAGCAATAACATGTTTAAAAAGAATCACAATTACACTTTTTTTAAACCTCTCAGTAATGGGATACGGACAGTGGAAAAAATCTATGAAGACAACATGAGACCACATAATACGATATTTTTTTTTTATTATTTTTTTTTTTGGGGGGGAGGGGGGTAAAAAACAAATCAATGATCGTGAAAATGAGTAAGACAGTTAAATAACATTGCGTCTTATTATTCTTAATTTAGTTTTAAGTGGGCCGAATGTAAGAAGTTCATGTATATTAATATGAATGTATAGTTTTCCGGAATATTACTATTATTCTTTGTATTAAATAAAGATGACAATAAAATTTCACATAACATTGTGAAGGTTATTAAATGAGTGCTACTTAATTAGGGAGTATACCATGTGTTAAAATTCAACAAGCTTCTAAAACAATATATAAATGGGGTCGGGTGGGGGGGGGGGCACCGGTGCGGCTACTTGAGAGCACCATTCACTTGCCCCTTACAACTTTACAAATTTTTTCAAAAGTTTTATTGAAGCAACACGTTTTTTAATGTTAAAAAAATGTCATCCCATTGACACGTTGTTTGTGGGCACATCATTGTGGACCCCATAATCCTTTTAATGAACCTGTCATTTCTGATTGATGGGCATAAACATTCTTCAATAGCACTGTGCCTGTAAAGGACAAGCTTTATCTTCTTCCTTTCAAATGGGAGACAAGACACATAAAATTTCATTTGCTCTTGTTATTGCTTCTTCTAAAGGCATGGATGTTTTGTAAACACTACCTATACAATTATGGGATGCTGTTACAATGCAACACATAATCTTCTATAACAAAGCTATGACGTATCTGTTGTCTGTGGTTGGTGGGTGGTAAAGAAATAAAGTTCATCACAATGCAGCTGAAGGCATAGAGCTAGAGATGGGGGAAACCAAGGGTGAATATTTCAAGACACTCAGGGGATTTCTGGTCAACATGGAGATATCTCTGGTCTACTCTCACAAGATAATAAAATTATGTAGGTATTTTAATTAAAAAGGTGAAGCATGTATAGTAAAATATCAAGTTATGCTTTTGAAAACCTTCCAATCAAGGTTAGGGTCAAATTTTAACATGAAAAACTACGCATTAGTGTTTGTCCTCACTGACAAGGTTATTACCCCTAAAACATTATTTATTCCCCCCTCCCCCCACCCAACGTTTAAGACCTTGAAAATAAACCTGATTAATTTCAATTAATGATTTAAGTTTAATGTTTCATTTGTTATATATATATAATGCATTTTCATTATCAGCCTTAGGGTCAAAATATTATGTTCTTTTCATTCACTCAACCCTAATAAATGGCTATGATTTACATCATCGAAATATAAGTCTATGAAAAGTAATTATTGATTAATTATATTTTTTTATTAACACTAAAATATATCTCCCTTTTTATTCAAAAAAATATAATATTCCATTTATTCAATCAACCAAGAACAGTTTGGTAAGATATAATCCATTTTTTATAAAGTTTTTGAACCTAGCTCTTTTAACTTTATGTGGGTGAGACTGCAATCAGGCTAATAGATAAGTAGATGGATAACATGCAAACAGGGTACAAGTAATCCTGACAAGATGTCACAAAACAGCGTTTTTGCTTGTTAGGCTCACTCATAGCCTGTTTCCTGTTTACAGGTTATCCATCTACTTCTCTTTGAACTTTAAAGTTAAAGCCTCATTATGTGAATTTTCAGGAAAAAAATATATTGTAATGATTTGCTTTTGCTTAAACTCAAAATTTTGCTCCCTAAAAGAGACAAAATTATCTAGTGCAACAAGGTTTCCAAAAAAATAGAGATTTTAAATAAATACCCCAAGGCAGTCATCAGTAGCTAATTTTCACTAATGGTCTTCACAAACATCAGAAACTTTGAGTCTACAATTTGTAATTGACCCTTTCTTTATTCCATTAAATACCGTATATACTCATTCTATAGCCCATCGTTGTTAGCCGACCCCCACTTTTTTGGAAGGGAAAAGTATTAAAAGTGTATAACACGCTCGTAAGCTGACCCCCCAGAAATAATGGGACAGCTTAAACAAAATAGTATACATTTTTTTTAAACTACAAGTTAAATCGTTCATTATGATTGTTTACTTTGTACTACCCATCTTTGTTTTTGTGCTCTTTGTTAGGCAAGAGTTATCAGTACTTTTTCTTTTTTTTTTCTTTGGTTAACAGTGGCGAAAGCGCGTAAATAAAAATTAATTGATGAAAACAAATTTGGAAAACAATTTAATTAACCATTCACAAAAATAAATAAAATGATTAAATAAGGTAAATGCAGATGTTTGGTAACATCTTAAAGCTTCTGGTAGAGCAGTTGAATCAACTATGACTCGGTTGTAAACAGAACCCCCCACATTTTTCCCTAGATTTTGTCCCAAAATGGTCATCTTTAGAATAAGTATATACTATATATACGGTATTTTTCTGTACAACAGTTAACTGGTTTTAAGATATTTTAAAGCAGAGAATATCAAAATTTTGTACTTACCAGGCTGCCTCAAAAATGGATTATTTCGTCGTCTTGATCCTTGACTTTCATCTTCAGCTGGATCAATATAGGAATCTGAAGAAAATTCAAATAATACCTTAAGGTAATTCAACTTACTTTGGTGGATCAGGGGCTTAAAACATTAGTCACTTAAACCTTTTCATAAGTTTTCATTTTTTATTTAAACTTCATGAATAAAACATACGCTTACCTCCATCTTGCTTTTTCAGCCTACCCCTAAATTCTTTATGAGCACCTGTAATAACAAAGCATTAAATGGTTATTCGTCCATTAATAAATTTGACTGCAAAAACAAACATTAATGTGTTGGTCTAAGAGCATTAATGGTAAAAATGTTTCCATATCAACCAATGTCATATCAGCCCTTCTTCCCAAAATTTCAGTCGCTTACCTCTTTCATCCTTATCATCACTCAGCAACACTGGAGAAGCTGAGACTTTGGGCAATCTCACTGAAATGAGAGGACAAGTTTGTATTCAAACAATTTATTTTTAAGTTGGGAGTTGAGAATTTTCTTCTTTCAAAACTGAAATCAAAGTATTTTGAAAATGATGGATTGGGTTGAAGAGGAAATCAGTGATCGATAGCACAATCTGATCTATTCAATGATAAAAGAGTTTCAGGCGACAAGAGAGGCATAAATATGCTCTTGAAATAGGAACTTAATGTTAACACTTAAATGACATTTTCTGATTACATAAGATTTTATGGATAAACCCTCATATGGTTTATATGGCCGCCTTACATGAAGGATTAACTAACTGCAAAATAGACATAAATGGGGTGTAACTTCATTAAGATTAATGTGGAAGTTGAGCAATATTAATTATATATTGAGCAATTTATATTATTACCTAAATGTTGACTGATATCTACTTGGATTACACATCCCTAATTTTTTTATTTTCAAAACATCTTGTTAAAATTTGTTTGGCGGCTTGCCATTGCACTGTCTTGTTTAGCCTTTCAGTCTCACCAATATCCTGTTCAATAACTTCTTTACAAAATATAAGAAACTTAAATCATTGACACTTATCAGCAAATTAATGTAAAAATATAAACTGAAGGATATTTTGAAAAGTTATATCAATTCAAAAGACACTTACTTTCATCCTCAACTCTCTTAGAAGATGTCGTGGTAGCAATATTGGAAGATATGTTGGATATATTGGAACGTGTAGCAAGCTTGATTGGAAAACTTTGAGAATCATTGACAAAAGGACACAAGCCTGGTGCATCATCTATTATAGTAGTTTTTTCAAATGCATCTGATAATCTTGACACTTCCCATCTATAGGTCAAATTTCCTTTTGGACAGGAAGGGCAGTGGGCACGCAGGGACACTTTTTGGTTTGGGTTCAAAATGTTTCTAAAACACTGTGGGCAGTCTATCAAAACACTAGAAGATAAGAAATTTGGAAATATTTTTATAGCTTATAATAGCACATACTTATGACATAAAAGTTTTCAGATTTATAAACATATTATAATATCATAATAAAACAAAAATAATCTATGATACAGATATGATATTTACCTGATATATTGCTCTTATTTGAAACAAAACACTTTTTCATTTAAGAGACAATACAATTTTACCAAACTTCCCTCTCATTGACCAGGCACTAAAAACCCCATCCATTACTCCACTTCCTATTCCACTTTAACTCTTAATATGTAAAAGCGCAACAAATCCGCTCCTCGCCGCTATTATCAAAATGCGGTAAAGCGCGCCCCCACAGAACTCTTTAGAAACAAAATTACAGAAAATAAAAACTCTTCAGTGTGTAAAAGAAGATGTAATCGATTTCTGGCAATGGCGGCCGCTTCCCTCGCTCAATTTGCGAAGTTTTTTGGTTGTTTTTACGGGGTTTTTTTGAAGATGCGATTTTGCTATACTTTATTACAAAAATAATAGTACTAAACTACAGGTAAAAATAGTTTTTAACTCAAGACAGTCTTTTGGATACATAAAATAACCATTCTTATCCTAAAAGATGAGGTCAGTATGACAATAATAATTTAAATGGATTTTACGCAATTTTTAAAATTTCTCAACCAGTTGATCACAATTCTGGAATTTCTTACCAGACTGAGGGGGAAGCTTTCCGAAAACCTTATTGCCCATTAAGAGTTAATCTTGTCCATACCATAGCCTCATACTGAACAGTTCCCATTTAAGCTCTCACACATAACTCTATCCCATTCCCTCAGCCTCATCACTTTCCTGATTCCCCATTACTTTTACCCCACAGTCTCAACCACAGTCTCAACCCTCATCACTTTTCTCACTTATATACTCTCTTCCATTTTTACTTATGTTTTCCAATTCACCCTCTAAGTTTACTAGAGACTAATTCACTTTATACCCATTGTTATTATTTTACCTATATTGAAGCTCTCTGCTTTGATTCGAATTTATTGTCAAACACTATATTGACTCCAGTCCAGAGTTCTACAGATCAATCACCAAAATATGACTAACTTTAAGAACCATATTTGATTTGGCACAATACATAATATGGCTTACTATGAATGAGAAAAATTAATCATAATAATAGTTAAACTTTACACTTACTCAATAACAATAGATTTATGCTGTACTCGTATAACTTGGTCAGTTACTGCTGATTCTAATGTGAAGGGAAGAGAATTGTTGGCATCAATAGTCAGATTAAAGAGAAATTCACTAATGTTGGAGGACAGCCAGCTTGTGTGGAATTTCAGTACAGATTCATTCATTGCAGGCATTTTATCTTGAAAGCATTTTTGTCCTTGTGAAGGAAAGGGAATGCAGTTCCATGAATACCTGTAAAGAGAGTTATGAAGGATATAAGTCTCACAATTTTGTGACAAATAAGAGCAAGATTTTAAAAGTATTTTTTAGTTGGCATCTTTTTAAGAAACAAATACTAACAAAAAGCATGTGAAATTTCATGACTTACTTTAGTTGAACAGTTGAATTATCTACATATCTAGACCTTCTGCCATCCAGATGTACAGTGTCATTTTGGCCCACGTGACGATAGATACCTCCATAGATATGGCTAATGAGCGGTGTTGGCTGAACAAATATGTTTTTTACAGCCTCGGAGTAAACTGGTATGGAAGTCCCATTCATTTCAACCTGAAAGTGCCAATTGAATAGTCTGAATATTTTTTTCAATTTTAATTTAACATTTTTAATTTTTTTTTTTTTAAATATCAACAGCATTGACTACACGAGGAGACTAGAAAGCAAGAGGAACTGAAACTCAAAATTTTACCTTTAGTGAAATTGTATATCTTCCATTTCCTAAAGTCCAAGGTGGTAGAACAAGAGCAGGGTATTCTAGATATTTCTTGATTTTTTTATCACTGACTTTTGGAAACTTTAAATTTACAAGCACTTTAGAGGAAAAGTCTCTAATTTCCCATCTAAATTTCACTCTGGTTAATAAACTGCAATTGGTTCGTATCTCTGCTTCCAATCTAATGAACTCTGATTGGAGAAATTCCAGCTGAAATGAAATTTTAAATCTTTATATCTTACAGCTAGCATTAAAATAGTTATAGCACTATTTTATAAATATATATAATAGCCCAGTGGTGTGGGTTTGTAACGTAACGCTCAAGCGATGTACGACAGTCTACAGCAGTTAGTTTAGTTGAAAAATCGTGTTTTGATGAGCGCTGTAAAAATATTTAATATGATGACGTCATTGTTTGGTGTGCATCGGTGCGCAAAATACAACCCCTATTATTATTATTAAATAAATACTTTGCGTACATTTCATAAAGTTTAATAATTCGTATTTATCAAAAAAGGACAAGTTAGTTGGTCTTTAAAAAAAAAGGTTGGCGCCGTAGGCGCCCAAAAAAAGGGGGCGCCGCAGGCGCCACGGCGCCCGGCACAATCTATCAAAAAAGGACAAGCTAGTTGGTCTTTAAAAAAAAGGTTGGCGCCATAGGCGCCCAAAAAACGGGGGCGCCGCAGGCGCTACGGCGCCTGGCACAATCTAGTAGCAGTAATAACACTATTTAATAGCAGTAATAACACTATTTAATAGTAAGAAACTATTAACATCTTTGGGTTTCAGCATTTGACAAATAAATTTTTAAAAGGACAAAATAATTTTATACAAGTATGTGTATTCAGTTTTTTTTTAAAAAGTAAGTATATAAAATAATGGATAATACATTTGTTTTTAAGATTTCCAATTGAATGGCCCCAGGAACAATGAATAAAAATAGATGAAATCAAAGAGTCAATGCTGCAATAATCAAAGCCATTCAGAAAGATCTAGAATATTTGAAGCTTTTTATACCGTATTCTTTAATTAAAGTCACTATAGTTTTTGCTACAAAAGTGTTACTAATATAATTAGTTAAGCATGGTAAAACATCTTACTTCATTCCGATTGATTAAACTAGTTCCTCCTAAGATAGTCACATCAGGTGGATTGCATGGGTCATTTAGTATGAAAATTAGTTTTGTAGCTTCACCACTGCTCACTGGATTCCTTGCAAACAGCTTAATAATGTATTCACCATTCCTGTAAAACAAAATATTCTCACAACAAACTTTTTAAAAAAATCTTTTTTTTATCTTTGACAGCTCCAAACACTTCTATTCCAGAGATGCACTAATGTGGGTTAAATATTATTCTTATCCAAGATACATTTTTTAAAAACCAATTGTATTCACATATGTTTTAATAATATTGGTGCAAGGATTTTTTGTTTTTGTTGACTTACATTGAATAGTTATGTGTGACAGAATCAAGCGAGTCAGAGTTAATGACTGTTCCATCTCCAAAATCCCAGGTGAATATTAGTGAGTCCCCCTGCCAATATTTAGCCTTAAATCGAACACTTGAATTAACCATAACATCTCCCAGAACTTCAATGGTTAATCCTGTCAGATTCGAGACTACAGAAACATTAACAGAGTTTGAAGTAGCATTCCCCAAGCAATTTTCAGCAGTAGCCATGACTTTATGCCTGTGAACAATATTTTAAAACATTAATGCTCACTATACCTTAGAAAATTACTTGAATTGCAAGTAGAGAATATAATTAATTAACCGCTTATACTAAACTGTATCACAGAAAATACTATTAATACATTTTAAAATCTGTTTCTTTATTGAAGCCTTCCTAAAAGGGAAATTAAATTTGTGCAATTCTTATTTATTTTATTCTACAGCAAAAAAAATTGTTTAATTTAAGTATTAATTAAATTATTATTTAGTATGTAACTTCATTAGTTTAACATAAGAAATATAATAACAATATACCCATAAAAAAATAAATTATAATAAGGCAACTCACCAGCCAGACTGCATGTAGGTGAAACTAATCAAATTATGATTAGTAGTAAAACTAGATTTGCCAAATTCCCATTTGTACCATGAATCTCTTTGTGCAGAGGGTGGATGTACTATGGCTTCATGGGCTACACGATGGCCAGCAACAACTGTGTTTTTCACACTTATGTTAACTCCTAAGTGAAAAAGATAATTAATTTAGACAACAAAGTCCTGTACAAAATTTTGGCTATGGCCTTATGTGAAAGAGCCCATGCTACTATGTCAGGATGATTATCAAGTGAGGATAGAAAATTTATCTTTAGTAACTGGTTCATTTCCAACATTTAATAAGGTATGGTCATAAAAAAATTCACACAAACTGATTTTAAGTTAAGGATCCTTGAGGTTCTAGTTAGAAATGGCTATAAAAGAGAGATAAGTGCAGTAGGACTTACCTAAAATTCTATCCACAATGTTAACGACCATATAACGATACTTTATTCCCACTTTATTAGAAGCAGCAACTGAAATTTTCTCTTTGCCGATTCTACGATACTGATGTTGTACAATTGGCCCTGCAAATGAATTAAAATGAATTAATCTAAAACATCGTTTCCCATTAAAAATTTAACATAATTAATAGTAATGCTTTAAGGACTTAAAACAATTTTGCTTAGGACATGGCAAGTACATTTTATCTAAATTTAAGGTTTATATAATTTACTTTCAATGATTCAAGTATTTTCAAGTATGTTAGAAAAAAAAGAAAGAACTTTTTTATTTACCATTAATGATCTTAAGTTATTTATGATACAAATCGAAATGTTTTGGTAAGATTTAAAAGTATTTATGATTTTCATTAGTTGAGATATTGAATTTTACCAGCATCAATAAGCTCTGTCTCATCATCTAGTCTCCAATTGAAAGAAACATTTGTGCCAGCATCAACACTTGCATTGAGATAAATGATATCTCCAAACTGAATGCAATCACTGCTGACATTCAACGAAATGTCTGTTGGTGGTTCTTGTACATAAAATGGTTCAGCAAGGAAAACTGTTACATTCCCCAATGGGTTCGAGGCAGTTAGCTTCACCATATATACTCCCTCTAAAAAAAAAACAGTTTCAGTTGATTCAATTATAGTATTATATCTTCATATCTCCTTTTGAACACTTAACCATTTTTGTTAACTTTGCTGAGAAAATGAAATCAAGAGCTATTAATTTTGAACTTTATAGTAAAAATAATTTCCAGGAAAGTTTATGAAATTGTATAATAATTTTTTTTTATTAAATCCGCCAAAAATATATTTCAACAAATCAAAATACCTTGAGTATAATTGTGTTTTGCTGTGGCTTTCATCATTGTTATAAAAGGGTCCTCAATTCCTATGACATTAAGAGAATGACCATCTCCAAAGTCAAACAAAAAATTCACAGAGGATCCATCAGATCTGAAAATAGCAATCCATATCTTGGTATTTGCTCTCTCAATATAACTATATTTCATTTTATAAGGTTTCCTTTATTTACTTATACTGCAGGATAATACAATCTCAATCGTTAAGATGATATTCTTAAAATCCTGAATTTTTTTTATCCTCAAATTAAAACGAGTGTTTTGAGGTGAAGAAAGTTCAGCTAAGCTAAAAGATATGTTTTACAAAGAATTAAATATATATTTGAAGTATGCTTTAAATGTTGATGAATTAGACATATGATATAGTTGTTGAATAAAACTGTGTTTAATTACTTGGCCTCAAAGGACACTTCTTGTGTAACTATTTTGCCATCTTGTATGCCTATTGCCGCCTTGCAGCAGTTGTAAACTGCATGTGTCAATGATGCCGTGGTGAGTCGTTCAATAACCTCAACATGAGAGGGGAGACTGACTTTAACTCCTTCCATCTGAAGATGATTGGATACAGTCACACTTACGATATATTTATCTGGGATGCTGAAAAGATGACTTGCTTTGCTGATATTTCCTTCACTAAAAACCAAACAAAAAAAACAATGTGTGACAATAATAATATAGTCATTTTGTTATGAACATGAAAAAAGGAATACTCTCAATAAGCATTAAAAATGTGTGAATGCAGGACACTTATCCATGTCTTTTATCTTAACCTTTTATAAAATAAAGTCATAGAGTAAATCTATGAAGATATTTACACCCACTAAATAATTATTAAAACATTGCATTTACCTGAAAACAGTAGTTGGGTAGTTGTCAGAGAAATCCCAAGTAAATTTTAGATTCCTTCCTGAGCTTACTACTGCAGTAACTTCAAGCTCATCTTCTATAGACAGCAAAAAGTTTTCGGTAAAAAGGGAGACAGTGCCAATAGGTTCTTCAACAAAAACTCGTCTACTTCGATGTATTGCAGATATTCCGTTAGTCACAGTCACTGAAACATTATATTCTCCTATTTCTTTGTATGTGTGGTTTAACTGCACTTTGTACATCGAAATTTGATCTCTCAGTGGTCTTGATGTAAATGAATTCTCCCTATGTATTTTGATTAAGTTTAATGAATCTGAAAGATAGGTTTTCATCTGGTTATCTCCAAAGTGACATACTATGCTGAAATTTCTGCCACCCTCAATTAAAATGGTAATGTTAGTTGGAACACCTACAATGCTTGGTGGAATGCTTAAAGATACATTAACAATTGGATGCTTGACACTAAAACTTATGGTGGCTTGTGATGAACTGATGTCATTGCTAACATTGACTTGAAGGGTGTGGGTGCCAGGCTTTGTAAAGCCAATGACAAACTGGAGAGGAAAAAATAAATCATGTATTTTTTTTCGTTTAAAAAGCAATGATACTTTAATAATTTCTTCTTAAATTAACTTTATTTTAAAACATGAAATTTCTAAATTAAACAATTGAAATTTATTGTTCAATGCATGCAATTTTGGTATATGATCCCCTAAATCAAACTGATGAATCTATCAAGGGTTAAGTAACATCAGTTGATAGGAATTAATGTCAAACACAAACTCATTCTGCAAGGATGAGGGGGTGGGCTTGAGTGCAAGCACAAAATTAAAGAAGTGAGAGTTGAATAATTAGAAATCAACATCAGAACAAATTTAAAATCTAAACATATTTTCTCCAACTGTTCATATTAATTTTCCATTAATTCCCTGGATAAAGTATTCCATTCTGAAAGTAAACTCACAAGTTCTACTACAAGAAGTGGAGTAGAGACAGCAAATTGTCTAAGTTTTATCCGTGTGAGTTATTAAAAAGTTTATTAACTACTCCCTCATGTGGCTCAGAAGGTAGGATGTATTGATGTATATGAAAAAGATGAAATAGAAGACTTCGATAATAAAATGTTACACAATAAACGCTTATAGGTCAAATTACCGTGTTAATCCTAGTTGGCTGCTTAGCAACTCCATCCAAATACCATTCAAAAATAAGATGTGACCCAGAATCGAGTTCAATAATCCAGCTTTCATCACTGTTCATTGAAAAAAAAAGAATATAAATATTAAGTATTCTAAATTATGTAATCAGTAGAAAACATTAGACAAATGTTTTAAAGCTGTACAGTCTTCATTGTTGTTTGTAGTCATGTTATCTAATGTCTGAAAAATTCAATATGCTGTAGAAAAAATTTTGCTTTAACTTGAAAAAAAAGGCAGAACAAAATTTTGAAAATGATTATGATACATTTTATTAGGTGTGATGTAAGTTTTTTCTAATGCTTTCTTTTCTATTCATGGTTTATCCTAAGAATTATCCAAAATAATCGATTGACTATTATTTAGTGTCTTCGTTTTAAAAGGAAACTTATTTTCCTCCCTAATTATTTACTTATTTACGCATAATGTAGAAAAGTCAATTGCTTTTTAAATATCTTTATGGATGTGAATGTGAAGTTATTAAACATCAGTCCCTTTGGTGTTATGTGTGTTTATAGATGCAACTTATCATTTTTAAGAGACTTCACATTAATTGTAAATTGTTGTAGTTTTCACACATTGTCATTAAACATGATAATCCGAATGAAGGGGTTTGTTTGTACAAAATTTATTGTTTTTTAAAATTTGGTTGCTTTCTTTTTAAATTTTTTTAAGAGGTTGAAATAATGTTTTAAATAGGAAAAATAATTTTTGTTTTATTATATTCTTTTTATCTCAAACTATTCAGTTTAAACCAAAACCATAAACCATGCATGCAATAAGAGCGGCACAATTTGTAAGATACTATGACCATAAATCATACTATATAACATAAATTTTGACCCTAAAATGGCAGCTCTTTTAAAGGTTATGAGCACACTTTTCTTTTTTTTTAAAATTGTTTGGGATAGTCTATCTTCCAGTGAATTTTAGTTCTAAAAGCTAAATAAAAAATATTTAAATGAAGTTTCTAAATTACAATTTTAAAAATAAAGTATATTTTAATGTATAATTTATTGGATAATCAACATTACTTTTATTTAAATTTCAGGATTTCTGGTCCTACGGCACGCACGGTAATTCATGAATTATATCATATTTTGAAATATGTATGATCAGCTAGAAATAAATTGTGAATACGACAATTAAGATGATGTTCATAGACCTACACATTTCATAGTTATCCAATGTTCAACAATCTGCAACTGTTTTTATTCGCTGCCGCAGTAAAGGTCATAACCTCTGGAAAATGCCGTCAACATGACAAAAAACATAGTAGCTACATGGTCACGAATTTTTTGGCCTTTAGAATGTTTCATTGTATCCAGGAACAAAACAGTAAATTGACTGTGCGGTCATTTGTTAAAGGCATATAATGTATCGACAGCATTCATGAAAATCCCGGCGAATCGTCCGAAATACTAATGTCCAACGTTTACTTATTTATGATATGGCTGAAAACTAATTACGTTGGATTCCATTTTCAATAAAGAAAAACAATGAATTAAAATACAATTAGAATAAAATATTTAATAGCAGACGTTAAGTGTAAATTTGCACTCGTATCCCTGGTGTGACAAAAGAAACACAAATTATCTGGCCGCCTAGCGTTGTATAAGTAAACTCCAAAGAACTCTATTTTAAAACACAACCGCAGCACTTGGTACGCTTCCTCCAGCCACTGTTTTATCCCAGCTCCATCATCAATTTCCTTAACTTAAACTTTAAGCTGAACATTGGCTAAATAGAGAAGCACCAGAAATATACAAGGCACACTCACATACACCAGACAAATACAGGTCTAGGTGGCTTTGATTGGTCTTATTAGAAATAGCTGTGGGGGAACAGCCGGGCACAGGAAGGCAGCTTGTAGAAACAAACAATGCTGTCTCAGTTCCTCTGTTTGCCACAGGGAAACAGACGCCTGCTCGGTGGGATGGGGACGCTAAGAGGGAGGCATAGCCTTCACCGTGTTCCACACCTCCACCCTGTTTCTTTCGGAAATCTATTTCCATTAATAGTATGAGCGAAATTATTATGTCTAGGAGATTAAACTCCCTCCCCAACACTGAAAATAATCCGAAAAAACTATTTAAAAAATGGAAATTAATATAAATAGCTTCTTAACGCAAATTAATTAACGCAATAAATCATTAATTTTAAAATATTGGCCCCATTTTACTGTTTAGCTGCTTTTAAGTAAATAATAACAAGAAATGATAGTTCAATTATTTCATGGTAGTGCAGTAGGATTAAAGAAAAAATTAATAAACCGGTCGTTAATTACATACGTTTTAGGTCAGCAGCAATGCTTCTCTAATTTATATTTACTAGCTAAGAAATATTTTTGAGAAAGATGTTAATACATAGGTATAAGAGTGATCCAGCTGGAAGGCATACAAGGGTGGATAAATGAAAATAAAGACGATATTTTTTCACAACTTCCTTCCCACGAAATAACTTTATTGACACAAAAGAAATGAGGTTAACTGGAAAACGGGCTAGAAACGAAAGCCATAAAACACTGAAATTAACGATAATAATTTGTTTTAAACGAGCATTCGATATCCTTGATCAGCACTTCATGCCTAGAGCCAGGTAGTTGGAAACGCCTAAACATTTAAAATGGCTGGGGGTGAATGAAATACAGATGTTATTTGGAAGTCAGATGTAGAAACTGGAAAACGATGGGGCATGTTTCAAATTATATAATTTGTAGAGTTCAAAGGTGGTAGTGGAAATGTAGAACTTATGAGATTAAATTATAGTTTGAATGTAAAAAAAATAATAATAATAAGTTTCATAACATGTAAAATTTCATCACAGAAATTTCAATTCCTAGATTCTTAAATTCAGAATTTCAAAATATTCTTTCAGGAATTCAATTAATTTTAGTTATCATAACTTTTTTTTAAAGGTGAATTTAGTTGGGAGGAGGAGGGGTTAAAGCACACTATCCAGTGTTTTGCTTTATGATTAGGTTGTAATTACAAACATAATCATTCTTTGCCGTTTCAAATGAGATGAGTGTTTTTTTTAAAATTGTTTATTTTCTTATAAAGAAATGACAACCATGCTAAATGGTGTAGAGGCTGGTATAAAGTATCACCTTCGGTTAATTAAATGACGACTGTCTACGGACCCTCAGCATAGGTGGCCACCCACCGCGCTACATGTGTACATAATGATAGCCCCGTTGTGGATCTAGAGGGGTTAAACCAGGGCAAATTAGAGGTGCACTTGATATTTACGAGATTTCAATTACCATAAAACACCCCAAGTTAAGGGAGTAAGTGGTCCCCAGAGCACCTAAAATAGACGATGTTTTCTCTTACAGGGAAGGGGACGGGAAGGAAAGAGGAAGTGAAATGTAGACGCGAAGAAAAACAAAGCAACGTCTTGGACCTTAATTTTATAGTTTACATTATATTTATTTTATATATCAATTTTCTTTCCACAAAATTATAGCACAAACGCATAAAGATTTGTTTTTCAGTTTGATCCAATTTTTCGCAAAATTGAACAGTTTATATTATTATTAGTGATAACTTGCACTTTATAGAGATTTATTATAGAGAACATTTTCAACACATAAAACGTAACAGTATATAAATCTCTTTAAAAAATAACTCTTGAGAATCTATAAATTTCGGTCAATAATTTATTAATAGATGACTACAATAGGGAGAGTCAGTAGAACAGTGGAATAGAAATATTTAGAAAAGGTATAATCACTTTGTAAGTTTCGATGACTCGCAAGTTGAAGAAAACAATAATGTCATAATTTTTATTACAGGAACAAACTTAAATGATACCTATTTCAAAGATAATAAATTAAACAATGCTTATAGGACTAAAACGTATCTTTTTATATATATTACAGGAAGTATTATTATTTAATCATATAAGTATATAATTATGTAAACGCATTTCTACCAGAAAATATTAAGAATATTTTTTTAAAACTATATAGATCTACTTTTGTAATTCTCAGACCAAAAAACCCCCAATAACTACCACTTTTTAAAATCTGCGATGCACAAAATAAGGTGTGGCATTGGCATAAAAAAGAATTGAAAGGTTGGTTTAAAAATTAACAATGTAATATCTTCTGGGCATCGTGATCACTATGTTATGTTATCTTGACACTAAACGCAGGAACTACGCTCTTTATTTCTAAATGGAAATAAATAATTAAATACAACAAAATAAAAGAATTTTTTTAATTTAAAAAAAATTGTAATTATTCAGATGAAATCACTACATTTCAGGAAAATGAGAAACAAGAGTCTCAAATACATAAAGAAAAAAAATTCAATTAAATAGTGTTTAAATAATGATAGATGATTGCATTGATTCGCAAGTATTATGGTTAATGAAACAAGTAGATCAGTGTCAATGAGGTAAAAAAAAAAAATTAAAAAAAGATTATCCGGCGAGCTGTTTAAATGAAAGTGAATGTTTGCGAACACGTTGTTGGTGGCTCGAGGGATGGGGTTTGGTGGGGTGGGGGAGGGGGTTAAAAGTAAAAGCGTTTCTCATTATTTTAATGAATATCCCATGATTAATCTTTAAAAAGAAATTACATATTGATGCGACATCTGCGGGGCTATTTTGGATAGGACTGTCTCTTTTTGCAATATTTGACTGACTACAAGAGATCAAATGCGGTACCATTGACTATATGGCAACCCTAGCTAGCCATAACGCTGTAACTGCGCAACGTCGGCGAAAAGCAATTAGCCCAAATGTTGATACAAGGAAGCCTAGGGTTGAAGCACAGACTCAATCACCTTAAAGCAAATAAAGCTGTACGACACGGGCGCCGCCATTTAAGGGGATGTCATTGCTTTCGACATTGTTGAGATAATCGTATGCTGAATGGCATACCAGAGAGTGATTATATCATTCAATTTTAAAAGATGAGCCATTAAGAGATGATGAGAAAATAATTAAAATTAAGACATTGTCGAAATAAGTATATTGGGGGGGGGGGGGGGGAGCTCCCCATTAAAATGTATATGTGCATTTACTCGCCGTGATATTAGAAACGGTCTCAACATTTTTTTTTAAAAGTTCGAGATACAAAAAAAAGTCAAAGACTCCAAGAGTCAGTGGTGTGTATTTGTTACCTTAAATCACGGCATCAACTTATCCAAATTCTAGATGCTTTCACTGTTGGCCATGAGTTGACGCAACTGATGTATCGATATCTTCCCTATCAAGCCTCGAAACTTGGTGGAATAATCTTCGCGAGTCCATAACGGCTCCAAAGATTGACACATCCATTGCACCTGAGTGACAGAAGACTCACTGAGCCGGGCCAATAGCCGGTTAAACCTGTTTTCACAACAAACATTCACAAATGCTCGGAGATCTACCATGTTTTTGCTTCCCCCTATTTAGGTTCACTCTTTTTTCAACAACTTCGACGTCTCATTCAGAACATGTTTCCACGTGAATAGAAGTTGTCTTCTCTTGGATTTTCCGGCGTCTTTTACATTAACAACAATTACCGCCCCAACCCCCCACCCTAATACACACACACACAACACGCACATTTTTTTCCCTACACTTAAAATACCAACAAAAAAACAAATACATTCTAGAAACCTGTTGATGGTAAACAATTATGTAAAATTTTCAATTATTACCACATTCGACAATATTGACTTCATCTGAGGAAGTTTAACGTTTCGAAAAATTGGTATGTAATAAATATCTAAATATTTTCGAATCAATCAGTTTGTCAAAGTGTCGTGCACAGCATGGTTTATAGAAGCGAAATAAATTACTATCTTTGTCGCAACATAATCGCTGGAAACAAAACATGGATTGAATATGATAAGGGCTTAAAGCAAAGGGGAGAAAATGCTAAGATCAATGAAAGGACGATTCATCGATGAACGTAATAAAGCCTTTTATTTATAGGCCATATCGCAAGTCGCTAATTTTTAACTCTTGCATCTTGCATCATTATTTTTTAAAAATTAAACAGCAGAGATTGGTTTATTAGGATACATGTTTTAATGATTGGTAATATGGGCAATGTACGGGTGAATTTTTTAAAAAATTATTATTATTTTTTTTAATTTTGTAAATTTGATCGATTTGGTATTTATGGGCAGTTTAAAATTTGTTTAAGTCTTCCAATAAACTAAAACTTGTAAGTCACTATATATGTTACACAATCCGACAATCACTGTTTAGGTTTCCAGGCACATTAATAATATTATTATTTTGATCACATAGATTAGACCAATTAATGATAATTGCCATTTTAATTTGTTTAATTAATTAATTGATATGTTACCATTGTTGTCAAATTGTATACATATTTGAAGCATGATATTGTGAGAAACGCTATGGAACTGAACATCCATTTTTTTTTTTTTTTTTTAAGTTACTAATGGAGTTTACAAACATTAGATTCATTGGATAAACTTTGATTTAGAATAATCTTATAATAGCTTAATCATACTTTCAGAACAATTTAATGAACACTTATAACTAGTTTTTTTTTTTTTAAACTATTTTCTGTTAGGATCTATGGAAGCAACGTACCATAAGTGATTACAAAATAATTTTTTATTAATAAATTTATATGGCCGATTATACAGACAAACTTCTAATAGGTTAATGAAACATGGGTCGTCTGAAATTAATAAATATGCCCGACTTTTTAGAACAAAGTCATATAACTTAGAAATAACTATAACTTCAAATCTTTAATTCAATGATAACACGTTTAACACCCCAAAATAAGCCATTGGTTTTAAGTTTGATTTCAAAGTTTACTGATGTTTTTTTGTTTTTTAAAAATAAAATTATATTTTATAATAAAGCTATCAGAAAAATGACTACGGTACTTTAAAAATAATTTAAAATTCTAGTAAACAGTGATATACTGGGGCAAATGGGTCTCTTCTAAGCAAACGGGTCTAACAATTTTGACAATTTTACCAAACCGGTTAAAAATACTAAGATAAATTAGTACCAAACCGGTTGCTTCTTGACTGGCGGCACACCGCTTGAATACACATTAATATTTATTGACGCTTAGACCAGGAATAAAACCTAGTTCATGCAACTCACGAAACTTGTCAAGTTAGAAATATCACATATTTGAATAAAACAAGTATTATTTGCATGTTATTAAATTGTCTCCAAAACTGAATTCACAAGTAATGTAACATAGAGTAAAGAAAATGTTCAATGACATACTTGACCAGTTATTTTTATTTATTTTTATTTTTTGAGAATAATTCTAAATGTTTTGGTATCTAACAGGGCTACAATGAATGCAATCCAAATATCCATGACAAAATTTCAAAAGATAAAATGGAAATTGATGTTTTTGCTGGACTTGTATATAAATGGAGTTGTCTGGGCATGAGATTATGGTCAGTTGAAAATTGTTACATTTAATCTCTCCCGTCAATAGACCCGCTAACCAACGCAAATAAAGCTCAATTGAATAGGACGACCGTGTAAGTAGCTAATCTTATTTTCACATTCGATTCCCAAAACTCTGTCTAAGGGAAACCAACGATAACTTGATTTGAGGAGAGCGGATCGATTTCTAGAAATAACCGTCATCAATCGATTTTTTTTTTCGCAGTCGCTGAGCATAGGTGACATGTTCCGGGTCTAGCTGCCACTGGTCGACAGTTAGAAATACTGGTGACAACAAACAATAAATGGTGAGATCAGTCTGCTCGACAAGATTTTTTGACATCACGTCCAGCAACATGATTTTAACAACTTCTTTTAGTAACATAATGCATTTTATGTAAATATATATACATAAACATATTTATATTAATTCATCAAAGGCAAAATATGCGATATATTTAATGGAAATTTTAAATATCCTTCACGAACCATTGACGGAAAATTATGACATTTCTTATAACAAGGGGAAAAACACTTAAATAAAGGAGCACACAACACATAAATGAACACAACTATGATTGACCCCACACAGTTCTTTAGTCAAAAGCTGGTATATGTGTTTGATTACATCTCTCACCAAGATCAATTACGATTAAGTTAACTCCAACCAGCGTCCCGCTGTTGAGAAACTCTGCCATAAGTATCACAAGATCTTCTTTAGCTCCAGACATTATCCTCCCAAACCAACTTCCGCTTATCACCTTCTCTTATCAGTGAGAAAAGGCAATACTGTAACCCCGCAGTGGTTCGCGTCTATCCACCGCCACTGCGCTAATCTAAATATTGCTATCAGATATGATCAAGTCTCTACTTACCATTCGATCGCTACGTCAGTAGGCCCCAGAAGCCGGAGACCTTTGATTGGCTCTTGTACTACAAGCACCGAGCGCAGGGCCTGGTTTGTTCCTCTGCCGTATATGGTGACGACAAGCGCAAACACACCTGGGACCTGAAATTTGCGGCTCCAGCTACAACTGTGAAGAAGGGAAAGGAACAGGGAACAAGTCAGCACAGAAAGAAAAGCTCTCACATCAAGAGAAAACAAACAGGGAGATTGCACGTGGAATGCTGAGCCCCTCTAGCCAAAAGTCAAAGTTAAAATACCGAGGAGAGAGAGGAAAGCACAGCGAAATGGTGAATTTGTAGAAAGTGGTCGAATGAGAGAACGGAGAGAGGCAACAGGGCGTGCGAAAGAAATAGGGGTGAATACGGTGTATAAGGGAGATGAAAAAGTCCCAGGGGCAAAGAATCCGTAAGTTATAGAAGACGAATAAAAAAAAAATCTAAATATCAAGAGATATCATGGTTAAGGAGTGACAGTCAAGGGGAAAAGGTAGAAAACTGAAAGAGTTTTGTTGAGGTGGGCTGTCGGTAAGTAGCGGGATGTAAGAAAAGCAAAAAGAACATAGGGACCACATGTTGTTGTTTTAAGAATGAAGACTCAGGTAGCTTCAAGAGATTCTCAGAAAGGTCTCTTAGCTCTTCAAAAAGTCAAATGTGAAAGTAGGATCTCACAATTTCGCAAGGCAAAAATGATAGAATATGGAAGACCGGGTTTAAATGACTAGAGAGCAAAAACGTTGATACATATTTAATAAAAATCTCTTGTTCAAAGAGATATATTTAACAATAATTAATGTTTGGAGGGACCATTAACGTCTGCACAAGCATATTAAACGAGTTTCAATAATAGAGTTTTTAATTTTGAGAATAAAATTTTATTTTCATAGATCAAACTTAACTGGGGATAAAATTTTGTTAGTCATATATATTGTTCTTTGTCAGATGTTTACATATTGATTCAGCACTAAGGCTTAAAATGTAATCAAAGAAGCTTGGATGACAAAAATACATATAGTGCAAGGGTAAAGTAATTTAAGAAATTTCATTCAAGTAAAATATGCTTTTAAAATGTTTTTGTATCCAGTCAGGGTCATTTTTATTTTAGAAAAAATGATTTTGCCTTTAAACTATCAAGAAAAACGATAGCGTGTGATCATCAGGAAATAAGACAGGACGAAAACAATTTTTTTAATGCAATGATGAGAAAGCCTCGCGCTTTTGGCGTCTGACCTATGCACGATTCTCTGGCAGCCAGCAAGAATCAATAGAAATCATCAAGTAATGACAACTGTCGATTTGGACACAGCTCAAATTTCGGCTGGCGGGGGATAAGGCAAATGGAATGGATTAGTCGAGGACCGATTCATTTAATTAGCTTCGCAAATATTGAGAGCACTTTATACTAGGATTTCACACGGATGCTTATTCTAACCATTTAAGAGCAAAGTGTATTTATAAATTTATAGAACTGAACAAGATTTTAAATGACAAGCTTAATACTATTTTATGTGATGAGATGCATTTATGTGGCCAGTGACATTGAGTGGACCTCTATTTCGCCATTCAGATTTTACAAGCAGTCTAACAATTGCCCACTAATATTTTCAGTAAAACTTTCGATATTGTTGAGAATTGTGACCCTTTATTCAATTTATGTTTTATGCAATTGTTCATCCGTTTTGTTCCTCGTTCTTGATGCTTTGTCAATGTGATAAGCCATTGGCTTTTCCAATGGCACTTTTTCTAGAGTCTTGAAAATGTTCACTTTGCTTATGACTTTTTGAATATAAAATTAATGATTTATGGGCAATAACATGAATTATAATTATAATTTATTGGCTAAAATAGTGCGATGATCAAAACCACAAATACTGAGCAGGGCCGGCCATAGTGAATTGGAGGCCCTAGGCAAAAGTGAATTGGAGGCCCTAGGCAAAGTGAATTGGAGGCCCTATGTGAAGTGAATTGGAGGCCCTTTGCGAAGTGAATGAGAGGCCCTAGACGAAGTGAATTTGGTGGCCCTAGCCGAAGTGAATTTGGTGGCCCTAAATGTAATAGAAAATTAAAAACGAATATGGAAAGATCCTTGTGCTAGGACCCCGCTAATGATGAGACTAATCAGAGGCATTAGGCGGCTGCCTAGTTTGCCTATGCCTAAAGCCGGCCCTGTACTGAGTTTAGTAGTAAGCAGGTTATTACTTTTAAAGTTTAATAAGGAATTAGTGAAGTAGCGAGCGTTGGTGCCGCCTTTGGTGACATCCTTTCATGAAAAAAAGATTCGTATACCTCTAAAACTTCAGCACTTTAATATACAGATAAACGTGAGAGCTTTTGAAGAATCGCGCCCTGACTGAATCGATGTATTCACCAAATTTACATTGCCAAGTTCGAGGTCTGACGGGCACAAGATGTCTAGGCATACGATATGCTGATAGCTGGCCCAACGGGTTTCGACCTCAAACAGAACGTCTACATGCTCTATAATCGTGACATGTCAATTTTAGGAAATAGCTTTACACGTAATTATACATTTTGACAAAGAAGCACAATAAATGTAGAAATTTTAAAAAATTAATATAGGTATAAAATTATTAATTATATCAAATTTTCTAAAAGATCAAATCTGAACATAATAAAATGTTCATTAATTGTTTTAGAATTATTTTTTTTAAAATTAAAAGCATATCAGTTGCTGAGGCATATTCATTACTAGATTTACTCCGTTGTTGTTTTTTTAATGTAGGACTGTATAAATATTCATCACATTTCGGAACATTACAATGCTTTAAACTCACTTTGCATAATATATTTATAACTATTTACAGATTAATTGTGTTGTGTGTAGATTTTCCACTAGTCTGATAAAACTATTTGAAATAGCTCAAAAACTAATATATTAGTCTACAGCATTGCGGCCAGTAACATGATACCTCAAAGTATAAATTCCACCTTAAATGGTTAACATGTATGAAAATATAGTGTTAATTTGGATATTTATAAATGATTCATGATGTGAAGTGATCTATAACAATATTTCTTGAACAATTTTTTAAAAAATCCTTAAAATCGAAATTATTTCCATTTGAAAAAAATCTGAAAGTGACAAATAATCCAATAAATTCCCCTGGCCTATAAGATAACAAAACAATAAGATATCATTATGACTTATGACATGATCATTTACCTCCCGTTTTTACACTGTTTCTTATTAAAGTGAAGTCCATCTCCATAATCAACTGAGTAAGATCCTTTAGACTTGTTCTAAAAAGTGTAAATCAAAATAAGTTCGAATCAATTACTATTTAAACCAAACTATCTTTAATCAATTTTAAAATTCTAGTTCCTCTAAGAAATTTTTCCTCTAATAATAAATGTATTTCTCCAAGAAACTTACCGCTATTAGAAATGCAGTCGTTTCATTTGTTTTAATCAAAGTTGAATGCCACAATGCATACTTCTTGTTTCTTGGCTTTCCTCGATTGTTTTCAATACTTGACAAAGTAAATCTTTTGAACTTATTCTCAACTAAAAAGTAAAATTATTAGAAAGTTCGTTACCTATACAGTATAGCATTCTCAAGTTGGCAGAGTAGCCTATATTGGCACAGAAAAATACCTTGCAATTGGCCATTGCGGGAAAATACATTTATCAGACTTGTCAGCTAGGATTTTAAACGTTGTAAAAATTTAAGGTAATGCCAATCAGAAAAGTGTAAAAAGCGACGTCTTGAGCTAAGTGCATTATATAACATATACGAATGTGTTTATTACCCCTTACTTCACCAATTTTTTTCATACCACCATCATTTTACTTACACACCAAGTAGCTAAATGGGGCAGAGGTGGGCGGCATCTAACCTCTGGCATCAGACGATTACAGGTGCATAATGTGCTTTGATTTTATTTTAATAATCAAAGTAATTGAAAGTAATGGTTTTCAGAGTTGTAGGAAGGGGTGTTAAAAAAAACTTCTAAGACACTAAGATATACTTCTGCCCTTTGAATTCTCTCTATACCCCCTGAAATCTCTTTCCTCCCTCTGAATTCTCTCTATACTCCCTAAACTATCTGTAAACCCCCTGAATTCTCTCTACACTCTCTGAATTCTCTCTATACCCTCTGAATTTTCTCTACACCCATTGAATTCTCTCTACATCCCCTGAATTCTCTTTACACCCCCTGAATTCTCTCTACATCCTCTGAATTCTCTCTACACCCTCTGAATTCTCTCTACACCCTCTGAATTCTCTCTACACCCTCTGAATTCTCTCTACACCCTCTGAATTCTCTCTACACCCTCTGAATTCTCTCTACACCCTCTGAATTCTCTCTACACCCTCTGAATTCTCACTAGAAACAAATAGCTGAGGCTAAAATGAGGACAATTACTGGTAAAGGAATATACAAGGTTACAACAGGCTTATCTATTTCTAATTTAGATTGTCTAAGACGTCATTTGCGGGGTGAGATTCAAGTTAATGGAAAAACCTTGCTAAAATACACGCCTTGTTTTTATTGCTGAGCCCGGACTTGCAGGGTCACAGACATACAAATTGGCAAATTATACAGAGTCACAGCTAGGGATTTACACCTCTGGAAATTATGGCATAGCACTCAGGTCAACGCCCAATGCAATAACAGAACGCGGCAATTAGCGGGGGCGACAGTGGGAAGATATCACTTACAAAATACATTTAGTGTGGCCATATACATCCTTAATACATTTTGTAGAGTGCAATTACAATATACTGGTATGTGAAATAATAAATAAAAACGAGTAACACCACAAGATATTATTATTCCTGCAGATCTGAGATAACATTGCTTACTAATAGTAAACTCAAGGGTAAACGTTTTGGCTTCTCAAGCAAACGTTCTCTTAAAGAAAACTTAAGAATGTGAGCTTAAGAATATTGCAATGAAATAAATAAAAAGAAAGTAAAAGAAGAAAAGATGAATCCACCATATTAATATTAAAGTCAGCTACAGAGACACAAAAATACGTCCAAAGATTTCAGATAAATATTTAGGATAAATTTAAGATAAATACTTACTCTCATTTGAGACAGTGACATCTACAATTACACGTCTGTTCTCCCTAACTTGGAAATTATCATTATTGTGAGTTGTGCAAATATTAATTCCAACAACATCGTCGTTTAACAACTCAAGCAACTCGGTGTCTACTGCTCTTGTCATTACCGGCATTTGAGTTACTCGAGTTTCATTGTCATAAAACTTGAAATGGAAGATCAGATCTTCCCTGTGCAGAATGACACCTGATAGAGAATATAGTTAAAAATAAAGTGTCATCTATTGTAAAGGATAAAGATGTTAGACGGAAAAAAATCCCACCCTTTAAGTATGTCTTCATAATCAACGTATTTAATAAAACGTATAAATTGTCCTTTATCTATAAATGATTTTGTCTCGGTGTTAATCGTACAATACTGTAAGCCATATTGTTCGTCATTATATCGAAAAACTTGAAATCCAAGAACTCTAATGTTCCGTTAGTTAAGGGGAGGATTTTGATATTTTAGGTTCTTAAATAAATCTACTCTATTTTCAGAAATACCAAATAAAACATTAATTATCTTTAATAGAGTCCAATAGTGCAGAAATTAACGTTTCAAGCTTTATTTGGTTGTAAGTACTAACAATGACCCCCAAACCCTAAACCCTGGGTGCCAATTTCCTCTTGCTATCGGCAACGTTCTTGACAAAGTTTTTCCTACATATTTTGTAATTATTATAATTTTCCGCAGATTTTTAAAACACATTTTTATTATTGCAATTGTATTTTAAAAAAATTAACAAATAATTTTCTTTAAAATTATTTCATATAAATTTATTGCAAAACTATTTTTGAACTTCCTAAAGTAAATGATATTAAAATCCGGGGCTTACAGGTTTACCCGGAAAAAAATAATTATAGGAAAATATATCATTGAATAGTTAATAAATTTCCCCCAACTTCACTTACAATCACGTATTTGAACATTACAAAATCCTGCTCCTTTTTGAGCCAGCACAAATACGTATCATGCATTAGCATGCTAAAAATAATAAATTTAGAAAATTGGTCTGTATTATTAATAATATTAATACTACATGTATTGAACAGGTTCAAATCTATGTGCAGTTTGAAATAGAACATGCTATCTAGGAACAATATTCAAATGGGTGGGTGTACACAGCTTTGAGCAATTACATATGTTGCATTAAGTTTCACAATTTTGGAAAGGGGCAGTCAGTGTAACTAACATGTGTATTGTATTTATACTTGCTTATTATTTAAAACACGATTGCTTGTCTTAATAAATTTATGTTTGAAACTGTAATCCAGGTATACTTGGTTACAACTGATGAACTGAAAAAAGCCAGTGTGGGATGTAGTTTGAATGGATTCATCTCACCAATAAGATGTACTTGATTTACTGAGTTTTTAACAATATATACATTATTAGGTTGTTTTTTTTTTTTTTTAAATTTCATAAAATATTTTGATGTGCAGTCTTTATTTCGTTTGAGACCAATTATTCCTGTTTCGACACAAAGCGAGTCGAAATAATTCTTTTTGCTTGAAAAAAATAATGTGCGGCATTTTTTTTTTTTTTTTTACAAAATGGTCCATCAAAGCATCCGAGTGGCTTTTAAAACTTGGGAATGGAAAATTCAGAGAGTTTGAATTAGAGATACTATTTACAAACTTCCAATGGTCACACGCGTAACTGAACAAAATTTAAGGGAATGTCTCACAGCGAATTCAATCTGAATTGAAATTTTATACCAGGATATACTACCTATCAAGTTAGAAGTGAAACCGTCACAGAGGCAGAAAACTATGTGGTAAATAATTAAAACATCTCGAGGCATGGCTCCTCATAACATAAAATTAAAATATGTGGCATCAGTAATGCTTAGAGCATATCTCACCATGAGGACTTTGCAATGTCATCAATAGTGGGGGGAAAATAGATGAAAACAAGTGAGACAAATAGACATGATTAATACTTTTCATAAAACATTTTAGCTATTTTATGTAATGGGAACTATATAAAGTAACAAAAAGTAAACAACTTGGTTCACATACATTGAATTGTTCAATGTATTTTCGCTATTTGATTAAACTTCACTGGGGGCTTTTCTCATTCCCTCAAACTGCTGTTCAAAAGAAACCTATCTGAATATTGCTTGATGGTTATCGGTCTTGCTTTTCCTGACTTGTCAATGTATATATTATACATAGAGAAAAGTCTTATCTTATGCACATGTTATTTACACTGTGTGTTTGTGATGAGATCAAAGATAAGATATTGATACGAGCCCTGATATATATTCGTGTTTCTCGTAACTCACACTTTTGTAACAAATATTCTTCAAAGAAACAAAGACTTTTGCCTGTTTTCATATGCAATCATCTGGATAGATAGAGCTACACTGAGGGAGTCCAACCCGAGGCCTGCATGCGGCACACGAATAAGTTCGAGCAAAAGAAATATAAAGTTTCAAACGTTATGAATCTGCAACTAAAATACTATTAACTTTACAACGGGATTTCCCGTAGTGTCCCGTATGAAATGACAATGAAAATCAGTTCTATACGAGGTGAGATATTAATGTTCCTTGTTACCATTTGCGATAAAATTACCTATGGGGTACTATAAAATGTATACGGTAGCGTAAAATTGAATAAATCTTTTTACAAATTACACTAAATGATTAAGGATGTAGGAAAATTGGGTTATTCTTTCCTCTTCATTTAAGACTAAATGAAGATTTTACAATTCACGGCGAATCACATCAGTAGGTATGGGTTTTCTTAATGAATGAGCATCTTAGTCCATTTTAGTCCCACAACATCTTCAAAATATTTATCAAGTTTGTATTGTTAGGGATTTTTTAAAACTCATGTAATTTACAATTATTATTCAAATTTGTTTTATCAATAATTGCAACAATATAAAATTGTTCAAAGGATGATGACCTTGGTTCTCATTTTATTTATTTTTGAAAGTATAAAGGGTAAGTGATAGTTGTAGTAATGATTGTATTTAAAGTTATACAATGTCAGAAATTAAGAGGAAGCTTGTACTGACCATACAAATAGTTATGTTTTAAAATAAAGTGGATTGGATCATCGCTGAACTTGCATCAGGATAACCTTTTTAGTTGTTTTTTTTCTGGTAATCGTCCAAAAACATTTTCATTCTTATCTTCTTTCACTATTTCTGTCATTGAAATGACTACCAAGAAGCTGCAGTGCTGATGTAAAATTTAAATATTTTAATTGAAAATACAATAAATTTGTCACAAACGCGTGAAAGTTAGAAAAAGAAGATGTACAATATTGGCAGTATTTTGCTTGCTGTTTTTGATTTCATGTTTCCCTACTATATTTATTTTTTCACGAATATACTTAAGGCTGTACCTGTGGAATAAATGGCTAAACACTAATTCTAAATAGTGATTACCAAATTAGTACTACATTTGTTCTGTACTCGACGTAGCCCAATAGTGGAGCTACCTACATGTGGCTTAATATTCGCCGCAGACTTGTTCATAATAGTGCTTTGAAGCAATATATGTATATAATTTTTACAAATACAAGAAAAAAAGAGAGTGAACTGATACTTTTTTAAAAAATCGTAAGCAAAATATAACAGAACAAGTTTTTTAGCATGTGCGCAACGTGTGTGTTTGTTGGGGGATGGGGGTTCAGATTAAATAGACGAAACAGTTGAGCTCCGGTTGCTCCACATTTGACTGATGACTGACAAGTATCGGTGGCCTGCTGGGCTGGCTATCTACACCTGCACGATCCCTGCTGAGAGTGCGCAGACCGACTCACCTGTCATAAAAGCACACAGGAAATGATGGGCTCCCACACCCACCCCCAGTTGAACTTGAACAGACCTAAAGAGTTTATGATCAATGTAATGAGTTGAGGGAATTTTTAAAAAGCCGATGTAAACAAACACTTAAAAGCTTTGTTATAATAGCTGTCTCAAAGTTTTTCCCGTGTGCATAACTTTCTCAACAGGTAACATAATAGTCAGGCATTATTTTAGCAAACTTTTTTTTTCGCCAATGTGAGCAAGTTTTATGCTCGCAGAAAAAAAGGGCCGCCCCTTAAAATTAAGGAAAAAAAACAAACAACTTTATTTGTGAATTTATTTATTTTATATTATTGAAAGTGCCCATAGTCAATAGCATAATAATAATAACAACAATCAAAATTATTAATTCTCTTTTCAGTTATACCAACTTTAAGTTTAAGTAACCGAACATAAAATTCCTTGTAAATACGTTTTATTACATTCTTAAGAAAAAGCAAACGCGCTTGGAGTAATAATTTGTTTTGTTTTACAAAAATTCAAACATTGGTGTAATAAGTCAGCGTTGCAAAAGGCATGAAACATTTAAATGCCAATATGGAAGAGGGGCGTGCATATAGTCATATAGTGTGCGGTGGTGTACCCGAGGAGAGCAGCTTTAATGAGAACACTTTAATAAAGTTATTTCTTGACGACAATTTCTTCTTACATCGGTTTACGTTCTTAATCTGCTCCAGACCCTTGAACGTAAACCGAATTGAACGTAAACCAATTGTGTGTTGTGACTATTAGAAATAGAAGGAAAGTGATTAATCCGTTCCCATGAGAAACAATCATATTGTTATTTACATATTTAACCTTTATTTACGTGGATGTATAAATAATCTAAGCACTGATTAATAATAAAGTACATGGTAAAAAGAACCCAGAAGACATTTTTTCAGCTTTCCCGTAATCCAGATCAAAAGCAATTTTTTTCGGTATGCCCTAATAACCCTAGTTTGTTTGTTTCTTTCTTTTTGGGGTTTTTTTTGGTTGTTGTTGTTGTTTTTTGTTGTTTTTTTAATTATTTTTTTTATTTCACCCCCTTCGCAACATTTGCCCAAATAATAAAGTCTTTGCTTTTCACAATAAAAGAAATCGTAAATCTTCACCTTTCGATATGTTGCAACTAAGTCCTAGGCGCGCACTCCAATTTCATCCTTTAAAAACAAAATCTTTTTTTCTTTAAATTATTTTCTTGGTGATCCTAACCATATTTTTTAGTTGCCTGCCTGCTATCACAAACTTACTTAGAACTCATGTTAAATTGAATTTAATCATAATTTTTATTCAAGAAATACACAAAATCCCGTGATTTTTAATTGGGTAAATTGTATGATAGCATCTCCCGTAATAACACACGTGAGATACGCACGTTGTCATTGCTAAAATGTACGTATTCGCGATGTGTCAGTTGACTCACAAGAGCCGTCCATAAATGACGTCACGCACAAGGGGGGAGGGGTCACACATTGTTAAGGGAGGCGGGAAGTGGTTTAAGAAACGTGACGTGACCTCAAAACGCACAACTTTAAATAAAAGCTCAACTGAAATATTGGAAAAGTTACAATTTATTTCATAATATTTTTAAAATATTATTGCTTCACGCGTCTTATTAGAGTATAGTCTGACTATAGAGTATATTAGAGTATATACAAACTTAAATGACAATAAATTGATTAAAAACATGCTAATTTTCAAAAAATAAATACATATTTTATTTAGGAGGAGGGGGCAAACTTTTTAACGTCATTTGATCAGAAGGTGCTAACTTTTTGTGACGACGTGGAAAGACAAAGCGACAAAACGACAAGGTGACAGAGCGACAAAGGCAAAACAAGTGACACGGTGACAAAACTTTGTCATTACGTCACCTTGTCGTTATGTCATGGAACCGTAAAAACCAAACGGAAAATTTAGTCGATAACCGAAAATATCTTTTTAATTATTCCACAAGATGTGGAGTAGAAAGGGGGCAATCCCCTGCTTGTAGTAGTTTTTTTTCTCTTTACAAGGATGGGTGTCATTTTTATGGGTGTCATTTTTATATCTATACCAGGGGTCGGCGAACAGTGGTAAATTACCCCATTTGGGGTAAAAAGGGGGAATTTTTTAAGGTAATGCAGTCTCTTTGGAGATAAATAAATCATTGAAAAGTAAAGCCATTTCCGATAACCGCACTTTTTCTTTTGATGGGGGAAAACCAAGGTAAAAAAAAAACATATTCTTATTTTCGAGTCTTCATTTAATAACAGATTCGCGCAAAATTTGTTTCATTACATAGTGATTGTTATAACTAACGCAAAACCATTCAAAAATTTAAAATTGCTCAAATAAGGTATTGACCTGTTTGGAAAACTAAGCGGTACACGTCACAGGTGGCGAAGAGAACTGCTCACATAAAAAAAAAGAAAGAAAAAAAAAACACATCACCGCTGTTTTTCAGCGGGCGGAACAACGACAAAGAGAGAGATCACGACAACGGTGAGGTTAATATAAGGGATTTAAAGAGGATAATTCGTGAAAATTAAGATAGGTGGAGCCCATGAAAGCGCGGGACCCACTGCGGCCACATAGGTTTCAGCGGCCTGAGACCAGCCCTGGCTGTGCCAACTCTACAACATGAGCAATTGCGTTAGAAAACGGGTGGGGGGATGCCCCCTTTATCTATTAAAATATATTAAACTAAACAGTATAGATTGGAACATTTTATCAAACATTATAATTTTGCCAAGAATTTTTTCCACAATCGTTATCAGTGTAATTGTGTATCTAGTTGTGAAAGGAGCTGCTCCAAACTGAAGTTGATAAAAAATTATGTTCGTTCCACATGGGGTGATTTAATACTAAAAAATCTTGCAATATTGTCCATAGAAAAAGATTAGAAATAATTTATATTTTATTTTGATAGCCTAATACAAGATTTTTCTACTGTACAAAATAGGTAATTAAGTAATGTAAAAAATTTTTTTACATACTAATGTATATAATTTCTTTGTTTATAATATATATATTATAGTTTCATNATTAATATATTAATTTAAATTTAATTGTTAACTTTTGAAAAATTACCGAATAATTAATCGATAATTTGGAAGAAAGCTAAAAATAAGATTTATGACGTCAATAAACTGAAAATTTCATAAAATGCCCATTACTTATGTATTTAATAACAAAATATATGTTTTAATATAAGTATTTCAATTGAATTTCAATGAATTTTAATTTAGTTATTGTTAATTAAGTAAAATAAATTAAGTAAATAATTTTAATAGATAAAACATTTTACCGATTAATCGAGAAATTAGTCGTTAATTTCCGCAGCCCTAATTTATTTATTTATAAATAAAATATAAAGGAATATTAATTGGTAGTTTTTGGATGTGAAGTTAGAATATATTTGGTCTCATTTAGGTGGGGGTTGGGGGGCCTGCGACCTCAATAACTTTCTGGTGGCCTTTAAAAAAAGTATCTTGTATTTTTATAAATATGTATATTTTTATAAGTACATCATCTCACGCGGGCTCTTTTATTACTGCTTACTTAAATAGGGTATGCAATGGTAAAAATGCTCTCCATCATTACTTCGTTTCAATTACAATTAATTATTCATGTTTATTCATTTATAAAAGCAATTATATGATTGACTTAAGGGCCCGTCCATAAATGACGTCATGCGATTTTGGCTGATTTTTTACCCCCTTCCTCCTTGTCACACGTCGTCACAAAACTTAGACCCTTCTTCTATATGACGTCTTATAGTTTCCCATCCAGCCCCCCCCCCCCCCACTTAAAAATCCTTATTTTCTATTTGAAATTGAGCATGTTACAAATCAATTGTGTTTTTAGTGTAAGGCTGCACTCTAATATCGTAACACGAGTGAAGCAATGTAAAACTTCATTAAATAAAGAGTCGGTTATCATTTTTTTTTTATATTTCAGTTGAACTTTTATTTAAAGTTGCGCGTTTTGATGTGACGTCAAATATAAGACTCTTCCCCTCCGCCCAGGTGCGTGACGCCATTTATTGACTGCCCCTAAAAGGGAGGAAAATTGGAGACCGCTCCGGGCGGCAAAAGTTCTAGCTACGCCACTGCACAGCACTATTCTAGCAGTGAAAACAGCATATGACTCAAACCTTTATGATTATGCGAAACAACAAAGTGATGCCGGATCTGCTAGTGTTAATAAACCAATATGTTGTTTTGTGATTTTTTGTCAGGCTCAAACATACGTTGTTTGCATATTATCCAAAAACTTATTCAAAAGCCTGATGGCAGTCTCACCCACAATTTTGTATATAAACCATTACGTTTTAGGGAGAGTTAACTAATTAACTAGGGAATTGTGGCCGAACTACCACGAATGGAACGTAAATGAATTTTTAAAATATTTGACACAGTTACATACGTGAACTTTTTTATTTTGAGATGTTGAGACTTTGCAATAGAAAGTTTTATTTTTTTATTTAAAAAAAGAGTATTCTGCCATCCATTGCTACACAGGGTCATATTTTCTAGTAAAGGAATAATGAATACATGCAACCGACAACTGTGGGCAGGATAAGGGTACAACATGCTGTGGCGAGAAGTGGAGAGCGCCACAGGTTAATTGTGAAGATCATATATGCGGATTGCACACCACAACATTGTTGGCCAACGTGTGACTTGGTTTTATTTTCAGTGCCATTTTGCCACTGTTAATAGTATTTATAAAATACTAGATGCGGTCCGTAAGTAGGTAGGTAGGTAGTTATATAGGTAGGTAGGTAGTTATGTAGGTAGGTAGGTTGGTAGGTAGGTAGGTAGGGATGGATGGATAGAGAGAGAGAGACAGAGAGAGAGATGGATGGATGGATGGATGGATGGATGGATGGATGGATGGATGGATGGATGGATGGATGGATAGATAGATAGATAGATAGATAGATAGATAGATAGATAGATAGATAGATAGATAGATAGATAGATAGATTATATATACACACACAAAAGTAGATTATAGATAGATAGATAGATTGATTGATAGAGATAGAGATAGAGATAGAGATAGAGATAGATAGATAGATAGATAGATAGATAGATAGATACATAGATAGATAGATAGATAGATAGATAGATAGATAGATAGATAGATAGATAGATAGATAGATTATATATACACACACAAAAGTAGATTAGCTAGCCATGCATGGGGTAAATGGGGCAACAATGAAAACATAAAATGTTAGGTAATTCACTCGCTGCAGTCCTTGGGAGAAGAGCAAAGGAATATGACGGGCAGATTGGCTTATTTATTTTTCCCTTCGTGTCTTTTTTTCTTTAAAATATCATTGAAAAAATTGGGGAAAAAATAAAGATATAAAAGGCAAGGCATAACATGACGAATTAGGAATATGTGACATCAAAAACACACATGCATGTATTATGTGTGAGTGCATTCAAATGTGTGTGTGTGTATATATA
>MUZC01001178.1:2246476-2276167 GCA_002072015.1 Radix auricularia | reverse complement strand
ATATATATATATATATATATAATGGACATATCACTGTCAAACTCAGTTGAGGGGGGGGGGGGAAGAGTGGTATACATCAAAGACATTCGTCCCTTAGCAAAACAAAAATAACTACGCCACATCTTTTATTTTTAAAGCATCTCTCCTTCCGCCATTTAAAATTTCGAATCCATCGTTACAGCATCGTCCAATATAACCAAACCCGACATGCGCTCCCATTCAGACTTGACCTCTTAACCAATATCAGAACTGTTACCTTTTCATCCCCCATTTCTTTAAACTCACTTTTTAAAAACTCGTATGCTCTAACCTCCAAATTCTCCCCCACACCCTACCTTTTAGCCTTTTAAACCCCTGCCACCCCACTCATTCCCCCCCTACTTTCACCAAGCCACATTTTCAGTTTCCCGCCTTTTTATTAACACATGACACTGGGGTTGGGGTTGGTGGCAGCCTATGCCTCATTACGGATTAACAAAGCAAAGCAGTAGTACTGAAAAACAATTTAGCGTTATCTGAAACAGAGCAGCTCGTGAATGAACGAATGGTTATGAATTCGTAAAGCCAAACCACAGGAAATAAATTTAAAGGAATCCTGAAATATTATTTTACAAGAAATATGGGCTTTTTTATTTTTAATGTATTCTTGATGAAAAATTATGGCAACTTTGGCATGTATATTACGTTACTAATGTACAAACATTACAAAGAGAGAACTCCTAAATCTTTATATTAGACATTTTTGCATTTGATACTGATAATCTTAAATGAAAGGTAACATTTATATCGATTTTTAAAAGCAAAACAGAGGGAAATTCTCTGAATAAAAAATGTGCACTAAGAATTAAAAGTATTCAAAATTTACACACAAGCAAAAGCATCTTATTGAAATCTAATATGGAAAACAATTTTATCTTATTTAAAAATAATACATTATTAACAAAGTACAAAAAATGGCTAAGCAAATCAATCGAGGCTCATTTGACACATAAAAAACGCTGTTTGCCACAGTTATGAGGGTGAAATTTTCGAGGTTCGAGGTCAGATTAAAATGTTATGTTTTCCAATATTGTACTGATTAAATTCAAACATTGTGGCATTTGGAAACTTGGGGAGCCACAAGTGGCCACAGTTTTTAATAAAGGGTGGCAATATCTTAGTTGGAATAGAACTGAAATTGTCAGAATCACCCTCGACCAGGCACGTATTTCAATGGCAGGTAGTTCTATTTTTTCCTAACATTCTAATACAATATAAACCTGTTACAGTGTATAAATAGAATTATTTAAAATAATACGCGTATGTGAATAAAATAGCACTGATAGATTCCTCGATGAATTAAAGAAAAAACAAAATAAATAAAACTAAAAAGGTTAGAAAAAAAAAACCACTTAAACCGGGGATTTACCACACAAAAATGGGGGAGGGATGTAACAGGTTGGTGTTGAAAATGGAAACGATTGACTTACCCTTCTGTAGTCAATGGGATCAGAAAAACTTAATTCGTGCTTGCTATAATAACCTATACGAAGTTACCTAACGAGCATTGCGAAGTAACAAGTATTTTGAATATAAAATGTAAGACAGGGTGGACAACGCCTTACAATAGCTACAGCAATATCAAGCGAGACGATTTGACCTCAATACGCAGAGTTAAACCTCCTACTCCTGGCCAGATTACAATGCTCTTTTATCCCACGCCAACTTGGAACAGGTTGGGCGCGTAATTACCGTAAAGTGCAGTAAACCTTTGTAAAATTAAGGCAAGGAAGAAGCAATTGAAGTAATACAAGAAATGATTTGACGAAAAAATGCCCTTAAGAAAAAGCCATGAATTTATTAGATTAAATCCAATACAAGGACGTTAATTTATAAGTGCTGTAATTTACACTTATAAATGACCATTTCTAAATTAATAAGGGAAAACAAAACAGACAATAGCTTCGGGAGATTAAACCAGGACATTAAAATAAATACGTTTCTATTTTTAGTTAGCTAATAACTTCCTAATTCACCATACGATCATTGTATATGTCCAGGCAGTATTATATTTTAATATCAATCTCCAATTTTTTTTTAATGTGTATTTTTGTAAATTATTATTTATTGTATGTCTGTATTTATTTGTAGGGAGGAAGGGAGGGGTCAAATATTGATGTTGAAGGCTATTTATAGATGGGTAATGGTAGAATAAGAATATGCTGAATTATATTCATGTAACCCTTGTGTAAAAGTATGCGATCTGGCCTAAAAGTTCATATGATTGTCGTGCTGTCTAACTTTCAAAACTATCCTATGTTTTATTTTATTAATTAATTTTCTTATTACTTTTTTTGCTTGTTTTTGTTGTTGACAAATAATTTTATGTTGTAAAAAAATAATAATTACAGGTTTCAACTAAATATTTCATCCCTTCAATTAATTTAACTAGCCACATAGTTTATAACTCCCGACTAATTTCGGCACAAGTAAAGAAGGTTTACAGTGGTTCACTGTTTCCTTCACCTCACCCTGCAACAATGGTTACCTGATAAACCTGACCAGGCAAGAGAGCTTCAAGATATTCTGGACTTAAATTGGCTATAAATATGGTCAGACTGTTACAACCTCACGCGATCTGAGTTAGTTTGATATTCTAATCAGTAGGACCAAGATCACCATCAATGCATTAAGAGATAGAGGTTTTCTTATGACAACTGAACACATTTTAGATTTAAATAAAATAGTTTTCTATAATTTCCCAGCCAACTCCAACAGTCGTGAACAAAGCAGAAACTAATCGTGAGCGTGGCCATCAGTCTGATTGCTATACCACCAACATCATGGGGTGGTAGACTAATTGTTTATAAATGAAGTTAAACAGGACGGGAGGGCTTGTCTGAACAACTCGCGTACGTCGTGACTGTACACCGTTCATTGTTTTAGCCGCTGTCTCATTGACACTAACCACTCATAAACAAACAAGATACACGCACTGGTGCAGTGTCTCTCCACAGTACAGTTTAGCAGTACGTGTTAAGGTTTTATTTGTGCTCCACATTCTCAACTGAATCACTTTCTGATGTTAGAAATGCAAACACTAACAATAATGCACACAAATGTGTTTATCACTTTTATTCTAATGGCGTTCATATGTAACGACCAGCATTAATTAAAAAGGCTTATAATTTAACTAATTTAAGAAACTTAAAACTCCAGCATTTTTTTTTCGATTTTTCTTTTTTAAATTTTGTTCTTTCTTAGTTTTTAAGAGATCTCTGTATTTGATACAAATCATGTCCGATTTAAAACTATTGCATCAGGACATGAAAAAGGGTTCCTGGCAATATGTCCAATTGGCGAACTTTCAAATTTTCAAAGAATTCGCCTATCATCAATGCTAAACCAACGTTTAAGTATGTGAGCCAAAGAGAAATGGTTAACCTGAAAGTACCACGGCCCAGATCATAGTGCTTTGGTGGCGCGTGGGCGAAAAGAAAAATCCTTTTTGAGTCCATGAGCAAATGATTCAACAAGATTTGGTTTATGTAAAGATAACACACCATAGTGACGATGACGGTTCTAGAAACACGGCAATACATCCAAACGCACGCGATAAGGGGAAAAAAGCAAATTACCCAAAATGCGTCAAACGGGACAAATATAATAAGTTTCGACCTGTTTATTGTTTTTAGCCCAAAGATACTTATAAAGGTTGATAACATGGTTGCTTTATTAAGTGGAAAATTTCCCTTTTGGTATCTTGGAGTGCATTTTGGAAGCAATTGCAGTCCTCCAGAATACAAATGATGTCCACCTGATGCTGTACTTTCAGTGTATAACTTAATGCCTTAATTTTATGTTAAAATGTATTCGTTTAAAGCGTTTAGTTTCAAAATTTTTCAAGATAAACAAATAGTAAGATTATAATATAAAATTGGTTAGGGGTGTTAAAAGAATAATGCTAAATTGTTTAGCAAAAAATTGCGCAAGCTGTACTGTATCTTATTTAATACAATTATACGAAAACAAGTGCATGCCTTTATGAAGACAGGCACGTGACTGAGTAAATCATCATGTGCGGAATCACGACGCAGTGAGGTTTTTTCACAGGTAACAAAAAATGTGTCAGCGGTTAATTCAGGATACTTTTCAAAGACCAAAATGAACCGGTAAAGGAAGTGCTACATCATATGATTTCAATAATGCGTCCCGGTTGTCGGGAGTATTATAAAGACTAACAGCATGGGGTTTAAAGGCAAAAGGTAAATTTGGTTTTGTGTTTTTAGCTGTATTGGTGTACCCCGCCATCTGAGTGTAATCGTTGTCTAGCTTGAAAATTTCTTCCTGTTCATATGGGTCATATTTGGACAAAAGGGTATGCAGGAACGATGCTTGAAGGGTAAATAAACACTAATGACAAACAACGGGCGTTAGAAAGAAGAAACGAAAAGTAGGTTTAAATGTCAATTTGGAATGAGTCACCGGTAGCAACAAGTCACATGTTTTGTACGTGTAGGTTGTTGGTTTTCCCAATTTAAAAGATGACTAAACTCAACTCACAACTAACGCAAACTGGCGGCCTCCAAGAACAAGTCATCGAAAGTTTCTGCCACACAATTTGAGATGCGGTGAGGCATCTAAACATAAATAGTTGCAGGGCGTTGCTGTGACGCTATATTTAAAGTGGGCTAAACAAAGACTTTTTGTATCAAGCTCTTGCGGTTAAATTCAAATTACTTAATTGCAACAACATTGCACTTAAAGCTTAAGTGCAAAATTCATCTTAAAATGATGACCACCGGGTCAGAGAATTCAATTATTAGTTACTCTCCATTAAAAACGGGACCAACGATATTTCTAAATTTATCTTAACGTATATTTCAATTCTCATGATTAGATGTTCAAATTATAATCACCAAACATATTTTTTTTTATCATCCGAACAACATTTTTACTGCATAGAATTTCATTTCATTCAAAACGATGGTGTTAAACTCTACAAACGATAGTATTTGTTAAAATAAATGAAGCATAGTAGCACTTGAATTCTTACCTGTGTTACACTTCGACACTCCATCGGCATGTAACAGTTTTTCTTTTCCTTGTGGGGCTCATGAGAAAAGACTTCCCATATTCTACCATTGAAGATGCTGATGTTGAAATTCAAATGTATACCTGTAGCGACTGCCACCCCCAGAGTAAATTTTGTATTTGAAAATACAGCCACCACAGGGTGTACATCCGCTGGTATTTCATTATGTATGTTAATGCTAGCCTTATGGTGTCGGTTTCCATTTTGGAGATATTTCAGAGGTGGTATGCAGGACGGCAGTGGTGAAGAGTCATTTAGTCTGGAGAACTGAATCTGTCTCGGTTTTGGAACCACCACTTGGACAGTAAAGTTGATGGTAATGTCGGACAGCAAATTTCTAACACGGAGTTCTGTTGATTATAAAAGGTTACATATTAGAAATGCAACTATGTTAACATAATTTATTCGACTTGCCAATAAAAATGTACGGTTTTTATACAGCTAAAGAGTCCCTAAATGTCATAGAAAATATACAAGTATTCTAGGAAAGTCTAATTTTTGTTACAGGTAAATAATAATATGAGGGAGAGACTTCAATAAGACCAGGTATATTTTAAAAAATTGACATTAAACAAACACGTTATAACGTGACATAACGAGCACGTAACATGAGTTCTATTTAATTAGATATAGACATAAGTAAATTTATTGCACATTTTAAATAATATTTTTTTAAGGGTAGGCAAGGGTTTTAACATCTATTATAGATTGATATGTAATGTGAACACACGTAAAGTACACGTGAAATGACAACCCACGAAATAATAATTTATTGCGCATAATTTAAATAGTAAATTTTGCATCTAAGGCATGATACAATAGGTTACTATTTTTAAAACAATTTCATTGCTGATAAGACCACGATTGTAATCAGAGAATTCCTATTCCTTTGATTTTTTAAATTACAAAATTACGACCTAACTTTTAATGTCGTTACCAATAATCTTACGCTATTAAAACGGTTGCATAAATGTTTATTTATCTTATTTTTAATCTATCATTTTTTCTTCAATCTGGCATTTAAGAAAAAAAGACATTCTCGTTAAAACCCTTTTTAAAATGTGGTTTTATTTGGCATATATAAATAGATATGAGCTGCGTTCTAAATCCTTCAGCGTACTAACATGCTCTTACCTCGAGAATAGACAAAGAATACTAGAGAAGATACTTCGTTTTCTAAGTGATTTCCTTTGTTAATGATGCATTTTCTACTAACTAGCTCTGCATACACTTAGTATTTTAAATAAAAGATAACGCTAGAAAAGGGTTTTTGTTTAACCGTAGTAATAAATATTTTTTTAAAGTTTATCTGCAGATTCATTTCACCACCTTTAGCCTTCATGAGATGTATAATCACTTCATCCCACCCAGGCAGAAGGATCTCAACGTTCAGGTATAAAATAGCAAACATTTACATGTCACCTCTCATTCGGACATCTGCTTGCAAGGCAACTCTTTTGTTATTACGATCAAAAGATTTCGTTGGTGATTACAAGAGAGTGAAAGGAAGTCTTCAAAACTTAAGGATAACATGATCTCGGTGGAGTTTAAGATGTACCAAATAAGTTATGTTGCTTTATAAGATGTTCCTTAAAATACCAGCATAAAAAAATTCCTATTTTAAAATATGCACTTATAATATAATGTGATTCCACTAAATATAAATCATTTAACTTGACACATAAGCAATATTAATTATTTCTGAATAAAGTTTTAACCCCAAACATTTCAGAGATATTATGACATATGTTATTAAGTTTTCGATTTTCATCAATGTGTTTTGCACATATTTTTATTTAATTATTGCAAAAAAAAAAAACGTCATACTTTCATTCATCTTTATTTAAAAGTTATTATAATGGAAATAAAAATTATAGACTAAATTAAAGAATGTGGCATACAAAAATAAAATAAAAATGAGTAAAAGCAATTTTGTTTTAAAATGCAAATATGTTCAAAAGTGAATTATTGTCTTATCCCTTCTTTTTTTAAAAAATAATTATTACATGTCATTATAATCATAATAAAATAAATAAAATGTGGGCCATGTGTCTATACAACTAATATAAATGTAAAGTTTATAACCTATAAGTCTAGACCCTAAGATCCGCTCAGTAGAGACCGATTGATTGTAATTTTATAGTTTTCATCCAAACCGAAAGGCTGACATGATTTTTCAAGTGAAACCAAAATTATAATGAGACTTTCCACCGAAATAACAGGTTGTCTAAAACAGATAAGGGTGAAAAACTACTGCACATCATTAAATGATGAGCACGTATCAGAGCTGATTCGTAATTGAACTCGTCAAACAAATGTAGTTCAGAAGCAAATGTTTGTTTGAATTATTCCATGAAGAATATTGAGCTAGCTTTTGTTTCATAATAGCAAAGGCCTGCTAAAGACTTATTTTAACAGTAAAAAAACGCACACGTTTATGCAGTCTTGTAATTCAAATTAACGGCTTCTACATGGAAGGTTTGAAATATATTAAGAAATATTCCTTCTCTGATTCTTTACATTTGTGTACATCACGCATCTTTTTGGCTTTTTATTTTAAAGTTTATGTCGTGTATGACTTTTAATTAATAGTGAATTTTGTTTTTCAAAACATTTTTTTTAAAACGAAAATGGAAAAGTAGGAATTCTCTACATCTTTTTTATAAATAATGCTATTTACCTTTGTATGACATTTATGAACATGATAAACATGATATATCTACAATGAATGACCTTAACGAATGAATTTGATAAATCTATTTTTGAAACTTTTTAATTGAAACTACAATAAATATAGAAATATTACCTATCCTACATTTTTATTAAACATTTTTTTCTTCACATTATTATTTGTTTTAAACCAATGTCTCAGAAGTTGTAAGTATGTCGTTTCATTAAAATGCATGAATTATCTGCCAATTTCTACATTGAAACTCACGTGAAGGAAAATATGTAAACAGCTTATTTTTAAAGACAAGAGTTTGTGAAGCTTTAAAATAAAAACGTTGGTGTTGTGTTAACAGTTTTGTCTGCCATAGCAAGGCCTGGGGTGAACTTAACATTTCAAGGTTGCATGCAGGTAGATCAAAAATCTGAGGAATATCAAACGGGCACAAAGAAAAGCTTTTTAAGATTTTAATTTTGTTATATCCAACAAACGAGGAGAATAAAATATAAATAATATAATGGAAACGAATTTTGCGTGCACAAATGTTTGCCCTCACATAACTAACGCCTCAATAGTACTCTGCAAAATCTACAAAACAAAACTCAATCATTAACAAATAATAAGAAAATTATAGTCTGTATATTGGCTTTTCTTAATTCATGAGCATGAAATGCATAGTTTAAACGCTAGGCCTATAAGTAACAGGGGTGTCAGGGTTTGCAGGCAAAAAGGATAGCTCCGAAGGACAAGTAAAGCGTTCTGTTAGGCCTAACCTTTAAACAACAAGTGGATAAAATTTGAGGTGAGAACAGGGTGGTGGGTACGGCGAAGAGATGGTGGTAGTCTGTGAGCGCTGACTTCCTGCCCTTTGCGGCTGGCACCTTTAAATCAGTCCAGGCTCTCTAAATATCAAAAGCAAGATGGTAACCACATGCTTCAATAAAAGCAATGCCAAGTCTAGTTCCAGGGAAACCAGGGCAGTATATTAGAATTGGATGGAATAGAGACACTTTCTAGTAGCGAATATGACTATAAAGTACAACTCATGGCTTTGATGTAGGCACGTAATCGTGACTGGGTACAAAGCTCATAGCTTTCTGAATGCATGTTTTTGATACAGACAGTACCTTTTGTTTGCCACGCCGGTACTATAACTATAAGGCAGTGAAACGAATTTCATATTGTTCGCCGCTAACTTCTTGCACTTTTCTATTGTTGAAAATACTGCTCGCACTCAAAAGACCTCGGCTAAAACCAATTTCTCTTGAGTCGGGACTCCTTGAGAGTGCAATGACTTTTGACTCTTGCATGGTTTTTTTCTCGCAACTTTAGTAACTGACGCTTGTGTAACTTGGAAGGAAGAGATAATAAACTACACATTATATTGTTTTTAAGGAGACTTATTAGATCCCATTTTACGTCCTTTACTTTCGTATTAATACGCCGACTTTAGTGTGCTGGGGTTATAAGTTTTTAAATGTCTATATGCACACTAATTTTTGTTATATTTCATAGCGGTACCTAAAATAATATGTCCATGAAAATAGTTAGATATAATTTCACTATAGTTAATACGATAATTAATTCAGTCAAATAATTACAGAATTAGTTTATATTAATAACTATCTGTAACTGCTGGGAAAACTATTAAACTCTATAAAGTATAGAGTTAAATTTTAATTCACAGTGCCCAGACTCTTGCCGCTCACGCCTAAAGCAGACAATGGAATTTTTTTTTTCTTGTCTGCCAAATAAAGAGATCTGTATACTACGTGGATACACTGATCCCCGTGTTAGCCCCCGCGTTCGGTTAAACCGCATACCCTCGTTATTTGTAAAGAATAGGACCTGTGGAAATCGCTAGCAGGTCCTGATAAGAATAAACCAGCCCCCTACACAAATCTCAATTTCTCTTCCCCTTCCACAAGAAGACGCCCCCACCACCGAAAAAAAAACCGCACATCCTCAACCCTTCCCACCCCAACTAACAAACTAGAATTAAAACTAGGCAGGTATGAATCACAACTCTTCCTTGTCTTCTAGATCTGCATCCGCTCCCCTCCCGCCCCATTTTCTTTCCTTATTTTTATTTCCTGCCCTCTTCCCCCATCCTCTGCATTGGCACATTCACATTCAGGCAATTGTTGAACTATAACAGATGGCGAATTCGTGAATAGGGTAAAAAGCTATTTTATATGATAGGAAAAATGGATAATTACATGATTAAAGCCCTAAAATATCACCGAATGGCTCAAAATTCAGAAAGTAAAACTAGTTTCTCACTTTCCACCGTTAGGTTAGACAAAAATACATTGAATAATAAAATCTTAATTTAGACTTAAGCTCTTTAAGCTAGCAGCGGCTCCAAAACGTGGCATTATTGAAACAAACAAAAAAGCTAAGAGTGAATATTTTTTTAATGCTTGGGAATGGGGAAGTAAAAAATTTGCTTTCAATTCAAAATTTTAATAAAATTAATACAAGTTGAAGCGTTGAAAATGTGAGACCTGTTAAAAAGTAGAGATACACTGGCAAAAATTCTGTCAAAGTTATTTTTTTAAATATTTAGAAATATACAAAATACAATTTAACTTAAGCGTGTAAGCTAATGGCTCTTCCTTTGTAATTGTAATGAATGTATATATTTTTTCAGTAACTGTAAATGGCGTAGAAGGTCTTTGTTTTTTATGTACAAGAATAATTTTGATTAAAGTCCGAATTCATCACAGCAAGCTGAGCCCCAATTACTGAAACTGTTTATTTAATACTGATGATTCTCTTTTACCATTAACCACATTGAAGTGGTAAAGATTTATTTTATTTCATTTCAAAGATAAGATTCTTATTTGTCTAAAAAAATAATTGAATACTGTTTGATGATACGGAACTTATTGGTTTCTGTCATTAAAGTCTTTTTTATACATTTTTGTTTCTAGGGGCCGTCCATAAAGTACGTCACGCTCCAGAGGGCCATGTGTGACGTCACGGTGTTTATGTTAAATTTTAATTATTTTGTTAATAAAAAAATATATATTTGTACGAAAGTGTGGCCGTACTTTAAGGGGGGGGGGTGACCGAGGTCCGAGATTTGTGACAGTTTGTGACAGGGGGAGGGGGATTTAAAAATGGTCAAAAATAGAGTGACGTACTTTATGGACGGTCCCCTACAGCCCGTCTTAGGTGATCAATCCATTGTTACAAAAAAAAATTTTGTTTTTTTATTAATTGTGCAGTCTGATTAATGTCATGTATGTAAGCCTATAAACTTGTGTCAGCTCGTTGAGATATTCAGTGCAAAAAGTAGAGAAAGTTGAAAGTTTGAAAATTAAAAAATTAGCTACGATTTCGAAATTTTGTCATAATCATATGTAAGTCTTAAGTTTTTAGACTAACTGTTTCAAAACCATAAAGACACTCATGTACCGAATAACACTCGTCATATACCTAAAATAAATGCACATCTGTCCTTGAGCTAAGGCAATTTTAAATATATTTTTCGAGAAAGGTTCTTCTATTAATTTTTAATAGAAAGTTTTAGTTATTTCTGTGAGACCACTAAATAAATTTGTCAATGCCCTTCTAAATTTGTTTTTAATGCGGTTCACTCTCCTCAAGTTCACTATTCGGTACTGCTAATTATGAAAGAGCTAATTAGTTACCACTGAAATCTGTTAATAGTAGAATTACCTCGATGTCAAGACTTACTATATAGCTTATATATCTTTCCATAATTATTAAACTTATTTCTATGTTGTCACGTTAATTCGCCAGACCATTTAAGAAGAAAACCCACCCCTCCCCCACCAATCAAATGCCCCTGAACTACTTTAATTTTTAACTTTCCCATTTTACACCATAAATTGTATTTCTGAAAACAGGAAAACATTAGAAACCATACGCCCTTGTGTTATTGTTATAATTGCATTTAGCTCAGATTTTTCAGCTTTCCTTGTTAAATGTATAGTAAATAAATTACTGATTTACTGGAGTGACTGACATATAGGATTATATACTTTTTCTTTAAGTTACATTTATTAAATTTTAACATCTTCAATTCATTCATATGTAATAAACAGCAATATTAAAAACTGGCAATGAATTATTTAAAACTGATATACTTGCTAATTACCAAAAGGCCCCATATAACTCAATTTATTAACTACGTGTTACATACGCGAAGCACTCAGAAAGTTGGGTTTTCCAATTTAGTCATGAATATAAACAAATCTTCCCTTTTTCATTTGTAAGAATAAACAAAACGCAACCTAGTAAGCCAGGGGCCACACGTGTTCTTGGGTTGCTTTTTTTTTTTACTTTCATTAAATAATGAAAAGGAGGAATGTAGAGAAAGTCATCGGGTGTAAGGAGATCCGACAACATTTAAACCTTTACTGATGAGAAACTGACAAATGAGTCCATAGTTGATATACAATAGGTTTGCGTGTAGAATTAATTTTACAGCTAGGCTGCTTTAACTTAATTTTATAGATTAATTATGAAATTATTTTTCTATCGCTTATAATATATGCGATATTAAAGACAATAATTTTTTAAGAGCCGGCATGTGTATTTTAAGGAGACGTTGTGACAGTGCTTCCCTGGCGGACTTTGAATTTACCGTTCTCCATCCCTAAAAATCTACACAATATAATGATACTTTCAAGTACAGTGAAATTTGGGAATAACGAAATTAGAATGGCGTTGTCCTAACTGTTCCAGATAGGAGTCGGAAACAAAAAGAGTAGGTAGGGGGGGGGAGAGGATCAAAAGTTGTCAATCTAAAGTGAGTACAGGGGCTGATGTCCTTTGAGCTTTGGAATATTTTAATTTAACATTGTGGGAATAAAAGACACGGTGTATAAAATTCTCAATAAAAACATCACCGGCTGTTACTTATGACTAGAAATAGATGGTGGAATTTTTATTTTGCTTTGTTTGCGCCGTGCACCGCTTATACATAAACAATATCCCCCAGGCGCGCAAAGTCCGCTGCACCCCACCCCCACAAAAATTTTTCTCCTCGGCAACTGCTGCTGGTACCCTTTTTTTATAACTATGATTAATAAAGTTTTGTTCCACAAAAAAAAAATAATAATAATAATAAAAAATTTAAAAAGCTTATTTTTTAGGGCTGTGGAAATTAAGGATTAATTAATCGATTAAACGTTTAAAAATTTCATCAATTAAAATTTGATTAAAATTTAAGAAAATATTTCTAATTATTTCTTTTTCCAATTCATTAATAATTTATATTTTTTACTTACATATTTTACCATCGTATTATTATTATTTATTCAGACGTGCATACATAATTAAAAAGGTTTTTCTTTCTCATTTCTTGCTAAGCAGAAAGAATTTGCTGTAATACGTAACAAAATTTGGGAGCCATGGAATTACCACTGACTCAACCAATTTCTCGAAATAATGAATCACGTCATAACGGGATGGATATATGCATTATAAAAATATAGACAGCGAGGAACACACAAGAAAACACGGACACATTGTGTAATGGTCAGCAATGGTGTGGCTGAGAGAAAAGGAAAGAGCAAGGAAGAATTAAAAATACAAGCTGCAGGCCGCGTCAAGTGGCATGTTCTGATAGAGGCCCCATGCACCTTAAGGATCACAAAGGATGAATGTTGATGATGAACAAAGATAATAAACAACATATAACTGCTTTTAACATGATGCAGCACGACATTTTCTGAATGTTCATGATTCAACTCATAGTTTAATGTAGTTTTATCAGATGTCGGCTTGTATCACAAAAATATGATTTATATCATTATTGCTGCCAAAAATGGCAAGTTCGTGATGTCAAAATTATTATTTCAAATACGTTTAGTTGATTTGGATGGTTGGGTCAAACAGTAGTTGGTAGGCAGTGTTTGTGCCAGTTGGGTAGGTTGGACTGACTTTGCTTTGCCAGCACATAGCCCCTACAAACAAGTGATACCTGGAAATAAAGAAATTCCTGGCATTTGAGCTAAAACTAGTCCAAAACCACGAGATTTTCAATATGAAATGAACGAGGGTATAACACTACTTTAAGTGAGCTAATAATTCAGAGTTCCAGTGTTTCATAATATGATTATGATCAATAAAATAATGCCAATAGACTTTAAATCTTTAATTTTGCTTGTTTCAGCTGAAAATACCGCACACTAGCCCACACTGAATTACTTCTTTTGATTTTAAAAAAATACCAAAAAACCCTATGTTAATTTTGTTTACGTGCCCCAGATGACAATGCTATGACTTCTGGCACTTCTTTCTGACAATGCTCTAATAAGGGCTAGGGGATTTCACTACGGCATTGCTTCCTTTTCAGTAGCAATTTCCTTGCTGTGCTGATAGTGAACAGCATCCGAAATAGCTTTTTTTAATATTATTGATATCAAACTAAAATTAATAGATTCAATCCTAAAAGTTTGAACCTTGAGAAAAATAAGTTGTAGTTTAGTTTTTTTTCTTAAAAGAATGTTTTTACTATATTTCAATTTCAACCTTCACATGTTCTAGAGACATGTGTATTTTTCATTTTCAAGTCTAGAATGCTTTTGCAAGCTTTCAAGCTGTGAATACAGATAGTACTGTTTTGTAATGTTTATCTCTTATATTCTGTTTATTGTTGATGCTAAAAATTCTTTGTTTATATTTCATTTTTGCAATAAATAATCAAAGTCTACAAATTCCACTCAAAAGCAGATTTTCTAAAGTCTGCACCACTGAGATTTTGAGTTCCATTTTGTCATTATTTTTATTAAATTTTGCATGCATGAAAATAAACATAGTCAATTGTTTTTCTTTCAACAAATTTAACACCAGCCAAGAACAAAACATTTTTACTTTACCATCATTAATTTAACATTTCCTTACATTAAGTTTAACTTAAAGTGAAAACATTTAAAATTAATTATCCTAACCTTCTTCATAATTAAATACTTGCAAACATAGTGAGTGGTAACATAATTTTGAATAATTGTTATATATTTGGTATTATAAATGTAATATTTTACATTTCCTCATAATTCATTTTTTTTCATAGATGGCTAAACAAAAAATTTAAAGATTTCTTATTGGAGGCAGTAACAGTATGTTTAATGGCCCAATGGTCAGTGCCTAGAGAAAGTTTAAGAATCACTTCCTTAGAACAAAACAAATAATTTGTTTAAATTATTTTTAATGTTTCTCTTTAGTTGCCCTTGACTGTTGGGTTTAAGGCAATAGCATGTGTAGACCCTATGATACATCCATCCCTCACAAGATAATGAAAACATTTTTGTGTGCTTCTTTCCATAATAAATATATAATATCTTTTGAAATTTTGTTGATACCATAACTCCACAAATATTTGTTACAGCTTTAAAATCCAAAGAAAATTTCTAAATTTTATTAGAAATATTATGCTTTTAACTTACATGTCAAAAGATTTAGCTTTATGACTTTGTAAACTTTGGGTTGTTCAAAACTTTTAGTTAAATGCCAAACATAACAATGGATTGTATACTCTCTGTTTTAGTTAAGGTAGTTGAGAAGTCATGTCACTTTAAAAATTGTTTACATTTGTTTATAACTTCTTTAATTTGTAATTGCTTACAATCAGTTTTCAAACTCTTAAGTTATAAATTGAAACATATTCAAAAACAAAATCCTTACGTTGCAAACGAGCTAATAATTAAGAGGAAATAATTCATTTCTAAATTAAAAATAAAAAATTTAATCTGAAACTTGATATTTTTTAAAAATTCATTCCCATTTAATGGAAAAAATATAAGTTAAACTAGAGTTGGCTAAATATGTAGGCCAAAATAACACAGCCTGCAGTCTATATAACTGTATCATTATCAGACTCAACAGCAAGTGAGAGTGGCTTATAAGTGTGCCACAGTGCTTAGAAAGCCTTAAAGGGCAGATGCTTTTAGATGAATAGGTGGGTGGAAGGTGGAAAGACCCTAGAAGGGTGGAGTAGGTAAAACAAGGGTTAACAGTTGTGGGGGCCTGAGGGTGGATGGAGGAAGTACCAAACAGAACAAGGTGACTCACCTATTGGGAAATTTCCACTGTTTGGAAATGTCAAAGTGCAGACTGCCAGTTCCTGAGAACTGTTTGCTGTGATGTTCACATCCTCATCAGTAAACTCTGTTTGCCATACTAATTCCACAGTGTTTTCCCAGTCTGATTTTATCAGTGGCTCTGTGAAGCAGTAACAATAATTGTATTTCTTCTTTCAAACTTTCAAAGATAAACTTTTTTTTTTTTTAAATACAGTATTATAATACTTAAATCATAAAATCAAAATAATTTCATTTTAATACTTTCTTTAACAATTTTAGTATTAACATAATGAAATTATGTTTGAGTTTTTAAAAGATAGTAATGCAACAGAAGTTTTTTAAAATTATAAATAACTAAATCTTTATTCAAGTTATTTTTAGAACTAACAAATAAAATGTATTACAAAACCATTACATAAATCTTCAAAAATTTAACCACTTTGAAGAAGACTGTATTATTTACTTAAATACTGCTGAGGCTCTAAATCCAAATAAAAGAATCAATATAAAAATCAGTTTATTTGATTTAGATTCTTGAACTATAAGCAAACTAATGTAATCCTTAAGATTAGCAAAACACAAAAAAGTAAACACACCATTATGGACAATAGAACTATAAATATAATGTAAACATTTCTATTTAACTGACAGTTGAGGATTTTTATTTATAATTATTATATTTATGTCGTCAATTTCTTCACACTTTTTATACTCTTAGATCATGACTGATAAATATTTTTAAAGTTCATATTTATTATACTAATATTAGAAGAAACAAAATCTAAATTTGGCTTGAACATACCACATCTGGCTGTCTGGATGTTTAAATGATATAAAAACAAGATGATGGGGCTATCAAATTTAATTACAGAACCTATAACAGTAGCATTTTGCTTGATCAATTGTTCTTCAAAGTAATAAAAAAATTTTTTTACACATTTATTGAAAAAACTAAATCTAAAACAAATGAGGAATATTTTAATTTTAATTATTATAAATATAAATATTTTAAAGTAGAGAAAATAGAAATTAACTCTTTTAAATCAAAAAGAAATAACTGGATACCAGAATATCATCCACACATAATACAAAGAGTCTCTGAAATTTTTACAGTTCTGCACTGCTGTTGTGAGAAAATAATAATTATTAGTAGTTCATTAACTTGCAACCATTTTATTTGTAAGTACCTTTTTTTTTACTAGAGAAAAATTCTTAAATATTTTTATAAAAGCTATTTTTGTAAATGTCAGAGCTTTCTAGCTATTGTTAAAATTAAATAAAAAATATTTTGCTTTCAAAGGTAGGTTGAAACCCTATTCTACCCCCTCCCCCAGTAAGTCTTGTACATTATAGGCAAAAACTTATTATATTTGGTATTTTGATGAATAGTTATCAATAATCATATAATATTTTAGGGGCAGTCCATAAAGTATGTCACACTCCGGAGGGGGGAGGGGGTGTAAGAAAGTGTGACAGTTTGTGAAAGGTGGGAGGGGGTCCGGCCATTTGTGACGTCACAGTGTTTTATATTAAATTTTAATTATTTTGTTAATTTAAAAAAACAGTGTTTTGTTTGAAAGTGTGAAGNTATCTGCTTATATGATACAAAACTTTGCATTTTAAAATTTACATTGCCGATATTTTTTTGAAGTTTTGTATGTGTTGTGAGAAGATTTTTTATTATTATTTTTTTTTAATATATTTTTGCACATAAGATTTTTCTAAATTTACAAAATATTGATTTATTAGGATCTAAAACCTTATAATTGATCCCTGTTTCAACAAAACAGTACATTTTACCAAGTTACATGTATTTTAAAATAATTAACCATAAAGTATTTAAATATAAAGGGACGTAATAATTTCAATAATGAGCCATGTACTCATGTCAATTCTGTTTACCATTTTAAACAATTAGAGCATGTTTCAAGGTTATGTAACAGACCTTATATAATCAGCTAATTCATGCAACTAATTTGAAAATTCTTTAATTATTAGTAGAATTTTTGAAGAAAGTAATAATAACCCCTTTTCAGACCATGACGACCTATGGGGGCAAGGGAAGTAGCGTTGACAAGTTTCATTGAGCCACCACTAACAAGCAAGGGATTGTGTAGCTAGCACTATGTTCCAGGGGCCTTGCCAGCACCGAGGCTCAAACAGAAAGTAATTTTAATACTTTAAAGTTGATAAATATTTACCATTTGCAATATCAAAAAATTGATTAAACCGCACAGTGGTTTGCAATGTTATTGGAATGTTTGGTTCAACCCATTGAGTGACTTCATGTGCTTCAACACTCTCAATATATGGTCCAGCTGATGAGTAAATGCTTGAGAAATCTCTTGTCTTACTACCACATGGTAGATTCTGATCAACCAAGCCAATACACCTAATTAGAAAAAAAGAGGTTATAAAGTTAAATTGTTTAATAGTGAGTTTTTATTGAGTTTATACCCTCCNNNNCCCCCCCCCCCCCCACACCACTAATATACTTTTCAGGTTTTACATTTACATGTTTTGAAAATATTGATATAGTTTAATTGAAGTTATTACATTTTAAAAAATTATTTCTGATTTATATGTCTATGCAAGAAGTTAAATGAAAAATTGTCAATGTTAGTAAAGTCACCAAATGAATAAATTTAAGGAAAATATTTTTTGAGACATAGACTAGAGTTAAAAATTCTGATGGGTAATTCTGAAGTGACAGATGCAATAGGATTTAATTTCAAAATCTTTTTTTCACTAATTTGAAGATTAATTTTACTTTTTTTTCACTTACTTTGAATCACACAAATCTTGAGTCACGTTATTATAATGAAGAATGTTACCAACACACTGGCACAAGTGACCACTAAGTGCAATCAAATAAAACCTGCAAAGATTTAAATATTTTGAAGTTAATAAGGGTACACATATATAATTAAAATGCAATTAATTACCACATATTTGTAATTATTCTATTTTTATTTAACATTTTTATAATTGAAAAACTAATAGCAAAAATTAATTTTAAAAAAACTGCCACCAAAAGAATCAAATGCTTTGGGAAACAAACTTAGACAATATTTAAGAACATATTTAAACTAGGTTGATCTGGGGCACCTAAGGCGCCCACTTTTTCAAAAGCCCAAGTAACTTTTGTGAATGTTATTGCATGCATTCAAATCAGTTGTCCAACAACCAAAAATAGGTATGTAAATGATTTCAATAAAAAGAATGAAAATTTAATTTTAGTTAATTAGAATGATTTATTTTTCCCTGAATTTCTCCAGGTACATTTCATTAGCGTTAATGTCAGCCAAACTATTAATGGCTCTTTTAACATCGTTTCCTTTTCAAAAATTAAAATATAAGCTCAAACATTATTGAGTCCAAATGGTCACATCTGCTGGACAACATATATGGCTCAGCTATTGCGGCATTTGGCAAGAGAGAACATAATAGTTCAGATTGGATCGAGGCTCACTGGGAGGAAATGAAGCATGTCACTCTTGCTAAAATCAAGGCTCTTTTAGCCTATAAAGTCAGGCCCTTCCCAGAAACTCTACATTCCCTTAAGGTTGCCAAGAAAAATGCCCAGCAGGCAGCTCACCACTACGCTAACAAATATTAGCTCAATCTAAATTCCAGCTGCTGATAGAGGCGATACAAAAGTATGTACGAGAATATTAAACAAGCAACAGGCCCTCTGACCTCCAAGACAGCACCCCTAATGTCAAAATCAGGGGAACTTAACATTGATCGAGACAAAATAATCAGACGGTGGAGTGAGCACTACTTTGAATTGTACCCAACAATAAGCCATATCTCAACTGCTGCCCTGGACGATATCTCAGACCAGCCGGTCATGGAAGAGCTTGACACCCTACCCACCATAGATGAGCTATTTAGAATTCATCGATTGTCTAGCCTGCAGGGAAGCCCTTGAAAATGATGGAATACCACCAGAAGTTCACAAATGTGGAAAAGAAGTACTTTTACAGCCTTTGAATGACCTCCTCACTCTTTGCTGGGAACAGGGACAGATACCACGAAGTTAAAATATGCCAACATCGTTACAATGTACAAGAATAAAGGAGACAAGAGTGATTGCAATAACTATTGTGGAATCTCTTTCCTTAGCATAGTTGGAAAGGCCTACATCAGAGTGGCATTAACACGCATGCAGACACTAGCATCGAGTGTACTCCCAGCATCGCAGTGTGATTCCGTCGAGCCGGAAGGTTAACCATAGGCATGATCTTCTCTCTGCGCCAGCTGCAGGAGAAATGCAGGGAGCAAAATATGCCTCTTTACATCCCATTAGATGACTTAACTAAAGCTTTTGATCTTGTCAGTAGAAGTGGCCTTTTCCAGATCTTAGTAAAAATAGGCTGCCCTACACATCTGCTTACCTTCATCAAGCAATTCTACGATAACATGCAGGGCACAGTGTGCTTTAACGGTGCCACCTCAGAGCTTTCCCAGTAAGTAGTGGAGTAAATCAAGGCTGCTTGCTGGCACCAACTCTATTCCCAATGTTCTTCTCCATCTTACCCCAGTATGCCTTCAACAACAACAGCAAAGGGATATACATACACACCAGAGCTGATGGGAAATTATTCAGTATTGCCGACTTAAAGCCAAGAAAAAGATAAGGAAGATTTTGGTACACAAGCTGTTATTTGCAGACGATGCCGCCTTAATATTTCACACAGCAGACTGACTGCAGAACCTTGTATCCAGCTTCTCCACTGCTTGTAAAGAGTTTGGCCTGACCATTAGCATAAAGAAAACCTATCACCATTGATGACTGCAACCTGTGTGTTGTTGACAGTTTTACATATTTGGGATCAAACATTTCAAGCTCCCTCTCAATGGAAGATGAGATAAGTGGTAGGATAGGGAAGGCCGCATATGTTATGGCAAGACTACAAAAGAGTCTGGTTCAATGCCAAACTCACAGCAAGGACTAAGCTGCAGGTATAACAGGCCTGCGTACTGAGCACATTCCTCTATGAAGGCTAGTCTTGGACCAACTTTACCAGGCACGAAAGAAGGCTCAATAGCTTCCACTTCAGATACCTGCACCACATCTTAGACATCTATTGGCAAGAGAACGTCCCCAACACAGAGGTCCTGGCTCAAGCAAGCATGAGCAGCATTTCAGCCATATTAAGTCAAAAATGCCTCCGTTGGTTTGGATACGTCAAGAGAATGCAAACTGCTCGCATATCCAAGGATGTGCTATACAGGGAGCTGGCGATAGGGAAAAAAAGGTTGGTTGGTCAGCCATGTCTCAGAGACACAGATTTATGCAGAAGAGACATGAAAATATCCAACATTGACATAAAAAACTGGGAAAACCTGGCAGAGAATAGGTCCACGTGGCAGGCTATAGTAAAAGAAGGATCACTAAGAGCAGAGGATCAAACCAAGATGCAAGCAGTTGAAAATAGAGCGAGGAGGAAAGCCAGGCATCGCTGCCCCACCGCATTTGTGTGCATGACATGCAGAAGAGACTGCCACTTGAGGATTGGTCTCATCAGCTACACTAAGAGCTGCGTACAATAAAGAAAATTCTATCATCTTTCATAGACAGACACATGCCATACTTAGATTCCAATGTTTAAAGAACCAGTACTTTTTCAATGAAACATTCATCAAAATTTGCTATTTCACAGTAGAATAGGATTATTTGAAAGATCTGGATGTAGCAAGGGTTTAGCTTTCAGAATAACATTAAAATCATAATGAAAAAAGAATTCTGTCAATGGCTAAAATCTATTTTATATTCAGTATAAAAAAAAAATGGTAACCAAAGATTTTAATGTTTGAATAATGATTTTAATATATTGAAGCATTATTTATATTAAATTGTTCAAGCTCATATTTCTTATGCTTCTTTTTAAATTCTATTTATAAAGTCAGAAACAGTCTTTAATTGAAAGATCCAAGTTTTCAATATACTCCTAATAAATAGCATTAGTTGCTACTCAACTTTGTTACTACTTTATTAATATTTGTCATCATGTTTCTGACCTCAACATTTTTTTTAATTATCACAAATTTTGAATAGAAATTTTGAATTATTCATACAGATATGTGGCTGTTTTATAACCAAGGGCAATTATTAAGTTGACTCTAATCATATGGGCAAAAAGGCATGATCTGGAATTTCAGGCAAAACCCCATAAAAGTATAAAATGAACTTTTGGTGGAAATAGTTTATTTACGTATTATATTTAGAAATTAACATGCATGTCTGAATTGAGGTGAACAATTTCTAAAATATTTTTTTACATACCCTTCTCTCAAGCATTTTTTAGAGCAAACAATAAGATTTGCATCAACTTTATTCTCAATTGCTGGCTTTAAGCTATTCGCTATGAAACACCCTTGATACCAAGATGAATAGTGGTTTGAAAATCCTGTAAAGAAAAAAAAAATTTTAATTGTCTCAATAACTATAGGTTATTTATTGCAAATAGCCTTTAGGAAGGGAAAAACCCTTTAAAAAATTTTCAATGGTTTAATGCAACACAATATTTATTTTAATATTTTTAAAATATAATTTTACCATGACATAGTCCAAAGAGACACAACAGAACAACTGCATTAACTGGTGCAATTGGTGCCACCATTGCTAATCACAAGTATGACTTTTCATTTCTGAAAGAAAAAAAATTTAATAACTCAAAGAAAATGTAGATATAATTTATGCAATTTTGAAAATAAAAATTAAATGAAAAAAAGCATGCCACTATAAATTTTGTTCATGTGTCATTATGCCAAACCAAAGAATCAGTTTAATTTTTAATTCTAGGCACATAAAAGTAAATACAGTCTACAATTTTTTTATCAGTTGAAAGTGTGAGATTTGGAGGCTTACAAATTAATTTTTTTACACTACATGTTTTTGATAAACAGTAAGGAATTTTCTAAATTAACTTCTATTTAAAAATGGAAAACTCTTTAAGAAACCTGTTAAAGTAAAAAACTGCTAGAGACAAATTTTGTCTTGATTTTTAAATAGACTAAGCCCTATTATCAATCATAGCAAACGATTGCTTAACATGTAGCTTTATTGATTTCAATTTTGATCTATCAAAAGACTAAGATAATAATTATCAAATAGATACTATATTACTAGACTTCTCGAAAGCATTTGACTAAGTTCACCACTTCAGTTTGCTCAAAAAACTTAACTACTTTGGAATGTTTGGTCCCATACATCATAGGATCCAATGCTTCCTTTTGGGTAGAAAGCTAGCTTAACAATTAATGAATCTAAATCATCACCAGTAACAGTTAACTCAGGAGTTTCAGAAGGAACTGTGTTAGGTCCCCTACTCTTTTCAATTTATATATGATTTACCCAACAACATCTCTACAGGAAAAAAGTTAGGTTATTTTGCTGATGATTTTATAATCTATGGAACAATTAAATCAGAAAGAAATTTTTTTTAAAAAGACCTAGATGAATTAATAAAATGAAAAAATAACTGGAGTATGTTTTTCCACCCAGAAAAGTGTCAACTGATAAGAGTAATGAATAAAAAAGAAACAAAGAAATTTAAAATATTACTTTCAGTGAAAAGAACTAACCCAAACTAAAGATGTACTTAGGAGTAATAATAAATGAGAAACTATCATGGAATTCTCATGTCTATGAAGTCATTAAAAAATTAAACAAAACCTTAGGGTTTATAAAAATAAACTTTTACAGATATAATAAAAAAATGCTACCTTACTTTGGTGACACTAGGACTAGACTATGCATCTTTTGCATGGGACCCATTCACTATAGAAAATATTTATAAACTAGAACAAATTCAAAAAGGAGCTTCCAGATTCATTACTGAAGAATATTCAAAACTGACAGGAATAACAATATTAGTTAAATTATTAAACCTTGAAACACTAGATAGAAGAATAAAGAGCAAAGTAGTAATAATACTAAGGCAATTAATTATTATTTGGAAATACAACACAAAGATAACTTAATACAACCCTCAGATAGAAATGAGGGTGAGAACACTTTTCTTATTCCATATTTATATGCAGGAATAAACACAAAGAAATTGTTTTTCTTCCTGTCCGGAATATTAACGTGGTATAGGTTGCCTGAAGAAAGCACGTTATAAATAATTAAAACTCTTATTATAATGCAGGACTAGACACAAACCATGGACAAGCGTAGGACACAATAATCTTCTGCATAGAAAGATCATTTGTAACGGATAAAATAAGATAAGCTGAGGGATCAGAATATATTTATGAAGTGTGAACTTGGCTATTAAACTGTTCATTGGAATCATCTCCACAAAAAAACAAGGGAAAAGGAAGCTTTAAGATTAACCCCAAGAAAATCTTTGAGTTGAGAACAGCAAAAAAGTTAACATTTCAGTATTTGCTAATCCAAAACAAATGTTCTCTTCTGAAATTTAAAAAAGTTTGCCTTGCTTATTAACTTTGAATAGGAAAAAACAATTTTAACCTATGGAATCTGAATTATTACAGGTTTGATGAACAATTTTTGTTTTATCGTTGTATCTAAAGATTCCATCTCTTTCATTTCAATATTGAACCATCCTTTCAAATAAATAACTATAGAGGTACAAGAGACAGATTATATAGTACATAATTGTAATATAATATTTTTACATTTCCAATAAGCACCCTCTCTCCTGCCTGAAACGTTAAATAAATATCCATCGTCAGTGGGCTAAATTTTGCTATACTTATGTTTAATATACTTTGTAACATATTACTTTTTTATATCGTAACATACAATTATCGGCGCATTCTTTCATACTTAGTAACTTATATTACATATGTTACATAATATGAATAATATGATCCATTAGGCTAATGATAATGTTTTAAAATAATTATATGAACAAGATGACCATACTTGTTCCATCTGGGAATAGAACACAGGACTTTCAGCGTGCAAGGCAGACATGATAACCACTACACTACAAATGTGTGAATGCAAGAACCATTGTTGCCACAACCCCCCCCCCCCACTTTTTTTTTCTTTTCATCCCACTCTGCTTGCCCACTGAGATCTTTCGACCCCAGTGGGGGTCATTTGTCTCATGCTCATTTGCACATGGTCGTTTGAGTGAACTATATATAAAGATAAAACATAATTATTTTGATTTTCGTTATGACGATTGATAATGATGTTTTGACTAGATTAATACAAATTTAAAATTTAAATTGAAATGACTAAAATGACTAAACTAAATAAAAAAATATATACTTTCGTTAAGTATAGTCAAAGTATATAATAGTATAGATAATAGGCCTAAGACTACACTGTACTAGTACTAGACTATATAATATATAAGATATTTAATTTATTTAACTTGAAAAAACTAATACTGAAATATATACTTTTTGTACTATATATTATATACTATATTCTAATACTAATACTAATTAATAATATATATGCATTTAATTGAAATTAATAGTAATAGTTACAAATAATTATTAATAGTATATGATTATGTCAACTAATAGTATCATTATTTAATATTTTAATAAAATTAATTATTAAAACTAATAGACTAATATTAATATTAATAAAAAGACTAAGACTAAGATAAAATGAACTATCATTTATTTCCTTTGTCATTTGCCTTTACTCACTGACACTGCTAAATTCTTATTTGCTTTATGAAAGGTTTACTAAATAAAATTTAAAATGTAATAAAATAAAATTCTGGATTGAAGTCATGAGTCATGATACTTAAAATTAGATCTACTTATACTTATAGTATTAGTATTATACACTAGTTACAGTTACAGTTGCAGTCAGTCATACATACAGTAAACTTTAGTATACACTACAGACTACAGACTACTACTACTACTACTACACTACAGACTACTACTCTACAGACTAGTGTAGACTATACAGTATAGCATAAATAAGTTAAGCCTAAGGCCTAAGCCATTAAAATTAAGGCTAATACTAATACTAATAAATTGTATAAATAAAATGTATTTTAAAATGCATGTTCTGTGATGAGTGATGCGCAATTAAATCGTAACATACAATTATCAGCGCATTCTTTCATACTTAGTAACTTATTATTATTATACACTATACACCATGTTATCATACTGAATGTTTATACTCACAGGATATAGATCTATGTGTTCATCGACTTTGACGATTTTCCTCACAATAATAATTCCAGACTTGTGAAACTCTTCTGTGTCTGTGTGCGATGAATCGCATCACTTTCTTGTAACATTAGACTTAGACAATCATAATAATAGCAGAGCATAAGCGCTAGTTGCAATTTTTTAAAATTAACTTCAAAATGCTCAGTAATTTTAACGAAATTCTTTCTTAAGCGTATGTAATATCGATTGGGCTAAAATCTACAGCCATTTCTCTCACTTTTATTCACAAGTAATTAAATTATCTAGCATTTGACTGACCCTAAGCCGTATGAATTAGTACTCTATTTTCGCCTCTCGTCCGAGTCCGAAGCCTCACTATTAGAAAGTAGTTCTTAAATGCTTTCAGATCCAGGTGAAAACAATAGCAATGTTTTTTTTTTTAAATGTGAAACAAAAATTATCTTCCAACATTTCGATTTCTATATTAAATTTTACAGCTAATATTAATTTGCTATTAAATGTAATGACCCTGCTGCTTCATAATCGGGTTATATCATAAGAACTATTTTCTGCCGCGTTAATAGACACCTGATGATTTACAGATGATGCTGGAATAAACTGATGTGGCAAGGGAGGTAGCTCATTTGTTTTAATAGATCTAATTATATTGTTAGCCTACCTTTATAATCGAATCGAATAGATTATAAGAAATGCATCATAGTTGATTGTAGTTATAGGAGTGGAAATATATAGGGATAGTGAACTTAAAACTTATGGACACAGAAAATTATCGGTGGCGTAGATCTTATGACTTATGGCAAATGTCAACAACAAAAATAAGAACAAACGTGGAAATTAAACAGAAATTAGTATACATGTTGCTCCTAGCATTTACATTTATGAGAAAAACCAACTTGACTCTACTACCTATCAGCATAGTAACATAGATTACTGAAATTCTTACCTAAACATCGCTCCCAAAACCAAATTGCTTTTTTCCAAATGCTAATAAATAAAATAAAAACATTGAACAAAATTAACGATCCTTTATACCAGTGGTTCCCAAACTGTTTATGCCTACCACCCACTTCCAGAAAAAATGTTACTTAGCGCCCCCCCCCCCCCCCGAATTTTTTATTATTCTAACACAGGGGTGGAAAAACTACGTTCCTCAGCCCTGAGTTTATTGTGCACCTACGTATGGCAATTTTATGTCATGATAATTTTCTTTGCTTAGCATTGTTGACATATTTTTGAAATTTTATTCCGAGAAATCGATTCGAATATAGAGTTTTATAATGAGTTTTATGGCTCCAGAATCATTAGTCATTAATAGTTAATAATTAATATTTTCAAAACTACATTTCAACTCACTGAAATTGGCCCTTTCTTTACGATTTATATTTCGAACAGTTTGAAAAAGTGTAATTTAAAAGCAAAATAGTGTTGACGTAACAATGAGTGCTGCCAAAGAAAAAAAGATTGAGGACGAATGTCCTTTTTTAAAAAAAAAATTATGACGAAATAGCTCTTAATACTGTGCACGCTCTTTAAGGAGTGCACAACTTAAAAAGATACCTCCAAAAAACAGTCTTAAATTCAAGGTGCTGCAACCGAAGCCAGTTTTAAGATTCCCATAATATCATAAAACGGAACACGTCTTTTCCTGTGAGTGAGTTCATTAAGGAATGCTTGACAGAACAACTAAGCATTATGTGCCCAGAACAGAAAACAAAATTTGACACAATTTCTATATCAAGGGAATTTAGTCAGACGATTTTTTAAAAAAAGTGACATTTTGATTCACCAACTTCTTTGCAAGCAAAGACTTTTTGTAGTACTCTCTCGTGTTGGATTGACGTGCCAATGTACATGATCAGATAAAATCGTTGGTATTTATACGGGGAATTAACCTTCGTTTCGAGCTTAACAAAGAATTACTTAGTTGTTGAACAATCAAAGAAACAGCTATAGGCCAGGATTTATTCAATCCTGATGAGAATTGTGTTGAAATTGCTGGATTGGTGTGGAACAAAGATAGCAAATGTAATAACTGATGGAGCGCGTGCTTTAACCGAAAAAGTAGTATGAACAAAAAATAATAATAAAGAATATCATGCTGACCATACACCATAAAGTCTCTATTGTGTCATCCATCAGGAAAGTCTGTGTTAGGCTGTGTTGTAATATCAAACAGTTGTCCGTATGATAAACTTTGTAACAGCCAGGGCACTTAACCACAGGCAGGTAAAGGCACTGCCTTAAGATTTGAATATTATATTATTTACCACAGCAAGATATTGAGGCGAGTATAAGATATCAAGAAAAAAAATAGTTATGTTTCTGGAAATGAAGGGCTTTGTGTGTGATTTTGCTACTACCATAGTTAATGAAGAGTAGAGGTCAGACGTCATGTTTGCCAATGACATTATGAAAAAGTTCAATTAATAGATGTCAAACTTCAGGGTATAGCTTGTTTGCACATGAAATAAATGTGTATGTTAAATCATTGCACGCAAAACTCTCCCTGTTCCCCATGCAAGCAGGCGAAAACAGGTTTTGCCATTTCCCTTGGCTGAAACAGAAAACCGTATCTGATAAAATGGTTGACAAGTACAAGACTCAGTTAATTGGATGCATTTGCTATGGAATTTGAAAGGAGGTTCCTAAACTACAAGAACCTGGAACCACTCTCTAATATTTTCAGTTCGCAATTTAGTGCAGAAGCTGATTAGACCCCAGAGGAGACACTGTAAGAACTACTTAACTTAAAAGCAGATTATGACCTGAAATAAAAGTTCAAGTTAGTTTTTTCTGCTAGAGTTTTTTTGGCTTTTGCTAGTTGAGGCATTTCCACACTTTAAAAAAAACAACTTTAATATTTAATGCCACACTTTTGCACTATTTAGGTCTAAATATATCTGTGAGCAAGCGTTTTCTTGTATGCAAATAAATAAGTCTAATAACAGATCGATGTTGAATGACACCGATTTGAATGCATTCATGCAAATCAAAATTCAAGAATAGTTCAACAGCAAAGAAAAAAATAATAATAATAATAATTTTTTTTAAAAAAAAAGATTTCCTTTTCTTCTTCTTCTTTTTCTTATCTAAATGAGAAGATGAACGTTGTATATGCTGCTACCAATTTAGTAATTATTTCCTGGCAAAGTTGACTCATCCAGATGAATAGAAAAAAGATGTTTTTAATATAGCCACACAATGAATCAACGTATCTGAACCGTATTATTGATAAACACATTTGTCTTGATACTATCAGATGTTTCCTTATGTATCACAGTCCGTATTAATTCTTTTATAGAAAGTATAATTTGTTCTTCACCCATAGTATGAGGTTTATCCTATTAGAAGATAGCACCCCATTGCCATCTTGTGTGGTTGCTGTTGAAAGGGATTTTGACAATGTCAGTTGTTTGATAAATTTGTACTTTAGTGTCTGAAAATGAGATCAATTCTTATCTTTTTAACACCGTTAATTATAGCAAAAATGTTCTTGCAGTCTGGAAGTGCGTAATTGCACTTATCTTAAAAAAATTTTTTTTAAAATAAAAATTAAAACTTAATTTGTAAGTGAGGGAGTTTCCGGAAACCAAACCAACGTCCAAAACGTTCTTAAAGAAAATATGAGTCATATGAGCTGAATACACACATCTTATTTTTTCTTTATTTTTTTTCTTCATTTTTATGCTTTTGCCTTTTCAGTTATTCATCGCCCCCCCCCCCCAAAAAAAAATGAC
>MUZC01001178.1:2199448-2246277 GCA_002072015.1 Radix auricularia | reverse complement strand
AGACAGACAGACAGATAGACAGATAGACAGATAGACAGATAGACAGATAGACAGATAGACAGATAGACAGATAGACAGATAGACAGATAGATAGATAGATAGATAGATAGATAGATAGATAGATATAGATAGATAGATAGATAGATAGATAGATAGATAGATAGATAGATAGATAGATAGATAGATAGATAGATAGATTACATATTTATTATATTATATAATTTACACTAAACTTAATTTAGTAGGCAAATTTAATGACATAATGATAATTAAATTATTTACTATTAAGAGTTTTTTAATATTTATTTGAAGACATTTAAATTCAGTAAATAGTAAAGTGGAAATAAAGAATAGGACTGCTGCAAGGATTTAAGGAAGTATATAACTATAAAACTATCTTAATACTTTAGTATTAAGTTTGGTTTAGAATAAGACATTCACAGCTTACCGGGTCGTAAAAGTAAAGAAGACAAAAAAATCATGTTAAGCCTGGTCCCTTTTGGACTCAGGACGTGTTAGCGCATTTTCGTTCATCCCTAACTTAAAAATTTCCAAAATGAATAATCAAAATTACATCAGATACTTTGTTGGAGAAGAAAATTTCGTTTGAGATGTTTTATGAGGTTATTAGGCACTTCCAGGAGGTCTGACTGCCTCAACATGTCCTTAAAAATGATCTTCATGCCACAGCGATCATTTTGATGAAAAATGGATTTTTGAGGTTATGAGGCACTTCCAGGAGGTCGGACTGCCTCATAATGTCCCTAAAAATGTTCTCCATGTCACAACGATCATTTTGGTGAAAAATGGATTTTTGTGGTTATGTGGCACTTCCAGACGGTCGACCTGCCACTGGAAGTAGTCAGAAATGATCAGCACAAAATTTTGAACATTTTAGTGAAATAAAATTTAAAAAATTTGTATGGAAAATGAGGTCATATGGCACTTCCAGGAGCTCTACTGCCACTACAAGAGGTCGGATCGAGTAACTGAGTGTTGATGCACAAATGGCAGGTCAGGACATACAAAAAACATATATACATCATGGGTCTAGGACTTATGGATGCTGAGATCTAGGGTGATGACAGACGGACGGACGGACAAAACGGATACAATAGCGCATTACATTCGACTTCTCGAAAATGCGCTAAAAATCAAATATTTACATCCACTCAAATAAGTGAGAGGACCGGAGATTTATTATGTGACGTATTTTATGACTAAAATATATAATTTTAGAAAACTGTGACGTAAGACACGAAATTCCGAAGAACTCCTTTAGCGAATCGTTCATTGTGCAGAAAAGTATTTTCGTCAATTTTCGTTGTAAGCTAATTTTTTTAACATTTTGTTCAGGACTGCAAAGATTATCGATTAATTTCTCGATTCATCGATAAAAATGTATCGATTAAAATTATGTTAATCGATGAAAAAGCGATTAAATATAAAGAAAATGTCTCAAATAATCCGTACGATTTATTAATCAAAAATTAATTAATAATAATTAACAATAGTTTGCTTTATTTACGTACAAACTTCTCCATTGAATTTTTTTTCTAAAGTGTTAATTTTAAAATAAGCTGTTTTTATAAGGAAAATGATATTTTAAAAAATAAACATTCTTTTTTAATTAACAATAACAAAATTTTTAATTCATTGAAATTATGTTGAACTACTTTTATTTAAATTTAAAAATTTCAATTGACTGTTTTTGTTACTTTTCAGTTTGATGACGTCATACATCATCACTACATCATTACTTGAAGCTTTCATCAAAATTATTGATTAATTATTCGGTAATTTTTTAAAAGTTAACGATTAAATTAAAAATAATCGATAACAGCCCTAATTTTGTTACATGTCACTAGAATAATTGTCTGAATACATATCTACGCGCACAGCATCAAAACTTTTTTAAAAATTCAAGCGTGGCTGACGTGGCCCCCCTCCCGTTGGGGCCCCTGAATAAATACCTGGATTCATCCCCTGGCGGCGGCCCTGCTGACAGTTTCAGCAAGTAAGTCAGTGCGTGAAGTGACTTCGAGCATGACTACTAGGAAGAGCACATGCCAGGACAGTTTCTGCTGAGTCTTCTTGACATCCAGGGAGAATACGAAGATGTTATGTATGACGATGGTGTAAGATGGCTCAGTCGGGGCACAGCACTTCAGCGCCTCCATACACTTAAATAAGAAACGGGGCTATTTATCGTGGAAAATAAAAACAATCAACTCTAGAACTATCTTATCAGTTTTTTTGGATTTTAAGTTGATGTGACAAGACATCTAAACATTCTTAACACAAATCTTTAAGGGCGAACAACACTGGCAATCCAAATATATTCACCCAGCAAGGCCTTTGGAGACAAGCTGCACATTTTCTCGGGGAAACTGTCTCAAACGCAGCCTAAAGCCACACATTTCGCCACACTACGGAAATTGTGACAAGTATCCCAGAAAGAAACTGTAATGATCAAAGGCAGAGGTAAGTTGCAGATGTCATAACTATAGCTGATGAATTTCAAAGACACTTTCAGGAATTATCAATTGTTGACGAAAAAATCATTGCTTGTTTTCACATTCTCTGTGGACCCAGATGATGCTTCGGGCCATCTGCAAATGGAACTCACGGATTTTCAGGGTGATGCTGAATGTCGAAGCAGACGACAACAGCTTTTTCTCATTGTATTTTTACCGTCTTCTGGATTATGACAGATTCCAAGAAATTCGAACATTATCTGAGAAAATGCTCAGCTTTTTTGGCTAAACGTGTGAGCAGACATTCTCAGATTTGAATTTTACAAGAATCGTGTGAGGACGAGACTAAGTGACTCTCACCTTTGGGATATCATACGTATCAAAAAGGTAGCATTGAGCCTGACCTCACATATTTAGAGCAGTCAAGATATCTGTTTTACCCTTAACACTAAAATTTTGAAATAAAAAAATCTTCTCAACATCTGTCTTTTGACTTTATTATTTTACTCCGGCCCCCGCATATCTTTACTTCATGGAATACGGCCCGCCATGCAAAAAGCTTGAACGCCCATTATTTAGTATATGGATGCACACTAATATTGTAACACGCGTTAAGCCATGTAAAACGTCATTAAATAAATTGTAAGCAAAGAAATAGGTGGGACTTTAATTTAGAGTTAAGCGTTTTGATGTTGCGTCACATTTCTTAAACACCCCTCTCCCCTTATCACACATCTTCAAAAAATTGTGACCTCCTCCCTCGGGTGCTTTACGTTAATTATGGACGGACTGAATATGTACGAACTTTTTTAATGAATGAAATAATATGTGTAAGAATTAGCAAGAATATATCAGATCTCTCAAATTAGTATATTACAATATTAGGTGATAAAGGGCCGTCCATAAATGACGTCACGCACCTAGGGGGAGAGGGTCAACACATAAAGGGTGACAAATTATATATTTTAAAATTATTTTTTTCTGCCTGTTCTTTTCCCCATTGTATACAAACATGGGACGTGGTGGTCGAGAGGTAGCGCTCTCGACTGTCATACCAATGGTCACGGGTTCGAATCCACACGAAGGTGAGGATTTGTTCTCGCGGCCTGAGGAGTCCCCGAGTCACCCAGCTCCGAATGGGTACCTAACTAGACAATAGTTAGGCGGCTGGGGTAATGCGTGGAACCCCTATAGCCGTGGCCTGTGACCGCTGCATCACTTGCCAACAGATCATCTCTCATGGTCTGTGGACGCAATTATCTTCTGCATAGAAGGAGCGTCTGTATATCTAAGATAAGATGGCTAAGCCTCACTAGGGTCGGCAAATCACAGTGTATGTTTGGCAAGGGATGGTCGTAAAGGGTGGGGCCAGGTAACAACAACCGCTGTGCACATGTCTCCACGTTTACTCGCTTTTTTTTCATTACTTCGTGCTGCTGTTTGTGTCCGTTACCTCACCCACTCCCCAACCATTCTTTGCATAATCTATGATGAGCAAGTCTGTGACGCCATGGGTCGTATTTTGTTGTAATACATTTCACAAATTTTAAGACATTCTAACACAAACCATCACATTCTAAGATATTCAAATAGTTTTATCCCATTCAACTCTTTCTTGCACAAATACCTTAAACTCGTATTGAAGTATTCTAATATATTTTAAACCATATTTAAACAATCTACTAAATTAAAATGAAACGTTAAGTTTAACATATCCTAACACATTTTATGACATGCTAGCTTCACTCTATGGTACTGGTCTTCTGTGTTTTTTATCCAGATTTTTATAACCGCATATATCTTAAAGTACTTTGTGTGACGATTAATTTTTATGGCCCTATACTCTATTCTATTCTGTAGCCTTGGGTCGAATTTTGACATCATTTGTTTTTCTCGAGAGTCAATCAATTGACTCGTCCTTCATTTTAAAAATAAAATTGCATTTGTTGACCCACAGAAACACAGTGCAGCAAAATGTCATCTTAAAATTTCGAGCTCAGCCTATCTTATGTGATAAGAAACAGAATAGAGTTTTTCCTATAGTCAACCGATGTAGCCATATATTATGCATGTCGGTTCAGGTGGGGACGCCTTTATAAAAAAAATGTTTTCGATTTTAGTGCACAGGTTCTGCCCATCTATGGTGCACAGGTTCTGCCCATCTATGGTGCACAGGTTCTGCCCTTCTATGGTGCACAGGTTCTGCCCATCTATGGTGCACAGGTTCTGCCCATCTATGGTGCACAGGTTCTGCCCATCTATGGTGCACAGGTTCTGCCCATCTATGGTGCACAGGTTCTGCCCATTTTTGGTGCACAGGTTCTGCCCATCTATGGTGCACAGGTTCTGCCCATCTATGGTGCACGCGACTAAAAAGTCGATGTGAAATGTTTACATTAAAACAATTAAAGACTCAAAATGGCTGAAATCTCCTGGACCAGACCCTTGACATCAAAGGGGTTTCCTTGCTTGTAAGGCTGTAATGTAATGATGTACTTATACTGATAAGACCTCCCAAACAAGCAGATCTTGCACGTCCTGTGTCTTTCACACTAGCTTTATGGAGAAACTTGTAACTTCGTTAGTGTTACATTGTAATGATATCATTGACATTGCTTGCCTTGGAGCTCCTCACGAAGTTGTAGGCATAATCACTTGCTATAACATGACGATGAGTTCTAACTGCGAATTAGTTAACGATCATTAGACTTAAAATATCTTATAGTTATTCTAACTCAACACTGGCTACAGCAGTAAAAAAAATGTTTAAAAATAGACGGGCTAGTGCTTAATTAAGAAAATATTGTATTTATATATTTTGTCAGGATTATTAATGACAAGAGTTATTGGCCATAGTTAATGCTATATGAATCAGGATATGTATTAACTGGTAAGGTTTGTATCTTTTAACATAGTATACTTTTTCTGGGGTTTTCTTTTCGTAGCTCATTTATTTGATGGAAAGTTTTTACTGCTAACACAATTAAAAGTTTTAACCCTAAATCCTGGTTATAATAATAGTATCGAGTGTAGTTGCAAAAAGAAAAATAATAGAAACGATGGTTAATGTTAACATTTCTGTATGAAACAACTAGTATGTACAATTAAATCCTTCTAGATACGATCCACGCATAAGCCGCAGACTTGCTCATAGATAGTGCAAAGAAAGGGAGGAAAGAACGGACACAACCAGTAGCAAGAAGAAATTAAAACAACGCGGGTAAACGTCGTGGGGACCTCCGACGCACACACACACACTTAAACTGCCCCTGCCCACCACAACACTAAGAAAAAATACATAAGACAATTTTTGTGTTGAAGAATTACTTTAATTTCCTCCATAACTAAAATAAATAATACTTAAAACTGCAGTCAGAGCTTGAGATCATTAGTATCACATATAGATTACACCTCCTGTAAATGTCCTTAGAAATACACCTGGCTTATATCCAGCATTCACTCACACATTGCACACATGTGCAATTCAGACATGCACAACCTCATAACATTACAATTATTCATTATCATTTTAGTGATCATGCCATAGGTGTATCAAATATTGCCATATGATAATGGACTGTAAATGTACAGAGATCATACCACTCCAATACTGTCATTACACAGTCAAAAATAGACTGAGTTATTGCTGTGTATTGCTTGCTTGATTATATTTTTGTGCTGCTCTATCTTTTGTTTTTATTTTTCGTTTTTGTGGAATCTCTAGAGTTTCATTGAAATCTTCTATTCAATCACACATTCTTCGTTATACTACATCGAATACAAATTTTAAATTTTAGTTGTCAATAAAAATTAATACTAGCATACATGCACTCAATGCTTCTCGTTAGCTTACAATAATTGTATACCTTGATTCTTAGGAGTCTACTGGAGGATTTAATTCATTAGGAAGAAGGAGATTTTTGTGCTATCCATTATCAGTGGATTTAACTAAACTTGAACAAAATATTCCACATAACTTATTACATTGTAAAAAATATCCCTGATTGAGATGCAATTATGATCAATTTGACATATATGGTGAAAAATGAAAATATTTATTTAGCTGCTTTACTGACATATGCCTTAAAATGACAGACATAACAAGCTTGGTGGATAAATATGAATGTAAATTATCATTTAAACTTTGTCAATTTACATTAAAAATTAAAGAATTTGAATAAAACTTCTGTCTTACTTTTATTTCCCTAAATTAAAAACAAAATTTTCTCTCTTGTATTAACTTTTAGATTTAAAAAAGTATTTACTAACTAAATGAGGAAGGCAATACAAAATTTTGTTAATTGCCCATTATTTCCTATGAAATATCATGGGTTATCCTTTTAATTAACAACCTGTAACTTTATTATAAAAGTGTTAAACAAGTGAAATTAAATGAATTTTTTATTATTTCATGTAACTTCAATATCTATGCTTTAATAGGGATTGTCCCAATGCTAACATCTTAAATTTAATTCAGGATGCACAAAGAAAAGGTATAAACACATTGAAAACCTAATGTTAAATTAAATAAATTAGGACACTTTTTTTAAATTCTTTGTGGAAAAAGGATTTCAAGTATGATTAACAAAGTGTAACTGATAAGGTTTTTTTAAGTCAAAAAATTATTAAGTACAATCAAATATGATTTTCCAAAAATAAAAAATTCAAATGATGCACACATAATTTAAATGTTTTGCAATAATAAAAGTAATTATATAAATATATAATGATAATGTAAAGGCACTAACTTTACATGAACAAAATATGACAAAATAGTGCTTTATTTATATCTCAGCTGATATCATAACAAAAGTTAATACATACAATAAAAACAACAGAATTAACATTATTAATTGGATCACTCATCTCGCCGCCTTCGTCTCTTCCAATTAAAACTGTAATCAAAAGTCCAATGCTGGAAACTGTTAATCTCAGGTTTTGCATTTTCAATGCTAGATATCTTTTCTTCAGACTCTTCAAAATCTTTCTTTGATATCACAAGGTTTGTTGTCCATCCTGGATGACATGGCAGCAGATGAACCTTCTCATTATCTACAGATGTCACACACAAATCTGTGTTAGCCAATCTAAGGAATCCATTCTAAAAAAAAAAGATTTTTTAAAAAAAGATATTTTAGCAAAATTTTCTCAATGAAATAATATTTAACCTGAAATAGAATTCCAATATTATGTTATAAAAAAATAATCATCAGTTATGTTATCATTTTGGAAGTGTTAGCCATACTTAAAATTAAATGCAAGATATCCATTATTTTATTAACAATTATTTTAGTCTGAAGTAAGATTCAAGACAACACTAGAGATTCATAAAAATAATTTTAGTTTTTGCACACAAGAATTAAATACATATTTTACCTGATGAAACCAAGTCACATTATTGTTGCACACAGTAAGATGAAGTTGTTTGTTAATCCCTGGCACAATGCATGCCTCTCCTTGTTTAAATCTATTTGATGATGTTACTATAAACGTCTGTTATTGATTAAATATTGATTTATTATTTCATACAACTGTAATGTTAGCAAGATATAGAATCTGTCATTAAATCATCATTATTTAAAGTACAACTGAAAATTTCTTTGGGGTTATTGATAAATAGGTATAAAATTAATTTCTAGAAATAGTTATGATATTTACAGTTAATGAATTATCAAATTAATTAAAGGCATTTTTGGTCAATTTTTTTTTTAAATTTGAAAAATCAAGCACAAAATGACTCAATTTCCTTTTGTTTTAAAATGAATCCTTATTACTTTTATTTTAAAATTTTGAACTTATAATTGTTTTAACTTACTTGATTTTTGCCTCCATGACAAGGTGACAGACCTAGGTAAAAGGTTGTTGCTGAATTGAACACATCTAAACACATAAGTGACCCCTGATTCCTCACCTGTGAAAAAGCATCTTACATAAATGCACACTTTTTAAGATCAATTGATTTTAAAAAATCATGCAAAGTTGTGTCCCATATCTTAAATACAAGTTAAATCGTTTCTGCCAAAGCATTCTAAATTAAATTTGAAAGATACATTATGAATAAATAAACAGACAAAATGGTTGTCACACGAAAATATTATAGTATTTAATCAACCTTTATATTAAGCACCAACCTGGCCATAAAAATCAGTATAAGGCTGCACAACATCCATTTGAGGGAAGATGTTGTTAAGATACCACTTGAAAGACTGACACCGAAGATTTTTCCTCAACTCAACTCTATCGGTGACATTCCCAAAATCAATATCTTCTGGAAGATTCTTTTTTTAAAAAAGGAAATTTTAAAATAATAATTATGTTTCAAATATACTTTTCACTTTTACTAATAAGCTGATTTGATAAGACCAAATTACATTTTTATTGCTTCTTGAGTCTTAATTCTGTTTTAGAATTCTTTATTCATACACATATTTAAAGAAAACATATAAATAAACAACATATAAAAACAAAGCTTTTGACTCTAAATCCCTTATATACAAGACATAACTAAAAATATTGATTATCTTTAATATAATACGCACTGGACGACAGACTAGCATAAACATTTAGAGATTGGGAAAATAGTATAAAAATACACATTGCACCATGCTACAGGAAAATAAAAAAGTATTTCAATATAATACATACAGCGAGACATACAACAAACACATTTACATGCTACATAGAGATAATTTAAAATTTCATAAATTTAATTACAGTACATATGTAATTTTGATAGAATGCACTTTCAGGTGAAAAAAGTCTATGGGCAAAATTTCAGCTCGATAGCATCCCTGGAAGTGGGTCATTTTTACTTTTTTTTTTTAATAAGGGATTTAAAGCATTGTAATGTGTCCCTGACCGCAATTACCAAAGCGTCGTAAAGCGTCCCTAGATAGCACTCTCGTTGGAAATGAGATTACGGAAAGAAAAAGCTCTTCAATGCTTGAAAAATGATTTATTCAACTTCCAGCAATAGGGCTGTTTCCCTCGCTAGTGTTATCGCTCAATTCGCGAAGTTTTTTTGTAGTTTTTAATGGGTTTTTTTCAGAGATGCGAATTTGCTATACTTAATTACTAGAATAATAATACTAAAATACAGGTAAAAATAGAGTTTTAAACTCAAAACAGTCTTTCGGATACATAAAAAAACATTCTTATCCTAAAAGATGATGTCAGTATGACAATAATAATATAAATGGATTTTATGCAATTTTTTAAAAATTTTATAACAAGTTGATTCGCAATTTGGGTATTCTTATGGCACTGAGGGGGAGTTTTCCGAAAACATTATGGCACAAGAAGAGCTAAAAATAGGTTTTACCACTGAAGCATAAAATAGGTCGGCGTAGTCATCCATCCAGACATGGGCAACTCTTGCAAGATTCCTCATGACAACCTTCTCCCTGTCTCCATTGAAGTTATAAGGAAGTGACACTCTAAAGACATGAGCCACTCTTGAGCATGGCACAATCTCAAGACTTCCACCGCACATCCAAGTCTATTGAAGGAAAATCAGGGGAGGTAGTATAAAGAAATGAAGCCTTCAACAAAATTTTTGTTGTATTCTCCCTTAGATTATAATGATTGGAAAGAGAAGCCAAAATAATTTTAAAATAAAACTTTTTAAATAATTTTTTAAAAAAAATAATTAAATTATAAAGTTACAATATCAACGAAAGAAAATATTGCCTCAAAGAAACTTCTTGAGAATTTAGGATTTCACTCCATTAAACTAAACAAAGTAATGGTTCAGATTGCTGAGTATAATGGGTTTAATTTATGAGGTAACAAGTCTTATATATTGAAGGGATTACTTACCTTGAAAGAAAGCTCAAAGTTTTCCCCTCCCCAGATATTTAATTCCGGGTCATATCCTCCTATGGAATTGAAGAATTCTCGCCACACTGCAAAGAGACCTCCGCTTATTACGGGTGTCCTGGGGAAAAAACAACAGCTTTTATTTCGTCATTTTTAAATAATGATTTATTTGACAGTTATTTCTAACAGTAACAGAATTCATGTTCTTGATTAAAACATGAATTTCAGTTGTAATATACGTCAAAGTAACTATATCTCTCCACCCTTTTTTAAAATTGGGTTTTAGTAAACAAGAAGCTTTAACTAAAAATATATTGATTGTTTACTTAAATTATATATATATATATTTTTTTTAACTTTAAAAAATTACATTTTTTTTTATAAAAAGGGCAAATTTGTTTGCACTAGTATAGTGTTGTCTTAACGCATAGTTTCTATAAAAAAAAGTCAAGCCCTGCAAAACGTAATATATAAATGCATATTATAATTTTTACTATGTAAAGTATTCACAACTGACAAGAGTAACACCATTACTTAAATTGATAAAATAAGAAACAATAGAATATAAAAGTACAAAGAGCAACGTAGTAACAATACATAATACATAACATTCTAGCTTTGAAATACAACATCACAATCTAATGCACCACTCAGATAGACATAGGGATAAACCACTTTCATTCTTCCATTTGAAAGAACGAAACTCCTTTCCATCTGGATTTTGCGCTTGAAATGGGTTTCACGAAGAAGCCAGGACAACCACCAAACTATCACCATTCAAAACTCTAATAAAAATCCAAAACCAGACATTAGCCATGGATATGCGTAGGACGCAATAATCCTCGATATAGAAAAAGCGTCTACAATGTGTAAGATAAGATGGTTTTATGAATAAATGTGTAGCTCTCACTCTTCTACATTTTTATTGAAAATTTAAAAACCCAAACTCTTATAGTTTTTTGCTAGATTTTTAAACCAAAAATACTTGTTAATTTTTTCAAGTCTGTTCGGGAGAAGTTATGTACGGCTGCAGACTTTGTTCACCCATGAAATTTGAAATTTAGCTAGGTTTTAAGTTTATAAGTGCTAGTTTTTATTTCATTATTTGTTTTGTTCATTTACTTTTTATTAACATTATTATTATTATTATCATTATTATTATTATTATTATTATTATTAAATACACTCTTTTCCCCACCAATCACGCACTACCACAAAACGATTTTCTCCCTTGAGCAAGTGTACGCGAGTTACAGCTGGTAATCATCACCTCAGATGAAAAATTACCGGGAAGACGAGTGGTCAACTAATACGAAAGAGTCACGTGGTACAAGAAAGTGGTACACCATTGGCGGGTGTTAGGTTGAAAGTTTGAAGAAGCTCACACGACCAACTCACTCTAACTGACGCGCCTGCTTAAGTTGTTTGTTCCTGATTCTAGGCTCATCTGACAAGCTTCTAGTGATGGACCACGTGACCTTGAACTGACCAGAGTCTGACGTTGAGGAAGCTGGGTTTTTTTTACATTTCATTTTAAACCATTCATTACTGTTAATACTATATTAACACATATTCACACACGTTTCCCATTACTAAGTTAATCTAAGTTGTTATTTCAGATTACATGTACTTTACTTCACATCAACTCGTCTAATATTCATTTTTATAAACAGTAAAACATGTTATCAGCTTTAGACTGCCAAAGACTTCAAGCGTTTTCTTGGTGATAAATATTTATTTAATTTAAGGATGCATGGAATGCCGCTAGTAAAACTTATCACAAAGTTTGTTTCTTTTAAAAATCGTGAATAATACATAATACAAGCCAAGATAAAACAAAAAGATACATCACGCTTTATAGGTCAGATCTAATAAATACTCAATGTACACGAATCCCCTCCATGAACAAAGGTACATAACTCACACTATGGGATCAAGTTCCTGCCACGACTTGTCTCCCACTGACGCCGCCCGCCATCCAAACTCCATCCTCCAATTGAAAGCACCTTTGAGTCGAGCTGGGGATTTCTTGAACTCAAAGTTTTCGGCTTTGATCGTGTCAATATAGGGGCTTACCACCTGTAGGAAAACACGGCAACGTCAGACATGTGTCAATGCTTCTTGTAACACTTGCCCCACCAACATGGGACCTCCTACTGGGCTTTCTTCATCTCTTGGCTTCGTTCTACCTCATGCACTCGGCCATCGGGAGTTGTTCTTCCAAATGTGATTTCATTTTCCATGTTACTCTTTTTAACAGAAGCAGACTTATTTGTACTGTGATCTGATGCTTTAGAAATTTGTTACGTTTCTGATATGTGGGGGGGGGGGGGAGGGGGGGGGNAAGGGGTGGTGGTGGTGCTTATATGTAGTCTCCTGTGATGTGCAGTAAATTAAAAATAATTTTTATCTATACTTTTTATTTTGACTTAATTTCGCGATATTTAAGTTTCATACGTGCCACGGGGCTTTTGCTTGCATAACTGTATTAGATTTGACCTACCTTATTTTGACTGTATTTCAAACTGAAGAGCAGTGGCTCTAGCCACCCGACATTGCATTCACAGTGCGCATCTAAGAATATTATGACATCTGATGTGGCCATACTAGCACCTGTTAATTTTAGACAGATTATCGTTAAGAATTATAACATAACATTATAATATGACATAAGCTTAACACGGTGAAATGTGCAGCAATTTTCATATTCAGTGTTCAAATTTTCACTCTCTCGCTGAGAATATAACATGCTGTCCTGGGGATACTGCCACACAAGGACAAACTACAGACAAGCTAATTAAGTTTTGAGAGTAAAGAGGCAGAACTCATGCTGCGCCATTTCTGCCATGTAATAAGGCTGGGATAGAGACTGGGGCGAGGATTGGGGTGTGAGTCAAGGGTAGGGGGGGTAGTTACATTGACGTGTTCAGGCGACAAGTGATAGTTATACCATACGATCTAACTGTCACGGGCCTTACATACGATCTAACTGTCACGGGCCTTACATACGATCTAACTGTCACGGGCCTTACATACGATCTAACTGTTACGGGCCTTACATACGATCTAACTGTCACGGGCCTTACATACGATGTATAGAGCGGTCTTTGTGGATTACGACACATGAACAACAACAGAGCGACATGTAATATGTGTGGTAAGATTAGGGCTCATTGTTTGCTGATGTGTCAAGTCTTTAATATGTCTATTATTGTCTAGATCTGATGTCTTAAAGGTGTTTTTAAACAATTTAGATGAAGGGAGGGGTTAGGAACAGTTAGGTTCATTTATATTACGACTAAAGTATATCAGATTGATCACATCTTGACAGGTATGAGGTCAGATGTCTTAACAACAAGAGGCTGCTCCTTGCTCGACATAATTATTGCTTATTTAAAAAGTGCACAATGAAAGCAACGAATTGAGCCCACAGCATTAAGCTATAAGTGTACGGCTCGCCTCGACTCACGTCGCATTTGTTTTGTGTAGTATAATATACACCGCAACGCCCTTTTAAATAATTTAATTCTATGCACTTCAAATCTGACCACCAATCCCAGCTTTTGTATAGAGGTCGAGTGTGTGTGTGGGGGGGGGGGGGGGGGGGGGGGGTGAGTTTAAATAAGATTCTGTAGTCTGTCATTTCGTCTCGCTAATGTTTACGTTAATTTATTCACAAGAAATTATCTCCTTTCTTTGTCCCCGGATGTTAATGACTAAACAACGCACATTAATTTGGTCACATCATCTATCATACTTTAGCGCCTTCTCCCATCTAGAACCGATTTCAATTATTTCCCCTGTGTCACAATGACAGCTCGTGTGAGGCACTCGGTCTCCTCTTTATTTGCATGACTGCAGCGGTGACAGTGGACATAGTGGTACCCGCTGTTTGCCTTTAGTTATCTCAAACTGATCTAAATTATTGGTCTTCTAAGGGCCCTTGGACCGTGTTGAGCTCAGGGGGTCTGTGTTGCTGCCATCAAAGAGCCCCGGGTTCAATAAAGAACATTTCCAGCAATTAAAAGTGGGGCAGAAATCAATTTCCCCAATTCATTCTCGCTCTACTCATTCCAGTTTTCAAAACTTAAAACAAAGACGGGAGGCCAACAAAGCTCTCATGACGACAGGGCTTCTGGCAGGAGTTGGTCAGCTGACAATGTGACGGTGAAGAGTTGTTTTTTTCTTTTTAGACGGCCACACACACACAAAAAGCGTTGACTGGATGGGGAGGTCATCAACTCTCACAGATAAAATGGAGACGACAGCAGAGTAATTCCCCTTGGATGCCCAATTTCCTCAGAAGCCCGAGTGCCCCGATGTGGAAAGAAGTGCCATTGTTTTCAGTCCCCCGGGCCCTGAGTTGCCCCCCAAAAGACTAATAATTGTATTTGGGCATGCGACACACGGGCCTTGTTAACTACAATGAGCAGTGGGGAGAAAATCAAGGATAAAATGGAAATTCCGAACCGACGTCGGAAAAAAAAAGAGAAGAAAAAGTTCTCGCTCTCTGGTTCTGTCATGTAAAAATGAAGAATGCGACTTTGATGCAGGGCCTTTCAATCAATACTTAATTTGATAGCACGGCCTTTAATGAAGCCTTATCAAAGAAATAAATTTGCCAAGGGCTTCGTTCTCAATTATCCCCAGCCCTGATTTGTAATTAAAGGGCTTTAAGAGCCATCGGCGTGAGCGGGCTTGACTCAGAGACCGAAAGAGTTGTCGATCGTTGAACGACAGAAGTATGTCAGACTAGACAGGCTATGGCGGCTAGAGTTCAAAGGTTATTATTTATTATTGTCAAATCTTTTCAACGGTATCAATACCTGAGGGCATGTTTATCAAATGATTTTCCATTTCTTGACTTGGCTTAAATTATGCCCATTATTTTTAAAGTTCCTATGGATTAACAGATACAAATATTGTTGTTTTTTTTTTCAAAAAATAAAAAATAACAGAAAAATATATTATGTTAAAATCTGAGAAATTCTTGTTGAAGTGTCAAAAATACCATGATTAATGTTTTTTGATATCTCAAAACGCATTTATATCTATTTTGTTGAATGAAGATGTGATGTATCTTCTATTGGTGGTTGGGTGTAGTGTTTTAAGTTATTCCATGGAGATTTTAGAAAGTAAAAAAACAAATCTAATTAAAAAAAACTGTTATATATCCCTATGATATTTTAGATATATTATTTAGACTTTTAAAAAAGAATCAAACATACGAGTAAGCTTTGCCGGGGTGGCGCCCAAGTGATAGCGAGTCAAAGTAGGGAAAATTCCACCCCTCCCTCGGGAGGTCAACTTATTTGGAGGCGTTTTCGACCTAGTGTCTTGGACGCCCAGAAGGCCGCTTCTAGAAGCGACCGCTCCGGGGGCTTCTCAGCTTTTAATTCCCTTAGGGGGCCAGAGAGCTGAAGGGGTTTTCCGGGAAGCCCCATGAAGAGCACAGGCTCGGAACTGCTGATTTTCTTCCACGTGTAGGATTTTCAGTAAGTTGTCCTGGGGCCGCAGTGAAAAAGTCTTAAACTTACTTACCCAACAGTCGTGCCCGAACAAGACCTTCTCTCTTGCTAGTTCGAGTCAGCACCAATAAATCCGAGAGTCGATGGAGCTCTTCCTCCAAATTTGCACCAAGATCATCTGGTTCAATAAAATAAGATTGTTAAAAATAAAATAAGAAGCATATATATATAATTATTAAAAAAAACACAGTTGACATTATAAATCATGAAGCAATCATTCATTGGATTGACTGACTGCCAGAGTATAAAAGTAAAAGAGCACACCTCAATGCTGTAGACAAGAAAGGTTTAATGCAAAAGAATACAGTACAAGTACAGTGGATAGCGAGCTCGAGTTTCAAGTGAGATCAACTTTTATAATTTAGGTCAAGTCAAACTGATATTGTTGTTAGAACCATTTTAATCAAACTATTTCAATTATCATTTATTGCCTCCGTTATCATTTATAGCTTCCGTTATCATTTATTGCTTCAGTTATCATTTATGACGTCACTTATCATTTATTGCTTCAGTTATCATTTATAACTTCAGTTATCATTTATTGCTTCATTTATCATTTATTGCTTCAGTTATCATTTATTGCTTCAGTTATCATTTATTGTTTCGGTTACCATTTATTGCTTCAGTTATTATTTATTACTTCAGTTATTATTTATTGCTTCAGTTATCATTTTTTGCTTCAGTTATTATTTATTGCTTTAGTTATTATTTATTGCTTCAGTTATTATTTATTGCTTCAGTTATCATTTATTGCTTCACTTATCATTTATTGCTTCAGTTATCATTTATTGTTTCGGTTACCATTTATTGCTTCAGTTATTATTTATTGCTTCAGTTATTATTTATTGCTTCAGTTATTATTTATTGTTTCGGTTACCATTTATTGCTTCAGTTACCATTTATTGCTTCAGTTATTATTTATTGCTTCAGTTATCATTTTTTGCTTCAGTTATTATTTATTGCTACAGCTATGCAGCCATTTAGGAAGTGGCTTTAATTTACACTAACATTTTAAAAATTGTCCTATAAAACGCGGTGAACATTAACTTCATTTTAATTATGGTAATCTTCAATTCAGTTTCATGTAATAAAAATATTCCCCAACCCAGTCTCAGTTGGACATCAGCGTACGTCCACCATTACTCATGTACATCACCGCACGTCCACTATGACTCATGTAATCACTGTACGTCGTCCACCATGACTCATGTAATCACCGTACGTCCACTATGACTCATGTAATCACCGTACGTCCACTATGACTCATGTAATCACCATACGTCCACTATGACTCATGTAATCACCGTAGGTCCACTATGACTCATGTAATCACCGTACGTCCACTATGACTCATGTACATCAGCAACAAGCTTGAACGTATCAACTCATGTCGTCAGTTTCACAATATCCAAATCTAATATTTCACCCCCCAAAAGCATAACTTCTTGACTACCTGTGGTGCTGTTGTCGTCCACTAACCTTAACTATTAGATTCACCTGTGGTGCTGTTGTTCTAACTATAAGACTCACCTGTGGTGCTGTTGTTCTATCTATAAGACTGGCCTCTGGTGCTGTTGTTCTAACTATAAGACTGACCTGTGGTGCTGTCGTTCTAACTATAAGACTCACCTGTGGTGCTGTTGTTCTATCTATAAGACTGGCCTCTGGTGCTGTTGTTCTAACTATAAGACTGACCTGTGGTGCTGTTGTTCTAACTATAAGACTCACCTGTGGTACTGTTGTTCTAACTATAAGACTCACCCGTGGTGCTGTTGTTCTAACTATAAGACTGACCTGGGGTGCTGTTGTTCTAACTATAAGACTCACCTGGGGTGCTGTTGTTCTAACTATAAGACTCACCTGTGGTACTGTTGTTCTAACTATAAGACTCACCTGTGGTGCTGTTGTTCTAACTATAAGACTCACCTGTGGTGCTGTTGTTCTAACTATAAGACTCACCCGTGGTGCTGTTGTTCTAACTATAAGACTCACCTGTGGTGCTGTTGTTATAACTATAAGACTCACCTGTGGTGCTGTTGTTCTAACTATAAGACTCACCTGTGGTGCTGTTGTTCTAACTATAAGACTCACCTGTGGTGCTGTTGTCGTCCACTAAAATCACCTTCTCCAGGAGTTGGGAGGGCGAGCGGTCAAGAAGGGAGACAACTGTTCTCAGCAACACGGACAGGGCCTCGTTATGGAAACAGATGATGACAGTTGCCTTCGGAAGTGATTGGTCACTATAACTGGGCAGTGTTGGGCAACTGGCGATAGAAGAAATACGTGATTTTACAATAACTGGGCAGTGTTGGGCAACTGGTGATAGAAGAAATACGTGATTTTACAATAACTGGGCAGTGTTGGTCAGCGGGTGATTGGAGAAACCGGTCATTCTTATTTAGAAAGCCAATACATAAGTTCTGCAAAATCTTTCGTTGCACTTTTTAAAAATAAATATAATTTTTACCAAATAGCAGTAAATTTACATCCCTGTTATAGGCACCAAGTAGTAAGGAAATAAATCCGTGCATAAAACAATGCATAAGCCACTAGCCATCTATAGGCTATAACATACATTTTGTTAAAGATGGTGTTTTCAATTTAAAAAAAAACAACAACTAATTTTAAATTGGAAGTTTATGAAACATGAGATGTCTTTATATCAGCTTTGTTGAAGTTGAAAATTTAATGTGTTCTGAGTGTGGGTTTGTTTTTTTAGCTGTCGGTTTTGGTCCTAAAATCATGTTACATTTTCAGCATTTATGTGAGTTAAGAAAATAAATAAAATTGAAATTACAAGGTTCAATGATTAGCGTCCACTAAGGCTTGCAGGACCTAGCGTCCACTAAGGCTTGCAGGACCTAGCGTCCACTAAGGCTTGCAGGACCAATGCGGCTTAGATCTTGACCAATTTTTTAGGAGAAAGTCTCAGTGATTTTAGAAGAAATACAATTATTACTGAAATAAAGTATGCTAACAAAATATTATTTTAAAAAATTAAAGCAGTATTCTTTACAAGTATTTCTACATTTCGAATGTCAAGAATCGGCTAAATAGACCGCTTTCCTAATCTTCTGAAAATTACTTCCTTAACATTATTGCCCATTTAAAGTCCATATAAGTGTAAAGACACATTCTATTTTAATTTAAGAATTTTAAAATTAGGATCTACTTTTCTGTTTCATTTAAACTCATTTTTGAGAGTAAGTCAGAGAGAGAAAGAGAGAGAGAGGGGGTGGGATAAAGTTGTATTGAAGTTGTTTTCGTGTTCGACATTTGTCAGACAGCCGCGCGCACCTCGCGTGACTTCAATCACGAACCGTCCAATCAGATAACGCAGAAAGATGCTAAAGGTTAACAATTATCCAAACACCAGCAAGCACAAACACATGCCATTCCGACGTTACAGCGTTCATTTTGTTATCTTCTTATCTTATCTTAGATATACAGACGCTCCTTCTATGCAGAAGATAATTGCGTCCACAGACCATGAGAGATGATCTGTTGGCAAGTGATGCAGCGGTCACAGGCCACGGCTATAGGGGTTCCACGCATTACCCCAGCCGCCTAACTATTGTCTAGTTAGGTACCCATTCGGAGCTGGGTGACTCGGGGACTCCTCAGGCCCCGAGAGCAAATCCTCACTTTCGTGTGGATTCGAACTCGTGACCATCAGTGTGACAGTCGAGAGCGCTACCTCTCGACCACCACGTCCCACATCGTTCGGGAAAAAATTGAAAGCAAAACAGAACGTCTATCACAACTAGCGTTGTCCCGTTACTAGCGTTGTCCCGTTACTAGCGTTGTCCCGTTACTAGCGTTGTCCCGTTATTCCTTCCATCGGTCTCCGAGCAAATCGCGATGTGAATATCATAGCTCACCGTGTGAATGTCATACATCACCATGTGAATGTTCGATACCGCGTGTGCATGTCAGACATCCCGGTGTGCGTGTCAGACATCCCGGTGTGCGTGTCAGACATCCCGGTGTGCATGTCAGACATCCCGGTGTACGTGTCAGACATCGCTTTGTGCATCTTAATAACTTTTCCTCTTTGAAATTACAATGAAAAGCGCACAACTAAAGAGCGTTTTTATCTATTGAGTTCTAACGTCAGGCGTAACTGGGAATTCTTTGAGTGTTTCCACAACGTCTGACGCTTAACGTCTGGTGCTTAACTTCTGATCAATGTTATGCTAGTCAACACAAAAATCTAAACAGCATGTGCCCGAACTTTTCTGAATGTGTGCAGCCTTTATTCAATGTCCTTAGAGCCAAACTTAGATGTTACATCGGAAACGCGAAGTAATTGCTCGGTAAAATAAATTGACGGTTATTTCCTCTTGTCACTTAAAATCATTCAAAGTCTGACTTCTATTTTTTTTAGTTTTTATATCATTAATTCTTCGTTCATGAGGGCGCGACAGGTATATGTGAAAGACGTTGAAGATGCCAAGATAGCTGAGATAGATGATGATGATGATGATGGGCAAGGCTGATGATAGGTAAGGCTGATGATGGGCAAGGAAGATGATAGGCAAGGCTGATGATGGGAAAAGTTGATAATAGGCAAGGTTGAGGATGTGCAAGGCTGATAATAGGCAAGGCTGATGATGGGAAAAGTTGATAATAGGCAAGGTTGATGATAGGCAAGGCTGATGATGTGCAAGGCTGATAATAGGCAAGGCTGATGATGGGAAAGGTTGATAATAGGCAATGCTGATGATGGGGAGGGCTGATGATGGGAAATGTTGATAATAGGCAATGCTGATGATGGGGAGGGCTGATGATGGGTAAGGAAAATAATAGGCAAGGCAGATGATAGGCAGGGGTGATGATGGTAAAGGCTGATGATGGGCAAGATTGATGATGGTCAAGGCAGATGATGGGCAAGGTTGATGATAGGCAAAGCAGATGATGGGAAAGGTTGATGATAGGCAAGGCAGATGATGGGAAAGGTTGATGATAGGCAAGGCAGATAATGGGCAAGATTGATGATAGGCAAGGCAGATGATGGGAAAGGTTGATGATAGGCAAGGCAGATGATGGTCAAGGCTGATGATGGTCAAGGCAGATGATGGTCAAGGCTGATGATGGTCAAGGCAGATGATGGTCAAGGCTGATGATGGTCAAGGCAGATGATGCATAACTTTGAGGAATGTCTAAAAATCTATTTTTAATCTACTTTTCTTGTTATTTTTTGTTACATGTTTGTGTTTTCTAAGAATCACCTCGACCCCAGCCCACGGTTGTTCAGCTTGTTACTTTGAATTTACTTCTCTGAAATTATTTAATATTTTTTAAAAATTTCCCTTCCCTAGCTATACAGTATTAGTTTTTAAACATAGAGAAATAATATAATGAGGTAATGTTAAATTTTAAAAAGAGCCAGGATATAGTAAAAATTAAATTGTACTCGGAATCAATTTCAAAGTGCAATTAGACGTTTGCCCAACCAATTATCCCCCTTCTTCCCCTTTAACTAAAGTGTCTTCCATCAATATTTTAATTATTCTGAATCTTATAAGTATAATAATTTTTCTCTGCTGTTTGTAAATCCAATGGACTGCAAAATCTTTTGAACATTCCAGGAGGTTTTTTTTTCTTAGCTAAGCCTTCAGTAGTAACCAATAGTTTCTAATAATAAAACTTTCCGATTAACAAAAGGAAGTCTAACAGGAGCCGCGACCTGGAAGTCTACCTTCAGTTTCGCCCATTTGTTCACACCTCTAACGTTTACCCCTATCTCTCTGTTAGAGATCAAGCTATAGCGGCGCGTTAAATCCCTCCTCCTACCTATCAGCCTTAAATCCGTCTTCTGTTGCTAGCCTCTAGAATCTCCACCTGAACAAATTTGCCGCGATCTCAGGTGTCTTGTGGACGGTATACATCTGAAACGCGTCAATCTTCATTTTCATCTACAACAACTTCACACGAGGAGCCGACGATAAAAGGGAGACCACTGCGACTGTGAGGGTGGGTTTTTATCTGCACTTGTTTACACACTTTTCTCTCTCAATCATATCTCAAATATTTATACCTGAACAAAGAATGAGCCCAGCAGGAAGAGATGGGAAGATGTGAAAGAGAAGCGATGAACGATAAACGCTCATTGTCCTATCAGCAAAGAAATAGAGTGAATGACTGAATAGAATTTATATTACCGTTGATTTTAATATCGTATATTGTAGTACTAGTCAAGACGTAACCTGCTTTACATAAAAGCTTTAAAAATGACTGAAATATGTGGATTTAACGATTCTAACTGTGCAGTGAACTCTTTTCTAAATCAGACTTCATGTGAACTTCACTCAATTTATTTGCTCTGCATTGTATTTTATTGCTCTTTTATCTTATATGGCCTCCATTCTTACTCTGTTATTCGCACTTCATTATGTTACACTGCTACGCTTTTCTTAATGCATTACAACATATTTTTTAAAAATAAAAATTGGGGTGGAGTTGGGGAGTCCATTCTGTTTTCCTTTATCTTAGCCACTCATTCAAAATTCTGCAGGCGTTCTTTCAAGATGATCGTCTGCTGTATTTAAGACACCATCACCCAAACAGTTATAAGTGTTGGCACGAGCGCCTACGTGCCATGAAGCTCTAAAGTAAATAGGATACCTCAAAGAAAACTCCCATAATTCCCTCGGCTTTGAGGGTTTAACAAAAAAACTAGCAGACGAACTTTAAAGTGGCACCAACAGAATTACAGCTCTTGAACTCTGCAGAGGTGCCCACGTGACCACACGAGCAGACGACAAGAACACTAAACATCACCGACCTCGGGGGCACTTTGAATACATTTTTGTTTAGCTAAACATTACGTCAGGAGTTAGACTCAACAACTCTACTTTAGTAAACTATGGACTAACTTGTAACATTATCGGCATTTTATTTACGTTCACGTCATAAAGACCGGGACACATGGCACGAGATAGTGTGCAGTTCACAAGTGTGCCCCCAACGACCCAACGACGGGTTAAGGGACAATTCAAGTTCATAAAGTTTGTCAAGAAATACGTTTACATTTAAACATCATTTAAATTCTCACAAATAATTTATTGACGGCTGGGTAGCAAAGTCACTAGTGCGCTCGCCTCACAAGCTGAGGGGCGTGGGATCGAGCCCACGTAAAAGCCTCCATAAAAATGTTGAGAAATGACTAACGCTAAGAAGTCCCCCGCTGACCTGGAGAGGGATGGGCGCCGCCTTTGTCTACCAAGCCAGAGAATGTTCTGATAGAAACATTAGAACCCCCTACGACCTCGAAATAAAAGAGGTTATGGGACTAACATTTTTTAAAATTATTTCTCATATAAGTCTCACATTATTCTAGAACTGAAAAGCTTCCCAAGTTTTATTAAAAAAGTATCTCAAACAATTCCAATTAAGTTTTCAAAATAAACATTCATTAATTGCTCAAACTGACACATAATTTTAAAGATTCCTTCCATTCATCTCTCTCCTTACGTTCTCACAATACCCCCAATGACATCACAAAACCCCAATGACATCACAATACCCCAATGACATCACAATACCCCATGACATCACAATATCCCCATGACATCACAATACCCCCATGACATCACAATACCCCCTATTTTCTCACAATACCCCCATAACATCATAATACCCCCATGACATCACAGTACATCATGACATCACAATACCCCATGACATCACAATACCCCATGACATCACAATACCCCATGACATCACAATACCCCATGACATCACAATAGCCCCATGACATCACAATACCCCCTATGTTCTCACAATACCACCATGACATCACAATACCCCCATGACATCACAATACCCCCTATTTTCTCACAATACCCCCATAACATCATAATACCCCATGACATCACAATAATCCCATGACATCACAATACCCCCATGACATCACAATAATCCCATAACATCACAATACTCCCATGACATCACAATATCCCCATGACATCACAATATACCCATGACATCACAATACCCCATGGCATCACAATATCCCAATGACATCACAATAGCCCCATGCCATCAAAATATCTCCATGACATCCCAATATCCCCATGAAATCACAATACCCCCTATGTTCTCACAATACCACCATGATATCACAATACCCCCTATGTTCTCACAATACCACCATGATATCACAATACCCCCTATGTTCTCACAATACCCCTTATGTTCTCACAATACCCCCTATGTTCTCACAATACCCCCTATGTTCTCACAATACCACCATGATATCACAATACCCCCTATGTTCTCACACACTTGGCCCTGTTTTCACAATACCCCATCACCTAAACTCTCGCAGTGAGACATCTGCACCTGTGGCACTAAGATTAGCATCTAATTAAATCAAACATTTCGGCTTTCACATGTGTCGACATGATTCCAGCACTTCACTAGAGGGCGTGGCTTAGTGTCACGTGCTTTCATCTGACACGGGTGCTAATAGTTTCAGAGATGGTGCTAAAGGTTGCCTATAGTTCAGAGGGTATTTTAATATTTGTTGACAGTGTACTAATAGCTTTATACAGTGTGCTAATAGCTTTAGAAAGTGTGCTTATAGTTTTAGACAGTGTGCTAATAGTTTTAGAAAGTGTGCTTATAGTTTTATACAGTGTGCTAATAGCTTTAGACAGTGTGCTAATAGTTTTAGACGGTGTTCTAATAGCTTTAGACAGTGTGCTAATAGTTTTAGACGGTGTTATAATAGCTTTAGACAGTGTGCTAATATTTACAGAGTGTGTTATAGTAATAGTTTCAAGGGGTGTTCCAATAGTTTGAGAGATTGTGCTAACTTCCAAACTGCTTGAGAGAAAAAAAACAACCCCAGCATAACGATAGTTAGGCTTGATTTCAAACTACGATTTCCTTAACAATTTGTACACGGGAATACAAGAATCAAATTTATTATTGGAGAAATTGGACAAATTTTTAAAAATCTTTTATAAATGTATGCTTGAAGCTTAGCGACCTCACCTAAGGCGAACATTTCAAGGTACTTAATAAAAGTTTGAATCAGATGCAAGTCTTCCGTCTTCGGTATTTTGACTTAATGAATATATATGATATTTGTCTTATTTAGATATCAAGAGCTAATAATGTTACACTAGAGTATGTTAGATTTTTTTCGCGCTTTTATTTGTGACCAAAAAAAAAAAATTCCATTGCCGAATCATCTGATTGGCCAACGTCAGTGGCGGATTTAGCTATAGGGCAGGGGGCGGGTCGCCCCCCCCCCGCGCTCCAGTTGGGTCTAAAATGGCGCCCCCTGAGACGCCCTCATGAACACTAAAAAGGTGTAACCAGAGAAAAAAAAAGGAAAAAAAATGCTAAACACGTAAAATTTAATCAACACTAAACTGCAATACGACAATATTGGCTTGCTAAATATCGTATTTCAAAACTGTAATATCTGGTTTGGTCAGTCAGGAGCGTCGCTAAGTGGAAAAGAATGGAGAAATATTGAAACGAATGATAAACGTGACGTTTTTCTTGATTTTTAGCAAAACAAGGTTTGCTCTTCAGAGTACACCGAGAAAATTCTTGCTTTAGACTTGAGTGATATTAGTTGTAGAAATACTTGAAATATTTGTTAAATCGCAAGTTTATTAGCCAACTATGATTCCACTTTGGACAGTCATCTAGAGTTTTAAAAAAAAATGAAATTTATTTCAATCATGATGTGCAGATTGATTTAATTCAATCATTTGCATCTGAATTATCGGCAGTAATTGATAATGAACATGTATTTTCTGTAATTATCAATTAGACGGCCCATTGATATATTTGAAATTGATAAGATGTTATTTTACGTTCAGTTTTAAAATCAGGACATGTTGTGGAACTACATATTACAAAAGCGAGACATTGATATCACAATCTGAGGAGGAAAGACATATGTTGGCTCATATGTGATGTCTTGAACTAAGAGTGGCCTTTAAACCTTCATACAATGCCATCTATGTTCATTGCTGTACTCATGTTTTGAATTTGGTCACTATCAAAGCATTGTCTGTAAACAGTGATGTATACAGTTGTTTTTCGCACAACTAAAACGTGTTCTTTACGTCTAGTTTACAACGTCTACATACTCTTTTAAAAAATCGAAAATCTCAATATGAATCAACAGTAGATACTCTGAAATGACTTTTTGATACAAGATGGGCAAGCCGTAGGCAGTAAGCATGCAGTTGATGCAGTTATTGGATCATTCTCTGCTATTCTAGCTGCTCTAGAAGATATAATTTCAAGGCCATCGACATAACATAAAGGAAGTGTCAGAGCAGAAGCAATGGGACTATCTGCTTTAATAACAAAATATTCTTTTGTTTTTTTCTGATGCTATTTGTACAAAAGTTGGTTGATATTTTCACGTTATTAAACCACTTGCAGCTCAAGAGTATTGACATTGCAATTGCAAAACGATTGATCGATGTTGGAAGAAATAAGTTTGTTGAAATGAGAAGCGATCAAGCTTTTTAAAATTCTGAAAGTAGATGTCTAATAAAATTGTTCCAAACTAGATGTTAAAAACAAAATTTAAAGAAACGCGAATTGCAGAAAATAAAAGTAAGGCAGGTGAACTTAGTAGAGATGAAAGGGCTGATGATCCAACTAACAGTTTTAAATCTGAAACGTACTTCACTATCTTGGATACACTTCTAAAATAGATTATCGATTTAATGACTTTAGGGGCACAGCTATGTATGTATATTGTATTGATCCATAAAAAATGTTGGAAGAAAATAAAGATTCTCTTCGAAGTTTATGCAAAATTTACAAACACATTAACCTAGAAGAAGCATTCTTGAATATTATACCTTTAAAAATGTGCATGCATCACAACGTCTATCACTATCTAGTGAGCTACAACTTAAAGAGTTTCTACCATTCTTGATTAAAAAATAAATGGCATCAGGTCTCTCTTGTTTGTCAATATTCTATAAACATTTACTTGAATCTTCCTGTTATCAATGATTGAAAATCATCAAAAATTATTTGCGCTCAACAATGACAAACGAACGTCTGTCTGGATTGGCATTAATTTCAAATGAACGTGATCTAGGTGAGAACGTTGACTTTGAATCAACGATAAATCGTTTCGCTCCACGTAGAAAGGAATTTAAATATGGCTCAGGGCTCTATATAAATTCGCATAAACTAAGTTTCTTTCTTAGATCAATAAATATACTACTGAAATAAATATACGTTACTATTTTGAAAACATATCTGTTTATATTGTTTCTTCTGTTTGACTTGTTTGTTAATTTGGAAATTTTACTAAATTAGTAGGCTAATAATTAGTATTGAAAACGGCTGCGGATATTAACGATTAATTTCTCGACTAATCCTTAAAAATTTTAAGGATTAAATTATTTTTAACCATTAATCGACCCATCACTTAAAAATAATTTGAAGTCAAAAAGTCAACAAAAANCTGAAGATTACACGAACATTTTGGTAATGGCAGTAATGGAGTTTGACTCTGAAACAGAAATGACGACAGCTCTTCTGGTGAATTACTGCGTTACAAAATGGAGATGGAAGTTCTTGAATCCATTAATCCTGTACAATGGTGGAAAATTAATGAACACCGATATCCGATAAGGCTATTTCTTGCCAAGACCGTTTTGAGCATACCAGTTTAAGTTTTCTCAGTTCCATGTGAATGATTATTCAGCTCGGCTGGTTATATTGTCAATTAGATCCGCTCATCACTTGAACCAATTAATGTCAACACACTTGTCTTTTTGCGTAGTTGGTGAAAAGTAGACATATAAAGGAGACATGCCAGTGTTATTTAGATTTTCAACAAGAACGTGAAATGAGTGTTACTTATGACATCATAAATTAAAAATTTTGGCTTTAATCGAAATTAACGATTAATTAATCGTTAATTTTTCAAAAGTTAATTAATTAAATTTAAATTAATCGTTAACAGCCCTAGTATTTACCCAATGCTCTGATATTAGTAAAATTTTGCGGCGCCCCTTAAAATTCTCCTGGCCCCCCCACGCAGACAAAGCTAAATCCGCCACTGGCCAACGTATCTCAGTGGCCAGCATATATCAGTTGCCAACACATCTCAGTGGCCAGCATATCTCAGTGGCCAGCATATATCAGTGGCCAACATATCTCAGTGGCAAACATATCTCAGTGGCCAACATATTTCAGTGGCCAACATATATCAGTGGCCAACACATCGCAGTGACCAACATATTTCAGTGGCCAACATATCTCAATGGCCAACATATCTCAATGGCCAGCATATCTCAGTGTCCAACATATCTCAGTGGCCAACACATCGCAGTTACCAACATATTTCAGTGGCCAACATATCTCAGTGGCCAACATATCTCAGTGGCCAACATATATCAGTGGCCAACACATCGCAGTTACCAACATATTTCAGTGGCCAACATATCTCAATGGCCAACATATCTCAATGGCCAACATATCTCAGTAGCCTCGGTATTCCTAAGAAAACAATATTTCCCCGATACAAAATCGCAGGTCATCACTACCATTTATTCTTCAGACTCATTGTTCAAAAACAGACAATTTCAAAGTCAATAGCATTTTGTTTTGATTTCAACTCTTTGTGTAACCAGATCTCTCACTCTTATCCCAGAAATTCATCTGAATGTTTAAATGTTTATGGTGCTGTAGGTATGACGTCACCGACCTTTCACCCAGTCAGTCGCTGGTTTTGTTTACCTCGCCATCTTGACATCAGCTTTAACAATAGGGCTGTTAGGTAACAATGTTTCTGTATCTGAGCTGTTAGGTCACAATGTTTGTGTATCTTATTTCACTCACGTCACTGCTACAGTTAATCTCTATCAGCTGATTCTAATCGGGATCTTTTCACAGTCAGGGCTGCGGGCTTTAAAGTGACTCATGAAAATGTTTGACGTAAACCAACGGTGTAGCAGATCTTGATAGTACTAGTAGTACTACATCCTCCACAAAAACCAAGCTGTTGATACGGCCAAGACATCCACCACTCAAAACAACATCCACCACTCAAAACAACATCCACCACTCAAAACAACATCCACCACTCAATAGAACATCCACCCACACCATGTCATCCACCACTCAATACAAAATCCACCTTCACCAAGACATCCACCAAGACATCCACCAAGACATCCACCAAGACATTCACCAAGACATCCACCAAGACATCCACCAAGACATTCACCAAGACATCCACCAAGACATCCACCAAGACATTCACCAAGACATCCGCCAAGACATTCACCAAGACATTCACCAAGACATCCACCAAGACATCCACCAAGACATCCACCAAGACATCCACCAAGACATCCACCAAGACATCCACCAAATCACCCTAACAGTTGTTACTACCCGGATCTTTTCCAGCAACCCCACCAAATTCTTTTATCAACAATACCACCACCTCAACTACCATCACCTCAACTACCCTCACGTCAACTACTCCTAACTCAACTACCCCCCCCTCAAATACCCCACAACCTCATCCAATTTATCCACCTCCAACCAAAAGTTGATACATTCTCCACCCAGCCCGCCCCCAACACCACCCAGTTTCCTACCATGGCCTGGGGGCCCAGGTAAGCCAGCTCTAGGTGATAATGAGAGAGACCATCCCGGCACGTGAGAGCCAGGAGCCAAAATAAACAATAAACCATTTCTTCTCATTAAAGCCAGCTTCTGCCTTGCTTGCATCTCTACTTAGGTGCTGAGGCGCTCCGTCTATAGTTTTAGAAATGGCTATAAACTTTAAGTGTGCCAGTGGTTAAAGAGAGGTGGGGAGGGAACTGTAGGCATGTCAAGATCCAGTGAAGTTTGAGGGATTTTCAAAATTTTCAGACAATTTCGTTAAGAAACGTAAATTTGCACCATGGTATATAGGCCGAAATTTTAATATTATTTGCGTCGGGAGACAGACTAAAGTCATCGTTTGAAAAGATCAACGATCTAGATAATATTCAAATATGATTTAGATAGCTACACGTAACTAGATAGATTATCAAGACTAGAAGTCAAAACCTTTTTTTTTTTAATTATTCACGTTTAATTCTATTCAAAAACATTTATAACTTGTTAAACATGGAAGGATTTGTTGACAATGTTGTTTTTTGTTTAATTTAATTACACAGTTACACAATAATTGATTCAGTTACACAATAATTGATTCAGTTACACAAAACAACGTCAATCATTTCAAAACTTGCGTCCATCGAAATAGAGAAAATTAAAATCCAATTTTGAAGTAGCATGAATACCTGTCGGTACTACAGTTATTCAGACTGACAAATATAAAGAATTAAAGATGTCTCCTTATATCTTGGACAGTCGATTCAGAAGCCATGACCCATGACCCATGGGCCCTCTATGATGTGCTTTTCATGTCATATACTGGAAGCATGGACTCAACTACACTTCCCGCAACTGACTTGTGTTTACAGGAGACAATTTTCTAACAATTGCTCTACATGCTTGAGACAGAATATATAAAACTAGTTAATTAAGTTGCATCTACTGAAATATTTCTTGCTCTAGATTTCGAACCACATCGCGCATATTACTTCTTTTTAACTTGTTTCATTTTTCTTTTTTTTTAATTGAGAGAGCGATTGTCAGATGAGAACCTTTTCAGCGCTCTTATAGAGCTTTCGTTGTGATTAAACGCATTAAGTAATTAACTAATTAATCAATTTCATGTGCGTTCCAGACCCGACTAGTCACATTGGTTCAGACATTCTTGATGCCGGCGTCCAAATGGAACACAAGAGGGACACAAAAACAATGTGCGTATGGAAATAGAATTTTAGACAGTGATTTAAATGAATTAAGTCAATAATAGATTGGTTAATAGCGATGAATCTTAGCATAGGTTTTTATACATTTCTAAGTACTTGGAACGAGAGTATGAAAGTGCTATTTTTAAATACTGTAAAAATCTAACATAAACTCTAGATACAATGATGCAAGGAAATCAGTGGAACTCTCCCTTCACCTCCCTCTCTGCCCCCACTCCACCCCTCCCCAAGATTATATTATATTATTATGTTTGTTAGTCTCCTTATTAATGATCCATCTCATTACTCTTAACGCCATTCTTAGATGAAACATTTCAGTTCAGTTTTATTTATATGTGTCTTTGGTCATTTTTTTCCTCTCTAATTTCTAACCCGCGTGACTTTAAGTACAATCAACCTGTTGTTGCTCTTGTATTGTATACCCCTTCCCCACATACGCTAGTCTTGGAGTTGTTATTATGCATTGTCAAGCAGACCGAGCAAAGTTTATTGTTACACCGAATCAACAACTTGTGCATCACGGCACTTAGCCAGTCAGTTGATTTTTCGGGGAATGGAAACTCCAAAACTTTTGTTTGACATTGCAGAATATGCTTTCGTTTCGCTCTGTTTTCTTGTCACATTAAGAACCCGAAGAATTGTCTATTGTTGTCTAACTCGAGGGCTTAAATACCTGTGTTCCCCGTCTCCTCAAATTGAGTTTACAGACTCCGGTCTGATAAAGGTGAAAAACATAAAAACTTGATGGAGATAGCTGTTGAATAACATGAGCACTTGCACGGCTACATCACAATTCCTTTCGGTCTGCCAAGCAGCGAAAAGTTGGAAAACATTTGATTTGTTGATTAATTAATTAAATTTTTCTGTTCTATTTTTTCATAACATTAAGCAAAGAATGAGTAGCTTCTATAGTGATGGAAATAGAACAAAGAATGAATGGCCTCTTTAACACGCATTTAATAATTGTCATTTACGTAAACCTGAAAAAAAAGAACTTAATACAAACTATTGGTTTTGTTCATTACTCATGTTCATATCTGAAACTTAATGCACACGTTTCTTTGGCTTGTGTCTTCAAGTTAGTATTATGAAACAGAATCAAATAATAACTACATGGACCATGGAATAACTGAAAGTTATACAGCTCCCAAGAACTCAGCTCTATGAAGAACTTGAAAAACTTTCTTGTGATAGGTACGTCAGTTGTAACTCACGTTTATTTGCACACATTCATATTGGTCTCATCTCTGCCAGTTAGTTGGTTTGCCTACATAAACCGTGTTGTCCGTTTCACCCGCAGTACGCGTGCAGTAAACTAGAGCTGACCCGCTTGCTGGAAAGACTTGGGTAAACGCACGCATGGCTGAGAAACCAGGTAATAAAAGGTGGCAGTGTGGGGGGNAGCTACAAAAGCTGTAAAACTACGGCACCTGGTCAAATTCTAGGGTTCAAAACTGTCAAATTTTCAGAAGAAAAAGAAGAAAAAAGGTGCAAGGCAATTAAGTTTATGGGTTGTTTTTTTTTAAATCTGTAGGCAGTTCTATAGGCTCTCTTAGCATTCATACCCCCTCGACCTCACCCACTCCCCATAGAAAGGTATCAATATTTCATAACGCAAAGTTAGAGCTTTGACCTAACTTTCCAAACAACATAAAACCAATGTGATTCAATGTGTCTTCATTTAAAAATTAATATATAAAATAAAACCAACTTTTTACAAAAAATGGAATAATTTTAATGTAAACACCACACGTTTATCTTGCTTTTAGTTCTGCCAAAATGTCTTATATGGTTACCAACTAAAATCGCTTGTATGTGTGTGTGCCTGTGTGGTTACAAGTGTGCCGGATAAGAGCCGTCAAGTGGGGTTATCGGCCTTCAACTGCCGGGGTGGATGCCAGATTTTTTAGGGAGCAATATGGGAGCCACGTTGGCCTGTTTCAGCTCTTGGGACTCAAAGGTGTGCGGAAGCACCAACCGTAAAAATGCTGGCCACGCAAAGGTGTAACAGAAGCCATGCTGACAGACAGGCGCGCGCTACAACGAGAGACTAACATTCCACCATCAATATACGATTACATCACAAGTGCTGGTGTACCTAGAACACAAGACAGTGGTACAAGTATTCAGATAGTAGTACAAGTATTCAGATAGTAGTACAAGTATTCAGATAGTAGTACAAGTATTCAGATAGTAGTACAAGTATTCAGATAGTAGTATAAGTATTCATATAGTAGTAGTAGTATTCAGATAGTAGTACAACAGTACAAGTATTCGGATAGTAGTATAAGTATTCAGTTAATAGTACAAGTATTCAGATATTAGTACAAGTATTCAGGTAGTAGTACAAGTATTCAGATAGTAGTACAAGTATTCAGATAGTAGTATAAGTATTCATATAGTAGTATTAGTATTCAGATAGTAGTATAAGTATTCAGATAGTAGTATAAGTATTCATATAGTAGTATAAGTATTCAGATAGTAGTACAAGTATTCAGATAGTAGTATAAGTATTCAGATAATAGTACAAGTATTCAGATAGTAGTAAAAGTATTCAGATAGTAGTACAATTATTTAGGTAGTAGTACAAGTATTCAGATAGTAGTACAAGTATTCAAATAGTAGTATAAGTATTCATATAGTAGTATTAGTATTCAGATAGTAGTATAAGTATTCAGATAGTAGTATAAGTATTCATATAGTAGTATAAGTATTCAGATAGTAGTACAAGTATTCAGATAGTAGTATAAGTATTCAGATAATAGTACAAGTATTCAGATAGTAGTAAAAGTATTCAGATAGTAGTACAATTATTCAGATAGTAGTATAAGTATTCAGATAGTAGTATAAGTATTCAGATAGTAGTATAAGTATTCAGATAGAAGTATAAGTATTCAGATAGTAGTATAAGTATTTAGATAGTAGTATAAGTATTTAGATGATAGAACAAGTATTCAGTCGTGGAGCCGACATGTGGGCACATAGCCACTACTATAAGGGAGTGATGTGGGGTACTTTTTGTTTCGTTGGCCTTCCACAGGCGTGGGAATATTACATGGCAATGACTTGCGCGGTGTAATTGCCCATGGCCATCCACAGGCGTGGTGATATTGCCACGTGGCCATCCACAGGCATGGTGATATTGCCACATGGCCATCCACTGTCGTGGCGATATTGCCTCGGGGCCATCCACAGGCGTGGCGCTACTGCAGCAATCCATGATGAGAACTCCACACGCTGCCAGATGTGGGGCTTCAACTTTTTATTGAGTTTCTCTCGCTCGCCCTCTAGTGTGAATGTTATTCTCTCGGTGCTAAGAAAAAGGTTATGAAATAATGAAAGCGAGGAGGCCTCACTGGATCGGCTAATACAAGGGGGCAGAACCGCGCCTCTGGCACTCACTGCCCCGATTATAGTTATTTTCTTTATCTCAGCTTTCTCTCCCCTGTTTTCACGCGATGTTTTTCTACCTCCAAAAGACCGCGACCGCGGATGAACCGTTGATGAAATCAACAACCACAAGTTCGGATTTTTTGTCTTAGTCCTTTTTAACAGACACACACTTGCATCGAAACCTTTGGCCGGGTGAGTGGCAACGGTGGTAAGGGGCAACGCTTGGAAGAGAGAGTAGAGGCATGCATAGAAAGATGGGGACACAAAGGAAACACTGGTCAGTTCGAGTAATTGTGTCACTGGTGGACCCAAGATAAGAGTAAGACCCAGACAAACCGAAGAAATTACAAGTTCATTGAAACGCGGTGAAAATGTATATTAAAAATATCTAAACTTCATTTTCATATGTTGGCATTCGTTTTATATATATANTATGTATGTGTGTGTGTGTGTGTGCGTGCGTGCGTGCGTGCGTGTGTGTGTCTGTCTGTGTGTGTGTGTGTGTGTGTGTGTGTGTGTAGATATATTTTCTCTTTGTATAATTCACTTAAACGGGCATGTGTAAATGAGCATGTGGAATGACCCCCGATGGGGTCGAAAGATCACAATGAGAAAGTGCAGGACACAATAATCTTCTGTATAGGAGCGTCTGCAACAGTTAAGATAAGCGTAGAGGGATGAAAAGAAAAAGGGTGTGGGTGGTGGCAACAATGCTTCTTGCGTTCACTTGCGTTGTTTCTTAACATAATATATGATTCGTAGTGTAGTGGTTATCACGTCCACCTTGTACGCGGAAAGTCCTGGGTTCAGGCCCAAGTAGGAACATTTTTTTTCCTGCCCGTTCTTTTCCTAATTTTTTTGCGAACATGACTAACCATAGGGTCGGCAAATCGCAGTTTATGGTTGGCAATGGATGGTATTAAAGGGATGGGGGGCAGGTAACAACAACCGCTGTGCACATGTCTCAACGTCTACTCGCTTTTTTTTCAGTACTTGGTGCTGCTGTTTGTGTCTGTTCTCCCACCCCCATTCTTTGCACTATCTATGATGAGCAAGTTGCGGCGTATGCTACGCCACGGGTCATATCTTGTATTCTATATTCTTGTTAAAAGTCACTCACCATTGAAATTTAACATTTGTAACAAGAAGGATTTGTTTAAATTATTTTTTTAGAGGCTGTTCAGAGCCATTTTCGCCCACAATATATGTAATATTCTTGTTTTTGAAATAATCCACAAAATCTTTTCGTTGAAATGTCACAGGAAATATCTCGGGAAATATCGTTGAAGAACGTTGTTAGGAGCCCACGTCTTTCCTGTGTTGCTCTAGAGTCAGAAGGCGTGTCTGAGGTTCTTTATTTGCCCACTCCCCATGGTAAGAAAGAGAAAGCAAAGGTCGCCATTAGTAGACAGCTGTGTTTTGACTCCAAGCAAAGGGCAATCAGCAACAATAATTCAAGCCAATAGAAAAAACAGATGCTCGGTGGAAAGGAGTACAGAATGCCAGAGAAACAGCCTAAACCAAGGCGGACATCCAATCCACGTATTAACGGCAGAATAAATACCGAGTCGGGAAACCGTTTCGGTCCGGCCATATTTGTTACGTCAATTACGAGAATACCGGAAGGTTTCCAGCTTCCAACGGCAGGTTCGGCAACTCTGAGATTTTTGTGGATTCAGAGTTATAGGTTGCCCCTGGCGGAAGTGGGCGGGAATGATGATGAGCGAAAGAAAACAGACAATAAAATGTGCACTGCATTGAGGAGTTGGGTTCTCATCCTTATAGTTAAATGGCGGATGTCTGAGCGTACAAGTGTGTCTCAATGTGTACATGTGTCTCTATGTGTATGTGTTTCAGTGTGTAAATTGTGTCTCTGTGAGTACGTGTGTCTCAGTGTGTAAATTGTGTCTGTGTGTGTCTCTGTGAGTACGTGTGTCTCAGTGTGTATATAGGTACCTGTATGTGTAGATGGGAGTCTCTATGTCTTTGATTTTATATGGTGTCTGTGTCTACATTGGGTGTCTAGGTGTGTATATGGTGGCTCAATGGATACATGTCAGTATGTCTTTGTATCTTTGAGTTTGCATGGGTGTCTGTCTAAATACATTGGTGTTTCTGTGTGAATGGGTGTCTGTGTGCATGTCTTTGTATGCATGTATTTCTGTGCGTCTATGTGTTTTTGTGATTACCTCCTATTATTGCATCAGTATTAGCAACACTCCAAACAAGACAAAGTGTCTAGCTCAGGTCCGACAACTCGTCCGCGTTTTACCATTACATGCACAGTTGGCCTGAGGTGGGTTGGGACAGGAAAGTAAGCAGAAGGTGTGGAGAGGGACTGGGTGATGACAGGTTAGAGTTAAAGAGTACCTCGATGGTCCTCCTATTGCCTTTCATTCGGCTATGTTGTTCCTTCGGCTTATAAAGATAGTAATGACTAAAGGGAGGTAACCGCGGTAGCTAAATTAATAAGACATTCAAGACATTAGGTTTACGCTTTTATCTTTATTTGGAATCTGGTTTTCTAAGAATTGGATTGACGTAAGAGCTCGGCATCATTTTCTAAATTCTTTGTCTCACGTGTTAACGAAATTATTGAGTATATTGTGTCAACGGATAAGTGCAGGAAGTACGAATATTGTTTGAAGACATGACTATTTAAGTAATAGCAAATAAGAATAAAATTAATTTTGAAACTTTCAAGACAACCAATACTAATATGCGCATTGGCCCATGGGTGACCAATGAGAACCAATGCAGCAACGGACCCGTAGTTTCCAGAAGCCAATTCCCATCACGTCCCAGACTGACCGATGATGTTTCCGGTCAGTCGTTTGCTGTGGTCAGTGTAAACAGGACCCAATCCACAGTGGTCATTCATTATGATTCTAGTGGTCACTGTTGGTAGCTAATGTTAATTGCCCTGTCGGGTTGGATTGCATTGGATATCAGTAAATTGATGAACTACAAGCACGTTGGAGCCGCTGGACTGGGTGGAGTTGGTGGGACTGGTGAAGTTGGTGGGACTGGTGGAGCTGGTGGAGTTGGTGGGACGGGTGGAGCTGGTGGGACTGGTGGAGTTGCTGGGACTGGTGAAGTTGGTGGGACTGGTGGAGTTGGTGGGACTGGTGGGACTGGTGGAGTTGGTGGGACAGGTGGAGTTGCTGGGACTGGTGGAGTTGGTGGGACTGGTGGAGTTGGTGGACTGGTGGTGTTGGTGGGACTGGTGGAGTTGCTGGGACTGGTGGAGTTGGTGGGACTGGTGGAGATGGTGGGACTGATGGAGTTGGAGGGACTGGTGGAGTTGGTGGGACTGGTGGAGTTGGTGGGACTGGGGGATTTGTTGGGACGGGTGGAGCTGTTGGAGGTAGTGGGGCTGGTGGATATTTTGGGACGGGTGGAGCTGGTGGGACTGGTGGAGCTGGTGGGACTGGTGGATTTGTTGGGACGGGTGGAGCTGGTGGGACTGGTGGAGTTGGTGGGACTGGTGGGGTTGGTGGAGCTGGTGGACTGGTGGAGTTGGTGGGACTGGTGGAGTTGGTGGGACTGGTGGAGTTGGTGGGACTGATGGCGTTGGAGGGACTGGTGGAGTTGGTGGGACTGGTGGAGTTGGTGGAGCTGGTGGGACTGGTGGATTTGTTGGGACGGGTGGAGCTGGTCGGACTGGTGGAGTTGGTGGAGCTGGTGGGACTGGTGGAGCTGGTGGGACGGGTGGAGTTGGTGGGACGGGTGGAGCTGGTTGGACTGGTGGAGTTGGTGGGACTGGTGGAGTTGGTGGGACTAGTGGAGGTTGGAATGGTGGAGGTGGTGGGACTGGTAGAGTTGTTGGGACTGGTAGAGTTGGTGGGACTGGTGGAGTTGGTGGGGCTGGTGGGATTGTTGGAGTTTATGGGACTGGTGGAGTTTGTGGGACTGGTGGAGTTTGTGGGACGGGTGGAGTTTGGGGCACTGGTGCAGTTGGTGGGACGGGTGGAATTGTGGGATGGGTGGAGTTGGTGGGACTAGTGGAGTTGGTGGGACTGGTGGAGTTGGTGGGACGGATGGACTTGGTTGAGTTGGTGGGACGGGTAGAGTTTGTGGGACTGATTGAGTTGTGGAGTTGGTGGGACGGGTGGAGTTGGTGGAGTTGGTGGGACTGGTGGAGTTTGTGGGACTGGTGTAGTTGGTGGGACTGAATGAGTTGTGGAGTTGGTGGGACGGTTGGAGTTGGTGGGACTGGTGGAGTTGGTGGGACTGGTGGAGTTGGTGGGACTGATTGAGTTGTGGAGTTGGTGGGACGGGTAGAGTTGGTGGGACGGGTGCAGTTGGTGGGATTGGTGGAGTTGGTGGGACTGGTGTAGTTGGTGGGACTGATGAACGTGATGGGACTGATGGAGTTGGAGGGACTGGCGGAGTGGTGGAATGTGTGGATTTGGTGGAACTGATGGATGAGGTGGGACGAGATGGGGTGATGGGTCGAAAATTTAGTAGCCAGATTGACGAAATGATGAAAGAATGTAATGTACAGTGGGGAGGTTTTTTAAGATAAAAATTGTATGGGAGGATTTTGACGTGAAAACTCTAATATATGTTTAATTAAGCTGTATATTTACATGTAATTGTTACACTACATGGGGGAGAGAGAAAAACAGTGCACAGTATTCAGTGGAGGGGAAGAAAACGGTTCTGGTGGATGTACTTGAGAAAATCGATCATTACAAGTGCGCACGGAAACCTGTGACCCTTCGGAAACCTGTGATCATTCGGAAACCTGTGAACATTCGGAAACATGTGACCCTTCGGAAACCTGTGACCCTTCGGAAACCTGTGACCCTTCGTGTTAGGGTTTTAAGACAATGATCCTTTCGGCTTAAATTGACTTTTTAACTTAGTAAATTACTATAACTTATTTTATGGTCATTAATTGTATAGAGTTAGAAACTAATACAATGTGTTAAATTCTAGTCTTGTTGCAAGTATTTGAATATCCAATAGATTTTGTAACAACTGATAAATTGAGATTACAGGGAAGAGGGGGGTGGGGGGGCATTGGCCGTGCACACATTACAACTTGGTGAATCACGCATTTTGTCCAACAATTGGCCGATGAATAATAAAAGCGAATTAGCCAGGAGCGAATTATGTCAGCATCAGCAGATGGCCGCAGAACTTATCACAGAGAGTTGAGTCTCACACAACAGAAAATTGAGTCTCACAAAACAGAAAATTAAGTCTCACAAAACAGAAAATTGAGCTTCAGAAAACCGAACTTGTTGCTGAGTGTTGGAGGACGGGCCGCAGAACTTATCACAGAGAGTTACTTGTTGCTGAGTGTTGGAGGACGGGCCGCAGAACTTATCACAGAGAGTTACTTGTTGCTGAGTGTTGGAGGAAGTGCCGCAGAACTTATCACAGAGAGTTACTTGTTGCTGAGTGTTGGAGGACGGGCCGCAGAACTTATGTGCATTGGACGACTCTGTTCTCTTCCAATGTTTGTCACATTTAATTGGGGTGGGGAGGTAGGACAGAAAAGTAAAAAAGTAAAAAAGTAAAAAAGAAAGAAAGAAAGAAAGAAAAGAAGAAAGGAAGAAAGGAAGAAAGGAAGAAAGAAAGAAAGAAAGAAAGAAAGAAAGAAAGAAAGAAAGAATGAATGAATGAATGAAAGAAAGAAAGAAAGAAAGAAAGAAAGAAAGAAAATAAATGTTTGTAGTGTACAGGCTTGTGATTTGACGGTTGTTGTTTTTAGATTGTGTTGTTCGCGAGACCCAGTGATTCCAAAGCATCTGTCCGAGATTTTCTTGACCCCAATGACACAATCAGGCCAAGTGTATCCACGGGGCTTACGTGTCCCACTCCCTTGTCCTTAAACGTATCAAAGATAAATCCAGGCCCCATATTTCCGGGAGATGCTATGCCCCCCAAAAACGTTTACATGTAGTCGAAACCCTGAAAACGTCACGTACGGGACAGGAAATCAATGGGCGGCCATTTTGGAATGTGCTCGTCTATTGACTCAAGTTTCAACACGTTTTGATCGCACGTGCCCTGGCGATGGGTCGGGCGAGGACTGGTGTTGGGTTTTGTCATGTTTCTACTTGTGTCATCAGTCCAGGCATTAAGTCAAATTATGTTTCAAGTTGTGGTCAATAATTAGACTTTGATCATTTAAAAACAATTAAGTAAAGCACACATCCTTAGGCCGATGGCTTGGCGAGGGCTTCAAGATGAGAATATCTTTCTTTTTCTTTTTTTTTAATTATCAACAGATAGCAGACAATATTCTTTTGTTAAGGTCACGCTTTGCTTTAAAATTTAAACGAACGCAAATTATTTAGTAATCACTTCCAGCGGTAAATGGGCATTCTCTTTTAGATAATATTTTACTCTTTTATATAATATGTTACAGAAGATAAATGTATCATCCGCTTGTTAGCGTTAACATTCCTATTAGAGTTTTAACAGTGGCTAAAGTTTGATTTTTCCTTATTTCTTAAAGCAACTCATTCCAAGTTCGAATTCCGGATAGGTAGATCGAGAATTTGGATTCTTTCTCTCAGTTTCTGAAAGCCTTCATATCTCTTAGTTTATTTGATCCCGTTCAATGAATCTTACTTCTAATGAATTGTATATTTAAAAAAAAAAAAAAACGTTTCAAGAAAATCGCCATGGCCATCAAAACCAAGGCAGTTGAACAATTTGGCCTCAAAAATCCTCGTCCAAGGATAAAAACTGAGGCTTGCTGGAGCGATCTACGATGCCATGCGAGGTCAGCTGAGATCCCTGAGGGCGATTTAAGGTGACAGGGGTCAGTGTGAGGGGTCGGCAAGCACGAAGAATATCCGAAATCATCATCGTGTGGGTGGCTGATGATTCATGGTCATAACCAACTTTTTTCATTTCTCTCTCTCTCTCTCTCTCTCTCTCTCTCTCTCATTTCTCTCTCTCTCTCTCTCTCTCTCTCTCTCTCTCTCTCTCTCTCAGAGTCTATTTCATCACACTCATCTACTGTTTTTTACTTGTATTTTCTTAACGAATTTTTTTGTTGTCCTTTTCTCCTCCCTCTGCCTCTGTTTCTCCAACTTTTGTCTATCTCTGTCTTTAATGTTCTTTTAGATCTTAACTTCTTTTACTTTCTTTGTCTCTCTATGTAATTCTGCTTGTATAATTTAACCACGACACAGCTAGCTATCTAATGACGCTTTAGTTTTTAAGTAATTTAATTTTTAACGCAATTTCACTAGGAAAAATAGCGTTTGTATATTTGAAAAGTCTGTAGAGATTGATCCTGCAACTCCTCCTGAACCATGCCAGATAGAGGGTTTGGGTCTTTTACTAATATGTTAAGGAGGTCTCTAGGATGTGCAAGGGCCAAATAATACCGAAAAGGTTTACTGGATTTCCTGGAGGAAAAAAAGCAGTACTTAGTCAATTCTCTCAAACCTTAAGAGCTATCGGGCTTAAACCAACGCTAAACGATAGCTTAGAGAAATGTTGGAGAAGAAATTTTGAAAAATCTCTTTTCTTTAGACTCCCGTAATTTTAGCAGAAATTTGTAGATAGCACTTGTTTTCTTTACTTTCATAATTATAGATTTAAAATAACTTTTAATGCGATCTAGAATGATAGTTAATTGGGTTTTCCCGCTTTGTGAATGCTAATGTTATATTGGTGAGCATTATAATGACACATTCTTGGTGTGATGTTGCGTGTGGAAAAAAGACGCCATATTTTGTTTACTTTTAGAATTACTGATTTGAAATGACTTTTAATTTAATCTAGAATTAATTCACTTTTTAAAAAAAGGAAATTCTTTTTAGAAAATTGCTTTTACATCCTCACTCGAGGTTTTATTACTCATTCTCCATTGTCTCGTCTTCTGCAGAGGGCTTTTAACCTTCCCTTCCCACCACTTAAAGCAAACCACTGTTCCACTCTCCAGCCTGTATGTGTGTATGATTCTCCTAATATAAGTATGTGTGTATGACTCTACTACCTGTATGTGTGTATGGCTCTACTACCTGTATATGTGTATGGCTCTACTACCTGTATGTGTGTATGACTCTACTACCTGTATGTGTGTATGACTCTACTACCTGTATGTGTGTATGACTCTACTACCTGTATGTGTGTATGACTCTCATACCTGCATGTGTGTATGACTCTCATACCTGTAAGCGTGTATGAGTCTCCTACCTGTATGCGTGTATGAGTCTCCTACCTGTATGCGTGTATGAGTCTCCTACCTGTATGCGTGTATGAGTCTCCTGCCTGTATGCGTGTATGAGTCTCCTACCTGTATGCGTGTATGAGTCTCCAGCCTGTATGCGTGTATGAGTCTCCTACCTGTATGTGTGTATGACTCTCCAGCATGTATGCGTGTATGACTCTCATACCTTTATGCGTGTATGACTCTCCAGTCTGTATGCGTGTATGAGTCTCCTATCTGTATGCGTGTATGACTCTCCAGCCTGTATGCGTGTATGACTCTCATACCTGTAAGCGTGTATGACTCTCCAGTCTGTATGCGTGTATGACTCTCCAGCCTGTATGCGTGTATGAGTCTCCTACCTGTATGCGTGTATGAGTCTCCTACTTGTATGCGTGTATGAGTCTCCTACCTGTATGCGTGTATGAGTCTCCTACCTGTATGCGTGTATGACTCTCCATCCTGTATGCGTGTATGAATCTCCTACCTGTATGCGTGTATGAGTCTCCTACGTGTATGCGTGTATGACTCTCATACCTGTATGCGTGTATGACTCTCCAGCCTGTATGCGTGTATGACTCTCCAGCCTGTATGCGTGTATGACTTCCATGAATCTTGTGAGCTCCGATATAAACACATTCTACTCCATTTCTAGGAAAACTTAACACAAATACTTGGCAAAATTTGTTAAATTTTGTAACATTAATTCTCCAAACTTATTCTATCGCTCTAAATATTTACTCAACGCACCCATACAAAGTGAACGTTTTCAATGCATTTGGATTGAATATTTACATACAGAGTGAATGTTTCCATTCAGAGTGAATGTTTCATACAGAGTGAATGTTTCCATACAGAGTGAATGTTTCCATACAGAGTGAATGTTTCCATGCAGAGTGAATGTTTCCATACAGAGTGAATGTTTCTATACAGAGTGAATGTTTCCATACAGAGTGAATGTTTCCAGGCAGAGTGAATGTTTCCCTACCGAGTGAATTTTTCCATACAGAGTGAATGTTTCCATACAGAGTGAATGTTTCCATACAGAGTGAATGTTTCCATACAGGGTGAATGTTTCCCTACAGGGTAAATGTTTCAATACAGAGTGAATGTTTCCATGCAGAGGGAATGTTCCATGCAGAGTGAATGTTTCCATGCAGAGTGAAAGTTTCCATGCAGAGTGAATGTTTCCCTACCGAGTGAATTTTTCCATACAGAGTGAATTTTTCTATACAGAGTGAATGTTTCCATACAGGGTGAATGTTTCCATGCAGAGTGAATGTTTCCATACAGAGTGAATTTTTCCCTACAGGGTAATGTTTCCCTACAGGGTGAATGTTACCATACAGAGTGAAATTTTCCATACAGAGTGAAACATTCACTCTGTATGGAAACATTCACCCTGTATGAAAACATTCACCCTGTATGGAAACATTCACAATGTCCTATTCACCATGTCTCTATTCCTCCCATGTCCCTACTCCTCCCATGTCCCTATTCCTCCCATGTCCCTATTCCTCCCGTGTCCCTATTCCTCCCGTGTCCCTATTCCTCCCATGTCCCTATTCCTCCCATGTCCCTATTCCTCCCATGTCCCTATTCGTCCCATGTCCCATTCCACCCATGTCCATATTCCTCCCATGTTTCTATTCCTCCCATGTCCCTATTCCTCCCATGTCCCTAATCCTCCCATGTCCCTATTCCTCCCATGTCCCTATTCCTCCCATGTCCCTATTCCTCCCATGTCCCTATTCCTCCCATGTCCCTATTCTTCCCATGTCCCTATTCCTCCCATGTCCCTATTCCTCCCATGTCCCTAATCCTCCCATTTCCCTATTCCTCCCATGTCCCATTCCACCCATGTCCCTATTCCTCCCATGTCCCTATTCCTCCCATGTCCCTATTCTTCCCATGTCCCTATTCCTTCCATGTCCCTATTCCTCCCATGTCCCTATTCCTCCCATGTCCCTATTCCTCCCATGTCCCTATTCCTCCCGTGTCCCTATTCCTCCCGTGTCCCTATTCCTCCCATGTCCCTATTGCTCCCATGTCCCTATTCCTCCCATGTCCCACCATCTGTCCATCCATCATGTACAGGCTCAATCCTATAGACGATATTCCGTCATCTGAGGATGTCATGATTTTTTCCCGCCCCATGCTTGATGTGCGGTTAGGAGCAGACGAATGGCTCTGGGCGGACGCCCGCTGTTGGACTTGTTATGATGGCTGGGCAGCGATGTGAGCAGGGGAGAAACGGTGAGTAATGACATTCAGGGAGAAGAAATCTGCCAACGCTGGACGTGTCTCAAATTTTTGGGAGAAAATCAGACAGGGGCAGACAAGTTGGGTGTCTCTGAGGGGCAATAGCTACTTGTGGCGTGGCGTTTTAAAAATGAGGACAGAGACGTTAGCATCAGGTTAAGGAATAACTATCAGGGGTAGAATTGTTTCATAATCCGTCCTNGGGGGGGTCTCCTAGCTGTATGAGAAATAATAATGTATGGGGGTGGTGGTTGGGGGATGACGGATAAGAAAGTAAAATGTGGTTTATGATATGGTATGGTGTAGAAATAAAGGAGTATATGATAAGGTATAGTGTAGAAATAAGGGAGTATACGACATGTGATAGTGTATAAATAAGCGAGTACATGACATGCGGTAGGGTATAAATAAGGGAGTATACGACATGTGATAGTGTATAAATAAGCGAGTATATGACATGGGATAGTGTATAAATAAGGGAGTATACGACATGGGATATGGTATAAATAAGGGAGTATATGACATGGGATAGTGTATAAATAAGGGAGTATATGACATGGGATAGGGTATAAATAAGGGAGTATATGACATGTGATAGTATATAAATAAGCGAGTATATGACATGGGATAGTGTATAAATAAGGGAGTATACGACATGGGATATGGTATAAATAAGGGAGTATATGACATGGGATAGTGTATAAATAAGGGAGTATATGACATGGGATAGGGTATAAATAAGGGAATATATGACATGGGATAGTGTACTTTAGGGTTAAAGAAGAGATTATATGGCATCAGTTTTGAAATAGACAAGAGAGTATATTAAATGGGGTATGTGGGTATATAAAAAGGGAGTTTAGGCTATGGGGTATGATGGTATAATCATGGGATCAGGACACAAACTATAAAGCAATAAATGAAAATAACTTATAGTCTACATCTATACAAAATAATCAAGTAGATCTACATCATTTCAAGTCACGTTTTGACTATCATTTTATAAACAAGAAAATGAACAAGAAATGAATGCTGAATATACGACAAGATTTTCCATCAAACGTGCTTTTACTATTATTATTATTATTACTAATATTATTATTACTATTATTACTATTATTACTATTACTATTATTACTAATATTATTATTACTGTCCTATGGTAAGGTTTAATGGTTAAGACGAGCAAATACTGAAAGAGGCTCATAAAGGCCAAGGGAAATAATGCTTCGCGAGCGAGTCTTTTAGGAAGCAACAGTAGCGAGGATGTAGAGAGGGGATGAGATAGGGGATGGACCACGTCACAGAGTGAGAGCGTGCCACAAATGTCATCTTTACTAAAAATAATAAATTAACATTTCTTTTTTTTTTCCTTCTTTTTTTTTTCTTTCCTTTTTAAAAAAAAACTGGAATTGTGAAATCACAGTTTTGATGAAAACGGAGTAACAAATTTAATCACACAGATATTATCGTGTTTTTCTGAACTCAGTTGAAATTAGGTGATGACTAGAAGATTAGCAGTAAGCGAATGGCAGAGTAAAAAATAAAGTTTTCAGTGAACAGGGGTGGGGAATATGGAGTAGAGCAGTGGAAAGAACGTACCATTTCATAGAAGTGAAATGTGCATGCTAGAGTAGTGGAGTTACATGCTAGATTAGTGGAGTGTACGTGCTAGAGTAGTGGAGTGTACGTGCTAGAGTAGTGGAGCGTACGTGCTAGAGTAGTGGAGTGTACGTGCTAGAGTAGTGGAGTTACATGCTAGATTAGTGGAGTGTACGTGCTAGAGTAGTGGAGCGTACGTGCTAGAGTAGTGGAGTGTACGTGCTAGAGTAGTGGAGCGTACGTGCTAGAGTAGTGGAGTTACATGCTAGATTAGTGGAGTGTACGTGCTAGAGTAGTGGAGTGTACGTGCTAGAGTAGTGAAGTGTACGTGCTAGAGTAGTGGAGTGTACGTGCTAGAGTAGTGGAGTTACATGCTAGATTAGTAGAGTGTACGTGCTAGAGTAGTGATGTGTACGTGCTAGAGTAGTGGAGTGTACGTGCTAGAATAGTGAAGTGTACGTGCTAGAGTAGTGGAGTGTACGTCCTAGAGTAATGGAGTTACATAATAGATTAGTGGAGTGTACGTGCTTGAGTAGTGCACTGTACATGCTAGAGTATTGGAGTGTACGTACTAGAGTAGTGGAGTGTACGTGCTAGAGTAGTGGAGTGTACGTGCTAGCGTAGTGGAGTGTACGTGCTAGAGTAGTGGAGTGTACGTGCTAGAGTAGTGGGGTGTACGTGCTAGAGTAGTGGAGTGTACGTGCTAGAGTAGTGGAGTGTA
>MUZC01001178.1:2158721-2187994 GCA_002072015.1 Radix auricularia | reverse complement strand
CCCCACCCCACTCCCCTTCCCCTATTCCAAGTCAAGTTCAGATTTTATGGTGTAAATTTATACATCGCTCTATGATGATCGTGGGAGATAAAGTCGTACTCGAGACGGGAGTTTTCGCCTCGTTCTTCAAAGCAAATGCGATACTTTTATGAGTCCCCGGCCCTCGAGATATTAAAACGCTATGCGTTTCCAACTCGGGGCGTCCTCGACACAGATGCTTTCTACGCCATCAAATAATCATCTGTATGCTGGAGTTTATCTCAGCCATCCGAAGACACGGATTACTTCCCTTCCATATCGCACGCCATCTTTTCCCTCACGTGATCGCATTGGCTTTGATACGGCCGTAACATTAGAATCCTGGACTGGATTGATGACTTATCAGTAACATTAGAATCCTGGACTGGACCGCTGACTGTTACACTCGTAACTATTAGAATTTCGGACGGTACTTTTGACTTAGGTGAGGATACAAGTTTATACTGGACACAAGTCAATACTGGACACAAGTTAATACTGGACACAAGTTAATACTGGACACAAGTTAATACTGGGCACAAGTTTATACTGGACACAAGTCAATACTGGACACAAGTCAATACTGGACACAAATCAATACTGGACACAAATCAATACTGGACACAAGTTTATACTGGACACAAGTCAATACTGGACACAAGTTTATACTTGACACAAGTCAATACTGGACACAAGTCAATACAGGACACAAGTCAATACTGGACACAAGTCAATACTGGACACAAGTTAATACTGGACACAAGTTTATACTGGGCACAAGTCAATACTGGACACAAGTTTATACTGGACACAAGTTAGTACTGGACACAAGTCAATACTGGACACAAATCAATACTGGACACAAGTTAATACTGGACACAAGTCAATACTGGGCACAAGTTTATACTGGACACAAGTCAATACTGGACACAAGTCAATACTGGACACAAGTTTATACTTGACACAAGTCAATACTGGACACAAGTCAATACTGGACACAAGTTTATACTGGACACAAGTCAATACTGGACACAAGTTTATACTGGACACAAATATTACTGGACACAAGTTTATACTGGACACAAGTTTATACTGGACACAAGTTAATACTGGACACAAGTTAATACTGGACACAAGTTAATACTGGACACAAGTTAATACTGTACACAAGTTAATACTGGACACAAGTTTATACCGGACACAAGTCAATACTGGACACAAGTTAATACTGGACACAAGTTAATACTGGACACAAGTTAATACTGGACACAAGTTTATACTGGACACAAGTCAATACTGGATTAATACTGGACACAAGTTAATACTGGACACAAGTTTATACTGGACACAAGTCAATACTGGACACAAGTTAATACTGGACACAAGTTTATACTGGACACAAGTCAATACTGTACACAAGTTAATACTGGACACAAGTTAATACTGGACACAAGTTTATACCGGACACAAGTTTAAATTTGGGATGAACGTTCACTTATTTAAAAGATGTCACATAACGTAGGAAGAATTTAAAATCCGTTGTATTGATGATGAGATTTTAGAGTAGAGAAATGGCCGTGTGAGTTACAGTTGGTCTGTTTTACTGTTTTATACTATAGTGTTATAGATTTACATTTGGAGAGAGGGGGGAGACACACACACACAGAGAGAGAGAGAGAGAGAGAGAGAGAGAGAGAGAGAGAGAGAGAGAGAGAGAGAGAGCGTCTAGTATTTATGTCATCATTTTTAAACGAAAACTAGTGAATGGCCTTGACATTGTACATTTGTCATGTAAATTTTGTGTTAAATTTGTTCACCTTAAAATATCAATACTGTTACTTTATAACTGTGCTGATTTTAAAATTTGATTTTTTTTAAATTACAACAATAATAACTAGCTTTACAGTATTTGGTGTGCGGCTGGTTCTGGTCACATCTGTACGTACTGTAACAACGTAATCAAAGTTCAGCAGGAATTTTTTTTAATTTGCATTCACAGTTTGTAATTTTTAAATCTTATGCATAAAATGCTTCGGTATTTTTTAAAGTGATGAAATGATTATTTGCTCCTGAGTCTGCGTCTCACCTGGTAATCTCCCTTTCCCACGAGGGAATGAACAAGATTTATCATGTAATGAGGAATTATGCGTGTGTGTGTGTGTGTGCAACGGGGGGGGGGGGCTAGGGAATGTCACGTGACCTGGTGTCTGCATTGGAGCACAAATTAATCCCCGTGTTAATGTGATTTACCGTTAATGGCTCGTGGAGGCAGTAACAGGCTGAATATTTTATGGATTGCCTAATTATCCAGTGGATGAGGGCCATACCAGCGATAACTGAAAAAATTCAGATATTAATCTTAACGTTTTTTAAAACTCCACATTCGCCGATATCTCTCTACACGACTTCCTTTGCACACGGACAATGAAACAAGACGCCAAGAACCTTGAACACCGAGTCATCTCCATCCACGGGGTCCGTTCATCACCATGACTCAAATATCTTCAGATCGCCTTGATCCCAATGACCCCAAAATCCCCAGCAACCTTGTATCCGTATGAACCCTTATCCCCGGCTTCAATGATCCTCAAACTTCTTAGATCTCTCGACCCCTATAACCTCCGGGGCCGTTGGTCCAGTTGGTCACTTTAAAGAGATAGTTATAGAATATTAACTGAAAGTACAATGTGTGCTCAAGACTATATGTGTACTCTAGACAATATGTGTACTTATGACAATATGTGTAGTCATGAGAATATGTGTACTCAAGACAATATGTGACTCAAGACCATATGTGTACTCAATACCATATGTGTACACATGACAATATGTGTACTCAATACCATATGTGTACACATGACAATATGTGTACTCAAGACAATATATGACTCAAGACAATATGTGACTCAAGACCATATGTGTACTCAATACCATGTGTGTACGCATGACAATATGTGTACTAAAGACAATTAGTGCACTCGAGACAATGTGTACTCGAGACAATATGTGTACTCAATGAACATTTCAAAACATATCATCCGTGCGGCAATAAGCTCCTTCCGTGTTTTGTGAACATATACGGTAATGGTCTCTTAAATAAGCCTCATCCCACCCTTCCTAGGCACGGTAATGGTCTCTTAAATAAGCCTCATCCCACCCTTCCTAGGCACTGTCTAACTTCATTGACTCTCGGCCATGGCTGCCCTCCTAATATCCCAACTACATGTAATATTAAACAGACCGTAACTGCCATCCTTCATAATCCTTATATCCCATTTACATGTAAGATTAAATAGACCGTGACTACCATCCCTATATCCCAACTGATATAAAACAGAACATGACTGCTATCTCTATATCCTAACTAATATTAAACAGGCTATGACTGCCATCCCTATATCCCAACTGATATTAAACAGACCATGACTGCCATCCCTATATCCCAACTGATATTAAACATGCCATGACTGCCATCCCTATATCCCAACTGATATTAAACAGACCGTGACTGCCATCCCTATATCCCAACTGATATTAAACAGACCATGACTGCCATCCCTATATCCCAACTGATATTAAACATGCCATGACTGCCATCCCTTTATCCCATCTGATATTAAACAGACCGTGACTGCCATCCCTATATCCCAACTGATATTAAACAGACCATGACTGCCATCCCTATATCCCAACTGATATTAAACAGACCATGACTGCCATCCCTAAATCCCAACTGATATTAAACAGACCATGACTGCCATCCCTATATCCCAACTGATATTAAACAGGCCATGACTGCCATCCCTATATCCCAACTAATATTAAACAGACCCCCTAATCTGAAGACATCATCTTGTGAGCTGGACACATCTAACAGCAGATCTCATGTAGCTCCACCACTCGCCAGCGCTTCGGTTACTGACGTAGCCCCAAGTACGTGTGACTCGATTCTCTCGCAAGAAAACTCTTAGAAGACGAGAAAAAAATGTATAACTAAACATAAGCCGGGGTCAGGAAATCAACCACACACACACACACACACTTTTGTTCTCCTCTCTCCCACATTGGCCTGCCATGGCTAAGTACACGGCTTGCTGCGGGTGTCAGAAATATACAAGCCGGACAAAGTTATGAGAGCAGACGTATTCCCAGTTCTATATAGAGTAGATATATTCAATCTAGATCTAGAGTAGACATATCCAATATAGTTCTAGAGTTGGCAAATAGTAGACAAATTCCACTTAGTTCTAGAGCAGACATATTCCACTAGCTTCTAGAGTAGACATATTCCACTAACTTTTAGACTAGACATATTCCACTAAGTTCTAGAGTAGATTCATACCATTGGTTTCTATCAAACACTCAGTAATTGTGAAATAGAAATAAAACTCACCGTTTTGATTTATAACTCGCATGTCGTTAAACCATTTGCATACTTGTGTAATTTGTGTTTAATCTTTAAACCGTTTGTATACTTTTTCACCCTTTTTATTTTGCAAAATTTTATCTCTTCAGGTTTTAGATTTGTAGCCGTGTTTGTAATTGGTGTCAGTCAAGATTTGACCAACTGTCTCAGTTTCGTGGCACAGTCACTGACAGGACAAGGAACTCGTGGAGCCCTCGTATCTTTGCTATATTCTTATTATAGTTAATACAGTCTTTCAACTGATATGTCATATGTTATGTTCTCGTTTGTATTGAGAGCAGAATCTGTCAGCTTCACTATGAACTATGTTCAAGTCAACCAAACAAATGTGCACTATGTACTATTTGCTGTTCTAGATATACATATTTCTGTGTACTTTATGCTAAGATATGGTTTCATTTCTCCCTCCATTAATTTTGTGTAAACGCATTTCCCAATTTAGTATCTTTGTTTGAAAAGATGGCCCAACTAGTCACATGTCAACATTGGGCCAAAGGTTCCTTGAACACCCCAATTCGCACCAGCTCTTTACACCATCTGGATCCAGGAATGACTCATATCTATCGCTGACGCGGGCTAATAGTACTGACGCCTGGGTAAATACGGGGTAAATCGCATCACAAATTTGCCCCGCGAAGCATTCATCGCGGTGTCGAGCCGATCCATTATGGTGGGAGCCTGTGGCAGGGGACTTTGTTTGGACGTTACATTCAACCGTGGGCCGAGGCCGCTCAAGACATGTTGGGTTAAACTCGGGTTAAACCTAATTCAGGGCTTTGACCGCTCGTCTGGAAAATTTATACAAATACTCTATTTTGTGGCATTTCTTATGCAACGAGCGGCTACCGGAAATAGGAAATATCGATTGGATAATGGGGGAGTGACGTTGTCATGACGTCACCGTATTTCGGGAGATATTGAAGGAGCCAAAAAGGAAAGTAAACTATCGATATCGAACGTTTCTTCAAATATTTGAGGTGGGTCGGTTTTCAGATGAAATATCCGCACTGAAATATGCGACACCCCAAAAAACAGATACCCCTTGTCACAAAGAAAACGCGAGATGCCACATGTATCATACTTATATTAGCATTTGAATAGTGTGATAGTGACATTTATTATCTTTCAATCTCAAGATGTCAACATCCACAGTGTCGAGTATTCATGCCTACCATAAAAACGTCTCAACTGCATAAAAACATTCTAACTCTTCTCCTGTTCTGCCTATTGCGTCTTGGATGAATGAAACTTGGTAGAGAAATAAACAAGAGCGTCGTGTTGCCCGTAATGTGTTTACTCACGTGCTCGCCACATTAACGCCTCACATTGTTCAAATGGCAGAGGAAACTCATAATAGCTAATCTACTCCGCCTTACCTAGTTCGTGCGATATACTTTTATGTAAGGAGAAACACCGACAGCTGGTTGTTGCTAACACTTGTATGTAAAGTGTAAACCGACGGTTGGTCGGTGCTAATGTTAAGTGTAATGCCGACGGTTGGTCAGTGCTAATGTTAAGTGTAATGCCGACGGTGGGTCAGTGCTAATGTTAAGTGTAATGCCGACGGTTGGTCAGTGCTAATGTTAAGTGTAATGCCGACGGTTGGTCAGTGCTAATGTTAAGTGTAATGCCGACGGTTGGTCAGTGCTAGCACTTGTATGTTAAGTGTAAGATAAACGGCTGGTCGGTGCTTACACTTGTATGTAAAATGTAATGCCGATGGTTGGTCGGTACTGACACTTGTATGTTGAGTGTAAGATCCACGGCTGGTCAGTGCTAACACTTGTATATAAGGTGTAATGGTCGGTTCTATTACTTTTATTAAAACGATATAATTCCACGGCACAATAACAGAATGGAGTTATGAAAGCAAAGAAACAAACAATGGGGAAGTAGAAAGATACGAACTATGTGGAAAAGAATATACGTTATAGCTCGTTTTGTTTGTAAAAAAAACACAAATATTTTAAAAAGAGAACACAGAAAAAAAGGAGACTTGTATATCTTTCTAATAACACAAACAAAAAACGGTTCTAGAATACAAGTGTGAAAAAAAACCGGACATATTCCAGCGAGCCGATTGGTTAGATTACATGACACGTGTTTTGATTTCCATCCCTTAGATCTACAGCTTTTCTTTCCTATTAACACATTGCCGTGAGCTCTAATTTCTTTCTTCCCAAATCTACGGCCTACGTCAAATTAACAACCGTCTGAACTCACGTGACCCCAGGATTTTGCTGGCGCAAACCTGCCCCCCCGAACATGTGCTGCTGTAAGGGATGCCACTCTGTTACGGTGGGAAGCTGTGGGCATGTGGACCACTGGGTTACGTTTCCTTGAAGGTTATGTTACAATAACGCGGAGATCATATGGCATTGTATTTATTGTGGAAACGAGGCGTTAGGTGTAAACAAAGATTGGTGGAAATTGTAAAGTGGTATCCATGTAACTGGAGATTGGTGCTAGTGGATACAGGTACAAGTGGAGCTTAGGGTATGAGAGGTTTGGTTAATTGGAGATTGGTGTTAGTGGAGACTGGTACAAGTAGAGCTTAGTGTATGAGAGGTTTGGTTAATAGGAGATTGGTGCTAGTGGAGACTGGTACAAGTAGTAGAGCTTAGTGTATGAGAGGTTTGGTTAAATTAGAGATTGGTGCTAGTAGAGACTGGTACAAGTGGAGCTTGGGGTATGAGAGGTTTGGTTAATTGGAGATTGGTGTTAGTGGAGACTGGTACAAGTGGAGCTTAGTGTATGAGAGGTTTGGTTAAATTAGAGATTGGTGCTAGTGGAGACTGGTACAAGTAGAGCCTAGTGCATGAGAGGTTTGGTTAAATTAGAGATTGGTGTTAGTAGAGACTGGTACAAGTAGAGCTTAGTGTATGAGAGGGTTGGTTAAATTAGAGATTGGTGTTAGTAGAGACTGGTACAAGTAGAGCTTAGTGTATGAGAGGTTTGGTTAAATTAGAGATTGGTGTTAGTAGAGACTGGTACAAGTGGAGCTTAGTGTATGAGAGGTTTGGTTAATAGGAGATTGGTGTTAGTGGAGACTGGTACAAGTGGAGCTTAGTGTATGAGAGGTTTGGTTAATAGGAGATTGGTGTTAGTAGAGACTGGTACAAGTGGAGCTTAGTGTATGAGAGGTTTGGTTAATAGGAGATTGGTGTTAGTGGAGACTGGTACAAGTAGAGCCTAGTGCATGAGAGGTTTGGTTAATTGGAGATCTGTTATTTAAAGATTGGTTACTTGAATATTGGTTAAATAAAGTTTGGTTATTTAAAAATTGGTCGATTGACGTTTGGAAAATTAAAGATTTTTTTGCTTAAAGATGGATTAATTGAAGATTGGTTAAGTGATACGCTTTTAAGTGAAGAGGGATGCTTGAAATGATAATTGTTAAGTGCTTTCTTTATAAGTGGACTTAAACTTTTGTTTAATCTTTAAAGTACGATCCCAGTTAGCATGAAAACAGTATGACTTGCTGAGTTTTATTGTATGACCTTCTGCCACCGTCATGAGACAGACGATAAACTGAGAGAAACAGTCGCGTGTGTAAGCATTGAATCAAATACGTGTTAATAAACAAGATATTAATGCAACACAGAATGAATACATTACATATGTACGCAAGGTGTGTACCCATAAAATTATAGCTACAGTACAAATATGAAGTCATTATAAAATAAATTACTTTGTCATTAAATGTAAATCATGATGTTCGTAGCCAACACTTACACGATGATGTCTATACCAGCAGACGTGAAAGTTCAGCCTCGTTTTAATCAACCACAAGACGTCGATTAAAAGTTGGCGAATCGATACCATTGAGAAGATAATCGGTTTAAAATGGCAGGTCGATACAAGGCGTGCGACGGTTGACGTAAAATGGTGGATACAGAGGAAAAAATCCATTAAGAGGAGACAATTATTGGGAGGTCTCATTGTGTCAGTGGACGAAAATAGTTTTAAGATTAATGCTCCACTTTACCTCTCACCTCACAGACCCCCTTACCTCTCATCTTACCAACCCCTTTACCTCTCATCTTACAGACCCCTTTACCTCTAATCTTACCGACCCCTTTACCTCTCATCTTACAGACCCCTTTACCTCTCATCTTACAGACCCCTTTACCTCTATCTTACAGACCCCTTTACCTCTCATCCTACAGACCCCTTTACCTCTCATCTTACAGACCCCTTTACCTCTCATCTTACAGACCCCTTTACCTCTCATCTTACAGACCCCTTTACCTCTCATTTACAGACCCCTTTGTTTGTTTGTTTGTTTGTTTGTTTGTTTGTTTGTTTGTTTCTTTGTTTCTTTGTTTGTTTGTTTGTTTGTTTGTTTGTTTGTTTGTTTGTCTGTCTGTCTGTCTGTCTGTCTTGAATAAAGATGTATTCGATATTTTTATTGTAGCTTTTTTGTCATGGAATTCAGCAGATGTCTTATGTGAAAAAGAAGGTTAACGTGTAAGAGAGAAATACAGTACAATCGCAACGGAAATAAGTAAACGACAATGACATTTGGGGTAGGGGGTGGCGGCGCTGATCTAAGTCGTCTCTTATCAGAACATCTCAATATAATTGTGCGTATTTTTGTTTTTTTTTTTTAAATAACCCATCGAATTATCTTTAAGGGTTGCCTTTGGTTTATTATGATATTCATAAGAGGAAGAAAACATGTAGGATTATTTCTTCAACAGACGTGAACCAGGTGAAGCGCTGTGTATAACCTTAACAGTGATTAACAGCATCGAATCCCTTCCAGTGATGTTTTATTGACTGATGTTGTCTGCTAAAGAACAAAATAATCCATCAGCGCGACGTTAAGATGTATCGGTTATTTTGTAATTGTGCCCAGTAGCTGAGGAATTACTTCTACTTTACCAGCAAAAAATAACGATTTTTTGAACATCGATTTTTTTACCTAGTTAAAATAAAGCATATCACGGCGCGGGAAAATTTGTGCAACATGTTCGGTCGTCTGCTAACTTTATGTGCTGCATCTCTCTTTTCATTCTCCCTCTCACCCTCTCATTTTGTCTTTCTTTATCACCGTTGGTATCTATTTCTCTTTCATTGTCTTTCTCCTTAAGTTTAGCCTCTGTCTTTTTCTTTGTCTATGTCCCCCCCTCTCTCTCTCTTTCTGCCTTTCTCCATATTTCCCTCTTTCCGTCTCACGCACAAACACACACATACACAGTTAGTTATTACATCTTCTGATTGAATGACCAACTCAAATGTAGTTTTACTGATAGAGGAGCAGAAGTGCAAAGCAAGCGTTACAGCATTCAGTCATTCGCCAAACTTTATACAGACGGAGAGACAGACACAAATTCAAAGAATGTAAGAATCTTTATGCAAAGAGTTCATGGCATGAGTAACTTGGGTAAATATGTCAATAAAAATTTGCTTGTTACAATGAATATTTTTTTTGTTTTTGAAGAGGATGGGCTTTTTACTTTCTTGTCTACATACCAACAAACAAACAAACAAAAAATACCCCATGTAAAATCAAATCTTCCAAGTGAAGCATCAGCAGATTGCCAGTAAGACATTACTTAGTAGATTAAATGTCAATGACAAGAGGTAAACTTATACTTATACCTTTAATAGCTTCTCTGTAGATTGGAAGTCTGTTTCTTGTCTTAGATACGGCATATTTACATTCTACAATAGTCTGTGCACATCTGAGATTTAATCCAAGATAAGTTCTTTGTATAAAATTCCTCATGTAAGCTATTGAACTCTGTGATACTGATATTACTTTACTTTTTTTTAGTAGTAGGTTGCACACCCACGCCGCACACCGCGCCGAACTATGTGACAGCACCGAGATGCACTGTGTATTATTAAAGGAAGTGACGCGGCAGAAAGACAGAAGTGAACGGGGTGAATAAAGTAAGAAAGCGCGTTCCATTGTTGTTGAATTAAAAGTGTTTTTAAAAAAACTGTATATTCCCACACTTTGTTTTGTGTGTCTGTTACAATTTGAAGTCCCCACTCGGGTACATTTACATTTATTTCTATTACAAAACACACACATTCTCCTTTCATCTTACAGTAAGACTTACATTTGGGCGTTGAATAGTTGCCTGAACCAACTTTTATGTACAATCAAAATGTCTTTTTCTTTCTTTATTTATCTTTTTTTTTCCAGAGAACCTCAAAATGTGGAAAATGTGCTTTGTCTTGATTAGAAGTAATCGTATGGTGAAAACCCCGGATGCTAGAGCCGTCCTATTAATAGATATCCTCCATTAAAGACAAAGTCTAAGGAGTATGTGGGATTTGATAAATAGGAAGGGAAGATGATGTAACTTTGACTTCTCGGGCCACATGTCTTGTTACCATAAAACTTAGAAGTCTCCCTTTATTAAATGACAATCTAAAATCAAAGACAAAATGAAACAATTACATATGGATTCATTGATGAATTGAAAAAAAATGTCTTATTTGAAAATAATAAAAAATAATGATTATTTATTAGGTTTGTAGATTTGGTCAGAATGGATTGGATCAAATCAAATTCTCTTTTTGCTTCAAAGCCAAGTTTACAATAATATTAAACATGACACTCGACATCATTTCAAGAGTTTCAAGTCTGTGATTGCGTCCCTTGTGATGTGTCATTTCTCAAAATTCTTCCTTTGTATGAAGACTCTATGACTAAATTTAACCTTTCAACCAGTTCTATGAAAAACCGCTAAGACAAAATCTATCTTTTCTCTCATTTCCACTGAAAGACTCCTAATGGTATATATACTGTACACTCTAACTCTTCAACCCCTCTAAAGGCTAATGCTAGAATGATGGCAATGCCTACTCTCTAGCTGTAATAATTTATGTATCCCAACCTTTTATTAAAATGTTTTGTATCCCGATATTCCATTACCAAGATTTGTATCCCAACATTCCATTACCAAGATTTGTATCCCAACATTCCATTACCGACGGTTGTATCCCAACATTCCATGACCAAGATTTGTATCCCAACATTCCTTTACCAACGGTTGTATCCCAACATTCCATTACCAAGATTTCTATCCCAACATTCCATTACCAAGATTTCTATCCCAACATTCCATTACCAACGGTTTTATCTGAAGCTCACGTCCACAAGATCCCACCCCTCTCGTCCTGCCATTAAATCTGTCACCTGCCTGAGAGGAAGTAGTCTCGTTAGCGGCTGTGACAGGGAATTCTGGGACTGTGGGCGCGAGCCACTAGCGATGGTTGACACTGTGAGTAACGGGGACAAATTTGCTCTCGACCGCCAAGCTCGTTTGAGATTATTTGACATGGGACCTTATTAAGAGTTGTATCAAAGGGAGACAAAAGATTGACTTTCTCTTTTTTCTCCACTCATTTAAATAGAAGTATATATTTTTTTATTATTTTTTTTTCGTTGATTTCATTTAACGAGAAATGCCACAGAAATGTTTAAGATGATAGGGTTAATTTTTTTTTTTTAAAGTAAAATCGTTAATGTTCATAGTTCAAGGGGAAGGGGAAAGCACTCAGTACAATCTATACTAATAAAAGGGAAAGCCCTCACTGACTGACTGACTGACTCACTGATTCATCACTAATTCTCCAACTTCCCGTTTAGGTAGAAGCATGAAACTTTGGGAAGTTGTTGGGTACCCTCTCACAACGAAAATTGGCGAAAAATAATTTTTAAAACCTCGCTCATGTTGGGCCGGGGGCCCAAAAACTTTTTTTTTCTGCATCACTAATTCTTCAAATTTTTCGTGTAGGTAGAAGCATTAAACTTTGGGAAGTTGTTGGGTATTTATTAACGACAAAAATTGGTGAAAAAGAATTTTTAAAATCTCGCTCCTGTGGGGCCGAGGGCCCCAAAAAATTCTTTTCGTTAAATGGGCTCTATAAAAATTAAAAATCACCAATTCTCCCATTTCCCGTAAAAGTAGACGCATGAAGCTTTGGAAATGTTATTAGCACACGCTTTCGGCAAAAACTGGCCACATTTTAAAAAAAATTCCCTCTCATGGGGTGCCGGGAGCCCAAATATAGCTTTTCTTATATTAAAAACCGACTGATCACTAATTCTCCAATTTTCCGTGCAGGTAGGAGCATGAAATTTTGGGAAGTTGTTGGGTACCCCCTCATGACAATAACTGGCAAAAAAGAATTTTAAAAATCTTGCTCATGTGGGGCCGGGGACCCAAAAGATTTTTGTTCCTCCTTTTAATGGCTTTATAAAAATTGAAAATAACCAATTTTCCTATTTCCCATGTAGGTAGAAACATGAAACTTTGGAAATGTTTTGACTACATGTTTCCTACGATAATTTGAAAAAAAAAGTTAAATTTACTACTCATGGGGGCCGGGGCCCCAAAATCTTTTTTCCATATATGAGCTAATTAAAAATTGAAAATCCCTAATTCTTCTTTTTGCCGTATAGGTAGAAGCATGAAACTGGAAATTTTTTGAGTACACGCCCCCGACGTAAATTTGCTAAAAATAATGTTACAACTCTTTCTCATGGGGGCCGGGGGCCCAAATATAGTTTTCTTATATTAAAACCAACTCATCGTTTATTCTCCAAATTTCCGTGTAGGTAGGAGCATGAAACTTTGGGAAAATTGTTAAGTACCCTCTCACAACGAAAGTTGGTGTAAAAGAATTTTGAAATACGCACTCATGGAGGCCGGGGCCTCAAAAACTTTTTTTAAAATATGAAATGTAAAAATTGAAAATCTATAATTCTTTTATTTCCCGTGTAGGTAGACAAGGAAAAATAATTATATAAATTTTAAAAATTTCCACTCATGGGCTGCCGGGGGCCCAAAACATTTTCCCCCCCTAAAATGGGCGATATGAAACTGAATCAACGCTAATTCTCCAAGTTTCCGTGTAGGTAGAAGCTTGAAACTTTGGGAAGTTGTTGAGTACCCCCCCCCCTTACTTCCCGCGATGGTAAGATTAAATCACCTCTCACTAGGGTGACGATTGTCGAAATATAGGTTTTTTCCCAATATGAGGTTTATAAAAAAGACGCATCTTTAAATCTCCAAGTTCTTGTGTACGTATGAGCCTGAATGGTTGAAGTTAATATATTTAGTATATCCATCTTCATTCAGATTAAACTCAAATGGTGTTTTTAATTGGTGTTACGCGGGTTCGCAACGCTAGCTGAAACCCTAATTTCCGCAGCAAAGCGCGGTAAATTGCTAGTCTTCAATAAATAGCTAATCTATATACATTACCCTCTCTCTACCCATTTATGTGCATGAGGATATTTTAAGTACAGTGGAACTTCGGTTTACGTCTGCTTTGGTTTAAGTCCAACTTGGTATACGAACTGTTTGGACGCGAAACATTTTGCTTGGTATACGACCTTTTTTTGATTTTCGACTTTTTGTTTAATGCAACCCGCGTGCTAGAACTTGTATGGGGTCGTCCATTAATGACGTAACGCGATTTTGGCCGATTCGCAACCTCCCCCCCCCCTCGTCACACGTCGGCACAAAAAGTTAGCCCCCTCCCCTCAAATAAGACGTTACAAAGTTTGGCGCCTCCCCCCTCAATAAAAGCTGTATTTCTTATTTGAAAATGAGCATGTTTCAAATGACTTTATTTTATCTCTTAAGTTTGTAATTAATGTCACGCTACACTCTAAATACTCTAATATCATAACACGCGGGAAGTAATTTAAAATATTGTTAAATAAATTTTAAGCGATCAAATATTTCAGTGGAACTGTTATTTAAGCGTGTTTTGATGTGACGTCACGATTCTTTATAAAAATAAAATTTTAAAAAAATTTTTAAAAAACAAAAAAAAACAACCCCTCACCCCCTCGCTACCAAATGTGTTACCCCCTACCCCACCCCGATGCGTGACGTCATTTATAGACGGCTCTTGTGAGTCAAATGACACATGTCTCAACTTGTAGGAATGACACACCGCGCCTTTCTCAAGTGTGTTATTACGGAAGTTGCTATCAATACTATAATACAAAGAATAACTTACCCAATATCACCCGATTTTCTGTATTTCTGGTAAATTATTAGTAAACTCACTTAACATGAGTTCGAAGAGAGTTAACAGGAGCAGCCAAGCAAGTATAAACGATGGTTAGGATCACGAGGGAGATGAAATAAAAAAGATATTGTTGTAAAGGACGACACTGGACCGCGTGTCTGAGACTTTAATTAATTGTAGCATACCTAAAGGTGGAGATGGACGATTTCTTTGATAGTGAGAAACTAAGACTCTATTAAATGGACAGATTTTGTACAGGGGGTGAAATAAATGACAAAACAAAGATAAGAGATATTACAGAATGTATGTCGAAAATGTGGATGTGATCTGGATAACAGGAAAACATTTTTAAAAATTCGTTCAAGTTATTTTTTATAAGTCTTTTAGTGTTAATCAGTGTTTAAATAATTTCATACAACCACGTCAATAAATTTATAATATATAATTAACAATATGATTTTTTCCCATGGGTACGGATTAATCATTTCCCCTCTATTTCTTATAGCAAAAATACGTTTGGTTTACGTCCAATTTTGGTATACGTCCAATTTTGGTATACGTCCAATTTTGGTATGCGTCCAATTTTGGTATACGTCCAAATTTGGTATACGTCCAATTTTGGTATACGTCTAATTTTGGTATACGTCCAATTTTGATATACGTCCAATTCTGGTATACGTCCAATTTTGGTATACGTCCAATTTTGATATACGTCCAATTTTGGTATACGTCCAATTTTGGTATACGTCCAATTTTGGTATACGTCCAATTTTGGTATACATCCAATTTTGGTATACGTACAATTTTGGTATACGTACAATTTTGGTATACGTCCAATTTTGGTATACGTCCAATTTTGGTATACGTCCAATTTTGGTATACATCCAAGGGTCTGGAACAGATTAAGGTCGTAAACCAAAGTTCCACTGTATTTCTTTCACTAAGTAACAAATAAACTAATTTTTTTTTAAAAAAAACGTTAGCTCCAGAAATAAACACACTTAAATTATGTGAACCGATAAATACTTTGAAGAAACCATATTGTTAGTTTAACAAATTCATTCCAATCTTCCAATAGCTTTCAGTTGTACCGAAGAAAACATTCCTGTATTACCATAAGAGATAAAGGAACGGTCACAAAATTAAATCCATTCTGTGTAGAGACTTCATTATGGTCCTTTGTTAGTTGTGTATTTGTCTTTTTTATCACATCTTTCAACTGCTCATTACCATTTATAGGAGAGACCGTACGTGTGCATCTTTGTTATTGTAATAAAAAAAAATTATTTTTCTTTGCGTTTATAATTGAAACTTTTGCCAACAATCAAGCATAAGTTAAGCAATAAATCCAGTAAAGTATGGCATAAACTATAAATAAACTCAAACAGAAGATAAGCTAAACGAGAGATCGCATCAATTCCTTTAGTCCTTTCGCTGTAATTTGGTACTTTGTACAGTCATAAAAAAAGAAAAAGAAAAAAATTGTACAGACAGAAAGATTGACACATGTACACTATTTAAAGAATGTGTCTATCAAACACGAGTGCACTCCAAGTTATTGTGTTCCTACATGCCAGTAAGAAGATAAAGATAAAGATCGAGATGAGTCCATCACTCAAAGACTGGATAGATCAGATTTGTCTCATATGGATCAACCCCTTACCCCTCCCCCGCCCCCAAACCACGGCTAAAATATAGGTCATTTCAGACCAACTACGGTCAGCACCAGGACTGAGTGTCCACATTAATCAAAGATTGGTCTATTGGTCATTGGAATGGTGAAAAGTAAGAGAAATGAAACTAGAAGAGCTGATTTTATTTGCAGACGTGAGTTATCAGTAATAAATTACTATTTACGTCATCTTTACAAACTGAGTGGGATAAAGACAAAATATCAAGGGGGGTAATTTGATTAAATATATCTGTTTATAGCGAATTTAAACTTTTATTTTTCAAAGACAAAATATTTGACGATGTCAAAAATCACTTTTTTTAATTAAAAGAAAAAATTATTTAAAATTTGACTTTTAGACATGAACACTAATACTATGGGATTAAATATTTGATCTTAGTCTTAGCCCGACACAATACAGGAAATAAAATGTTGAAAAAGATTTTATACAGATTATTTTAGAGGTATCAAAAGTGTTGTTTCAGCTTACAAACCTCCAATAATTGTCATGTAAGGAACAAATAATAGATAACTTAATCGATGAGATAATCTTGTATTTTATACGTTTATTGTTCAAATGTGTGAAGCTATGTTGTTAAAAGAAACGGTAGTAGCAAATGTTTAGTGGTTTTTTAAAAAAATGTAGTGATAAACAAACCAATACATTTCCATAAAATATCGATATTCCCACTAAAAGGCTTTCTGAGTCATCTTTTAGCTTGACCTGTCTCATTCGATACTTCTGTAACCAGGATTTCACTTATTCGATTTCCATATTAGCATGACCTACTTTCGGCCGACTCCGTCCATATTTTGGTGGATCTAACTGCCAGACTGACCAGAAACGTGTTGACTCAGACAGCGACCATATCTTGTCTTACTTCTAGCAGCGATAACGTAATATAAGATTCTTTTGGTCCATTACCTTCGGTCGATCTGAGCGGAAAAGGCCAGAGAGAGAGAGAGAGAGAGAGAGAGAGAAGAGAGAGAGAGAGAGAGAGTGTCCGCCGTCTCTGTCTACAGACGTATACTTTCATTAACAGCCAAGATTGATCCCAAAGGTGGAATTTCTTGATAATTCTTCATGGAGCCGGTCCACTTGTTTATGGACCCGTTTATTGTTTTATTGGACAGTCGATGGAAAACAATCGCTGTCTGACTTGTATCAGCTGTAATGGCTTCTGGTCTCCGGTGCATGGTGAGTCTGGCTCCCAGGGGTGGGGTGGCGAGTCATGTGTTGTGGTCAAGGGATCAATGACCAGACACTGACTTGTATTACAACAATCCAATTGTTATTAATTGGTTGACAACTACCAGAATATGTCCAAGTCTGGCCAGGAATGGTGAATGGATAAAGAATAATTGAGACCAACCAAAACCCCACCAACCCCCCCCCCCCCCCCCCACACACACACACACAAATTCATCTTTTACCAAACAGTACAATATGAGGTAGTGTTAAGAACTATGCACTGAAGATCTATCCTCAACAACTGAATGCTAATATCCCAATTGATAGTTTTCACAATCCACTTAAAGATGATGTTCCTGTCCACACAGTTGATTGTCACAATCCATGGCGTAAACTTGTTGCTCCAACCCACACAAGTTAATTTGTACAATTGTTCCTGCCCACAGGGTGGATATCCACAATCCACATTAACTTATTTATGTGGTAGGTGTTCATCTACTTTATACCCAAAAGGGTTCTTTCATGCAGTTCTAAAATGAACGGTCAGTCTCTCGTATATTTTGTGTGGTGTTTCTAATCAACTGAAGCCCTTTTATCACATGACAAAACTAGGCCAGTCGTGGATGTTGCTGATTAAATGACCTCTTAACTTGACCCAGCTTATTTCATGTACAAAATGGCGGCTAACTCAGCCACCTCAGTGAATCTGACAATAATATTCTATGATAGGGCAATCTGATTGTATAATACAATAACATGGTATACACATTTGTAAAGCTTCTTGTCTCACCAAAGCCCACGGTCTACAGATGTATAGAACTAATTGTCTCACCAAAGCCCATGGTCTACAGATGTATAGAACTAATTGTCTCACCTAAGCCCATGGTCTACAGATGTATAGAACTAATTGTCTCACCTAAGCCCATGGTCTACAGATGCATAGAACTAATTGTCTCACCTAAGCCCATGGTCTACAGATGTATACAACTAATTGTCTCACCAAAGCCCACGGTCTACAGATGTATAGAACTAATTGTCTCACCAAAGCCCACGGTCTACAGATGTATAGAACTAATTGTCTCACCAAAGCCTCTGTCAGCACCAACTTACCTATAATTTTATTTTATCTACAGGCGTTATTTCCGAATTTCGATTCCCCTTTATGCAGTAACATGACATGTAATCAATACAACATCCCAAGTTACCAAACGTGGGCCGTTAGCGAGAGCTCACGATTTATGCATATGTATTTTATGTAAATCTGTCTCCCTCCGTGTCTGGCTTCTGGTCCTTACCTCAAGCCGTTTGACCTCTCGCTATTGTAGTTACACGTCACTGTTAGGCGGTTGGGGGTAATAAATGCACATAAGTGCAATCATGGGAGAGAATTCTACCATCTCTCTCATCACATAAGTGCAATCATGGGAGAGAATACTACCATCTCTCTCATCACAGTTGATCCATGATTGAAGCTGTTCGAATTCAAACATTAGTATTACCAAAGACAAAGAGTTGCACCAAGGGAGGTGAGCAAACAAACTGAGGTAAAGTAATGAAGGGAGAGTGGCCTTAGTGTTGAGGTTAAGTTTGCATAAGTTTGTTATGGGCACACAATTATTTATGGTATACAGTGGATAAAGAGAGTTAAGTCATAAAGAGCTCCATTTTTATTTTTTATTTATTTTTATTATTATTATTTATTTATTTTGCTGTTTTTAAAAAAAATATTTTAGTTTTTTTTATTCTTTTCTAAAATATTATTTAAAAATGTATTTTTTTCTTTTTTTAGCGCATTTTCGAGATGTCGAAATCGCTATTGCCCCCGTTTTGTCCGTCTGTCTGTCATCACCATGATCACAGGATCCATAAGTCCTAGACCCATGATGTATATATGTTTTTTGTATGTCCTGACCTGCCATTGGTGCATCAACACTCAGTTACTCGATCCGTTAAAAAACCCCGTTAAAACTACCAAAAAACTTTGCGAATCGAGAGTTAACACTGGCACAAGGAACGGGCGCCATTGCCGGAAGTCGAATACATAGTTTTTCAAGCATTCAAGAGTGGTGTGAAATCGTGCAAAAGAATTAATTAGTGTTTTTTTTAGTTGACGTCATTAAAATATGTGTAAAAGTTTAGAGAGTTTTACTTCATCATTTTTGGTGACTTGTAGTTAGGTTAAAGAGAAAATAATTTTTTTTTTAAATGTAAAAATTTTAAAATGTAAAGAAATGACTTTTAAATTTAAAAATGTCAGGTATATTCATTACACAAGAAAATTCATAAAAATATGTATAAAATCTAAACACAATTACTGATAACTACATAATGCTGATATCTAACATAAGTACATAAGTACTGATACATAATACGAAAATGCGCTAACACGTCCTGAGTTCCAAAAGGGACCAGGCTTAACATGATTTTTTACTACTTTCTTCCTTGATTCCTGGTGTATCGTGGCCAAACTCAGACCAGTTATATGTGTAACTGTAATTAATGGTACACATATATGTAAAATTGTAGGGTAAAAGTAATACGAGGAACATCATAGCGACGACGATTGTTAACTATTCGCTTTGTTTAACTTTGTCCGCATCAACGTGATCAGTGCGATTTATCTGAATGTCCGATGGTTGAAAGTGGTTATTAATATAATGTATATAATATTATGTCTTGACATATACCGGTATCTACTACAATGAGAAATCACGAACATCAAGTAAAATATATTGAACTTTTAAAAAGATTATATCCAGGGAATCATCTCAGTCTTGTTATGAGGAGAATCGTGATATTTTAAAATTTGAGCCTAAATATTTACTGTCTACCAAAGAACAAAATAAACTAGAACAAAATCAAACTAAGAACCGCAAGACCCATTAACGGCAATTGTTCAAATAAACAAGAATAATTCCATTAGTAAATCACTAAACCTAAAAACACTTGAGGATAAAGGACGGAGAGCAAAGTCGTATCTATATATAAGGCATTAAATGGTTACTTGTAAATACAACACAAACATCTCATACATTACTTAGAAATACAACACAAACATCTCATTATACATTACTTAGAAATACAACACAAAAATCTCATACATTACTTAGAAAGAAATAGGGATTTTTTAAAAAAAAACTTTTCTCGTCCCATATTGTCAGGGGAGGATTAAGACTGCACGGGGCCCCTGGCTGCAATCAAACGGGGGACCTATCCAGTCAGCGTCCCTTTAAATATAATGCTTGCTAGCAGCTAATATAAATATAAGACTGTAAGTAAATAGTCCATTGGTTCCTTGATCATGCTTTGTGCTTGGGAATGGCGTTCCCAACCAAAAATATTAATCATGAAAAAAAACAAAAACGAACACGAAGAAATAACTGTTGAAGTGTTTGTGGTATATTAGAATTGAGTGTAAAAAGAAAAATTATTTTAAAAATATGCCACCACTACGATTCGATCCCCACATCGCTTGCACCACAAGTCTACACTCTTACACACGGCACGGCCAGCAGTAATATGGTAAATTTTAAATATATAAACATTATTCTATAATATGTTTTAGTAGTGCGCCATTTGAATCAAGTTTTTCGATTATTTGACTATCGGGTCTGAATAACGATCAGATTAATCGATAAGATTTTTTTTTCAATTTATATTTTCTAGGGCTCGTGCAAACATTTGTACACTTTTATTATAAAAGTTTGGGGGCCCCAAAACCATCGGGGGCCCCTGGCTGAAGCCCTTTCATCCCCCCCCCTTAATTCACCGTAGCATATTCTAATAAAATATATATATATATATCCTTTTTTCTGCCTGCCATTCAAGTTTGGAATGGGTTTCTTCAACAAACCAGGAAAATCGGCACAATATCAACATTTAAAACTCTACTTAACATTATTTAAGACTAAACATAAACCATGGATAAGCGCATTGCGCAATAATCTTCTTTATAAAAGGAGCATCTGTAATATATAAAATAACTGTTAGTCTGGTATCAGTTGAATTAGTCATAACATATTAGTAACTATAATAAATATGAGAGCACGTCAACTTTATTGGAAAACTATTACACGTCAAGTCTATTGGACAACTATTACACGTCAAGTCTATTGGACAACTATTACACGTCAAGTCTATTGGACAACTATTACACGTCAAGTCTATTGGAAAACTATTACACGTCAACTCTATTGGACAACTATTACATGTCAAGTCTATTGGACAACTATTAACAACAAAACATTCATATCGGTCATCGTATGGTGTGTGTATCGGTCATCGTATGTTGTGTGTATGTGTCATCGTATAGCACGTGTATCCGTCATCGTATAGCACGTGTATCCGTCATCGTATAGCACGTGTATTGGTCTTCGTATGGCACGTGTATTGGTCATCGTATAGCACGTGTATTGGTCTTCGTATGGCACGTGTATTGGTCATCGTATAGCACGTGTATCCGTCATCGTATAGCACGTGTATTGGTCATCGTATGGCACGTGTATTGGTCATCGTATGGCACGTGTATTGGTCATCGTATAGCACGTGTATCCGTCATCGTATAGCACGTGTATCCGTCGTCGTATAGCACATGTATTGGTCATCGTATAGCACGTATGTCGGTCATCGTATAGCACGTGTATTGGTCATCGTATAGCACGTGTATCGGTCATCGTATAGCACGTGTATCGGTCATCATATGGCACGTGTATCGGTCATCGTATAGCACGTGTATCGGTCATCGTATAGCTCGTGTATCGGTCATCGTATAGCACGTGTATCGGTCATCGTATGGTACGTGTATCGGTCATCTTATGGTTCGTGTATCGGTCATCGTATGGTACGTGTATCGGTCATCGTATGGTACGTGTATCGGTCATCGTATGGCACGTGTATCGGCCATCGTATGGTACGTGTATCGGTCATCGTATGGTACGTGTATCGGTCATCGTATGGTACGTGTCTCGGTCATCGTATGGTACGTGTATCGGTCATCGTATGGTACGTGTATCGGTCATCGTATGGTACGTGTATCGGTCATCGTATTATGGTACGTGTATCGGTCATCGTATGGTACGTGTATCGGTCATCGTATGGTACGTGTATCGGTCATCGTATGGTACGTGTATCGGTCATCGTATGGCACGTGTATCGGTCATCGTATGGCACGTGTATCGGTCATCATATGGCACGTGTATCGGTCATCGTATGGCACGTGTATCGGTCATCGTATGGCACGTGTATCGGTCATCGTATAGCACGTGTATCAGTCATCTAGTACGCATGAGATTGCCCATGAACTTTCTCATGATATGACGACAATTGGACGCTAATTGTCAATCATGTGATCAAACGCCATGAATAGAATTGGATGTTTTGTGGTTTAGAGTACGATTAGAGTCTAATGTTTGGAAGCAGAGCTTAGAATGAGATTATCAGACATCACACAATCCTTGAATTGTGTGTCCTGCCCGTGATGTATTCAGCTGGGAACTCAAATTTCCACGTATCGCTACATTATTGACTCCGCTAATAAAATACAATATTGGCTAAAAACTCTCCGTCTCTCCCCACAATTCCCTAATTTCGTTTTATTGAGTACGAAGTGCGAGCGGGATGCAAAAAGTCGACAAAGGGCAGATGCTAATGTAGCGAGCTCAGCATTGATCCCATGGCCAGCACGCACCAGTGACTCACGGCCGAGTTCACAAAATTCTGTGTAAACCCAACCGTGGTCTGAATCAACTCCGCTGGATCGTCTCTTTCATTCACTCCAATACCAGCGCTTTCATTGCGTCACACGCAGACGGTCCACTGCACAAGTCGAGCCTCTTAATACAATATTTTATGCGAGACTTGGTGGCTTTGTGCGTGATCTCCCTTGTTAACATGGCGTCTGTGTTGGTTTCGTTTTTATGTTCGGGTAATAAAATCTACGCCGAAGAAGCGCGTTAATAATAGTGTATGTTATACTAGGATGGAGTTCTTAACTTGTCATAAACTATGTACTAGATGGAATTTAGTCCCATTTATTAACACTATTTAAAAAACAAAAAACAAAAAAACCAAACAAACAAACAAACAAACAAACTACAATTGCTCAAATTTATTTTTTAAATGTCAATGTGGTATGAATACATTGCCTATACATTGGCGATGTTTTAAAATCCCTTAGTCTATTTTTTTTTTTACCGTCTTGTTCTCTCTGTCTTTCTGTCGGTCGTGGTCCCGCCTGCACACCAAAGGAAAATAAAGTAAAAAGGACCCACTTCCCATAATCCTATCGAGCTGCAATTTTGCAAATAGACTTTTGTCACCCAACAATGCATTGTATCGAAATTTCTAATCGATCGAATTTACCAAAATTAAATTACTGAATATTAGGTTTATCTTTATGTAGCATGAGTAGCCGTCTGCTATAGTTGACCTCCACAAGTCACTGGAGGTTCATTCCAGCGCTCGATGTCACAGGGATCTGTCTCGCGGTTCGTAATATATTGAACATAATCAATGTTGTACTTTTAGTTATGTCTCATATATATAAGGGATTTATAGTCACAAACGGATTAATTTTTAAATGTCATTCAATGGTTCTGTTTGCTGATACATGAATGTGTTAAACTAGGAATCAGTTACTCCAAGTAACATAGCTTCGTTAGTGGTGATTGGAGCACCCAGTGGCGTAGCTTAGTTAGTGGTACTTGGAGCACCCAGTGGCGTAGCTTCGTTAGTGGTGATTGGAGCACCCAGTGACGTAACTTGGTTAGTGGTACTTGGAGCACTCAGTGGCGTAGCTTGGTTAGTGGTACTTGGAGCACCCAGTGACGTAACTTGGTTAGTGGTGATTGGAGCACCCAGTGGCGTAGCTTAGTTAGTGGTACTTGGAGCACCCAGTGGCGTAGCTTGGTTAGTAGTACTTGGAGCACCCAGTGGCGTAGCTTCGTTAGTGGTGATTGGAGCACCCAGTGACGTAACTTGGTTAGTGGTACTTGGAGCACTCAGTGGCGTAACTTGGTTAGTAGCACTTGGAGCACCCAGTTGCGTAGCTTGGTTAGTGGTACTTGGAGCACCCAGTGGCGTAGCTTGGTTAATGGTACCTGGCGCACCCAGTGGCGTAGCTTCGTTAGTGGTGATTGGAACACCCAGTGGCGTAACTTGGTTAGTGGTACTTGGAGCACCCAGTGGCGTAGCTTGGTTAATGGTACCTGGCGCACCCAGTGGCGTAGCTTCGTTAGTGGTGATTGGAGCACCCAGTGGCGTAACTTGGTTAGTGGTACTTGGAGCACCCAGTGGCGTAGCTTGGTTAATGGTACCTGGCGCACCCAGTGGCGTAGCTTCGTTAGTGGTGATTTGAGCACCCAGTGGCGTAACTTGGTTAGTGGTACTTGGAGCACCCAGTTGCGTAACTCGGTTAGTGGTCCTTGGACTGGACCTATAATATTTTACGCACTTTTTTTACGAACATTAAAACAACCTCCGCCATTGCCCATAAATCCCCACCAACTTAGAGAAAATGCAGGCCAATACGAATAATCCCCTCCACCCCAATGTGACTAACATCACTTCACCCACTAGATGTACACAAGTGGACAAATGCCAATGTTAAAAGGACATACACAAATTATTTCTTCATTACTGATAATAATGGTTTAACTTTCTGTATACATTATGAAAAAAAACTCCTCAATAATAGAAATTCCTTAGTGTGTACCTGCAGGTTCAAAGAAGCGATTAGGACACTTGTATCTATACTTATCTTTACTGTTTATATTGACGTTTATATCTACACTTATCTCTATAGTTGCCTCCTCACTTATCTCTGAAAATCTATTATAACTAGGAGTGTTCCGAATTTCGGCTCCGGACCCGACAAATACGGAATCCGGCTTTTTTTTAATTACAAATCCGGCTCCGGCATAATTTCGCTACATAAATCCTGCGCCGGATTTAAAAGTTTGAATCCTGTACAGCCTTAATTATAACAAGTTTACCACACAGTGCACAGTCATCAAATCCAATGATACTTAATACGTTTAAGATTTAAGATGTGAATTGCAAGGATAGCTGATACGTTCAATCTCTAGGAAACAAGAAAAGTCTTTTTGTTTCTTCAGTGTGCCAAAAACAACGAGCCGTTGTTTCCCGCCATGCCTTGTCTTCCAGACGACGTCAAGAACAAATAACATATTTGATTTCTCAGAGCAGTTTTTCTTGCCATTCTCTGCACATAAATCTCTCGTTTGGTCACGTGATCCCTGTAAACAACATAAACCAGCCTCCATCAAGTGGATTTATTTTTTAGCAGCCCGGACGAGTCGCCCAGCGAAGACCATTCAGACATGGCCGCAAGAGATTGGCCAGATTTTTTTAGAGAAACCGCTTTCTAAGAACCGTTGCCGTTGTGTCAGATTGCCAGGATTGAAATAACGGGGAAAAGAACAAAAATCGGATTGATCTGAAGATTTGAAGGGCACTTTTTTTTTGGCGGTTTGGTGGGGGCGAGGGGGGGGGGTCATACAGCCAGCTTGAAAGCGGAGAGCCAGGATATTGTGTGTAGAAAAATCATCTAAATATATGTTAAATATTCAAACACGTCCATTGAAGATGTTTAGAGGAAATCCGGACAAAATTAAATGCGAGCCATTTGTAAGAGATAAGAATTGGAATTTGTTTTGATTTCCAAAGAAATAATTAATAACTGTCTGGAGTTTATCATCCGCTGTTTTCTTTTGTCAGCTGTTTTATTTTCTTGTCAACATATTTCTTTTTTGGCAAGTTCTTTGGCGCGTGAGAAAAAACAACAAATACGGCCTATAGAATTGTTCGTTGTTTCTTTTGTTAAAAAAGCTGTATAACGACGTCACATTTTATATCTAGACGTCATCTTAGTGGATACAAATTGCATTAATTGTTATATCCAGTTGACAAAAAGTCTAAAAACAAAAATCTAATTTTACCTAATCTAGTCTTAAGTCATAAACAGCCATTGCTTTATCATTAACTTGAAATAATTATTTGTCAACCTTTGAGTAGTTTTATGAAGGGAAACAGTATAATTAAATAACTGAAAGAGCTGTCACACAACCAGGCTTATGTAAGTCTTGATTATCTTATTGTTACTCAGTTAAAATATTTAGTTTAGCTATGATCCTGTCGTGTTTAACTAGAGAATAATAAATATTAATAAAAGCCCAAGTCACTCACTGTCTCAGTTACGCTGAGGGACATAGTACAACAGTCTTTAGCAGTTAAAAGAGTAAGGTATCATTTTGGTTTAGAGACTTACAAAGCGTGTGGTGTTTCTCTCTCGTCGTAAACTATTATTTGTTATCATTGTTTGAGCTTATATTTTAATTTTGGAAAAGGGAACGATGTAAAAAGAGGATTTGATGATTTATAAATTGTAAAATACTTTGTGTACATTTCAAGAAGCTTAAAATTTCTTATTTATCGAACGAATTACTTGGGCTTTTGAAAAAAGTGGGTGCCCTACAACCCCTATTAAATGATATTTATTCAATAGAAGGCCGGTTGGTCGCTCATTGTAGAGGGACAGGGGATGGTTGAGTTTTCAGAGATATTGTAACATTGTCTCCGTCGGTATTAAGAGCATTAAGAAATGTGTCTGTCGGCGGTATAGCCTACACTATTTTTTATTCTATATTTTTAAAAATTTATACTTGTCAACAGATATTCACGTTATTATCGGAGAACTTAAGGCTCACATTTTTTATAGACTGAATTATTTTGTAAAGTATTTTAATCAAATTCCTTTTTAAAAAAAGGAAAAATTCAATAGTTAGGTAAACAATGGAGCCAACATAAAAGAAGAAGGGGATTAATCCAAAGCGTTAACATTGTCTCTTTTCTCAATCTCTGAGACAGCTGACGAGAAATACACGCTGTAAGTAAATCAGGGGGTTAAGGGATGTATACAGTTGAAGTGTAAGATAGCAGACCCTTGTGGCTGGGGTGCATACAATAAACGTGGGTGTCATGTCCTTGTGGCTGGGGTGCATACAATAAACGTGGGGTGTCATGCCCTTGTGGCTGGGGTGCATACAATAAACGTGGGGTGTCATGCCCTTGTGGCTGGGGTGCATACAAATTGTGTATAGCACTTGGTATATAAGACATGAGAGTTACATTTATATTCCATCTCACTACCTCAAAACATCTGTGATGCCTTGGGTTGGAGGTTCGATACAACCTTGGGTTGGAGGTTCGATACAACCTTGGGTTGGAGGTTCGATACAACCTTGGGTTGGAGGTTCGATACAACCTCGTGTTGGAGGTTCGATACAACGTGTATACAATATTAGCATCTTGAAATGTGGTGTTGCTGGGGGCGGGGAGGGGGGTTGATGTTAGTTTATTAGGCTGGGGCGGTAATCGAAGCTGAATGTACAGATGAAATAAATTGGTACGGTCCATTTGACAGCTAGTACCGTGTAGTGAAGGATTGTCTAAAACTATGTTCCATGTATTAATCTTGTCTTACATTATGTTCCATGTATTAATCTTGTCTTACATTATGTTCCCATNCATGTATTAGTCTTGTCTTACATTATGTTACATGTATTAGTCTTGTCTTACATTATGTTCCATGTATTAATCTTGTCTTACATTATGTTCCATGTATTAGTCTTGTCTTACATTATGTTCCATGTATTAATCTTGTCTTACATTATGTTCCATGTATTAGTCTTGTCTTACATTATGTTCCATGTATTAGTCTTGTCTTACATTATGTTCCATGTATTAGTCCTGTCTTACATTATGTTCCATGTATTAATCTTGTCTTACATTATGTTACATGTATTAATCTTGTCTTACATTATGTTCCATGTATTAATCTTGTCTTACATTATGTTCCATGTATTAGTCTTGTCTTACATTATGTTACATGTATTAATCAAATCGATTTCATTAGGACCCATAGTGTTTGAGCATTTTGGTGCAGTGTTGAAACCATGCATAATACAAGATAGTTATAATAAAATAAGCCAGATTGAGTAGATTATACTAGACAAGTTTTTCCCAAATGAACTAACTCTAGTAGACCAATCAAAATATTTTATACTCATTTTGCATACATCAAATACATACTGTCACCAATGTGTGGGGGGTCATTTATCTTCTCCTTTAAAGACTTTTGTCATTTCGCGACGGAAATCTATCTATTGAAACACGCTAACATCCGGGTTTTTAACCCTGACAATTAAGACTTGCAAACAACAATCCATCACTAACACAGCGGTGGAGCTCTTGGTGTTCAAAAGAACGTGACTTTGACTTCATTTTTTTAAAAATTAAGTTTAATAATATTTAAGTTACAATAATATTCAGATATCAATATTTTGGACAATGGAATGTTTTTGAACGTATTGACATCGAGCATATAACTGGGTTTGTAGGAGATACAAGGCAGGGATCAGCCACACATGCAGGGTCTTAGTTGGGTTTATTCATTTCCTAATCCTAAGCTCAAAGAATTACAGAAATATAAAAGATAGTTCAAGACTTTAGACCTGAGTAAAATCTAAACTCATGCAGAGAAAATTTTTATTGGCGGAAAAGGTCCGACAGAAAAAGTTTCCATATCAATAACGCCAATAATTCCAATTAATTTTATTTGTAATCATCAATTAAAACCTAAATTAATTTTTAATTTAATTAATTATATTGTTTAGCCCAAAAAGTTATTCACCATTTTAATTCCAGTGCAAACTACCTCGAATAATTTAATAGATACTGCTGTAATGCTCTCATTATTGTTGCGTTTTCATTGTGTGATTAGTTCTACTGACAAGAATCGTGTAGTAATTCATTGTGTGATTAGTTCTACTGACAAGAATCGTGTAGTAATTCATTGTGTGATTAGTTCTACTGACAAGAATCGTGTAGTAATTCATTGTGTGATTAGTTCTACTGACAAGAATCTTGTAGTAATT
>MUZC01001178.1:2117007-2128534 GCA_002072015.1 Radix auricularia | reverse complement strand
CCCCCCCCCTTCCAAGTACGTCACACTTTCGAACAAATTTTTATCATCAACAAAATAATTAAAAACACCGCTACGTCACACATGACCGGACCTCCCCTAGTGTCACACTTTCTTACAACCCGTCCCCCGCCCCCCTCCGGGGCGTTACGTACTTTATGGGCGGTCCCTAATCATTACGATACAATACAATACACTATACAATAACGATACGTTAAAATATATCGGTACACTGAAACGGTTCGACACATTAAAACATATAGATAAACTTTAACATAACGATACACTATACAATAACTATACGTTTAAATATATTGGTACACTGAAACGGTTCGATACATCAAAACATATAGATAAACTTTAGCATAACTATACACTATAACATAATGATGTACTCTCTGTATTGATGATGAGGGAGTTAGTACTGACAATCAGCTCTGGTAAAAGAAATGTTTTTAAGTTCCATGTGGACTATTGTGGTGTGGAGGAGTTGCTTTTGGAATTCTAAATTCAACGGGATCTTTTAAAAGATAGATTAACCCCTGATATTGTTTCAGTAATGTTATGTTTTTAGTTCATGCACATTTCAAAAATCTATCTATTGTATTGTTGGAGCAGATCCCCAAAGATTAGAATCCAGTATATTTATTACTAGTGAAAATCTTGGCAAACTTTCTCCTAACTTTTCCGTTTATGGATTAAGCTCTAGGACCGCCTTCCCCTTGCTGGCCCTGTTATCACACTGACATCTTCTGTCGTCCAGTAATGGACAAACTTCCACAAGAATAAATGTGACGTGGCAAAAGTCTCGACGAAAAGGCAAGTAGCAAGGAAAGAATTTTTAAAAAAAACGAAAAATGTTATAGAAGAAGGCTGAGTAAGAACTAACGTATTTGAGCCATCTGTGTTTTAATTAGATCTACGTCATGTTGGAAGAAGAGTGGAGCTTCTACACGTCACCCCCACCTTTAACAAAAAATCTGTTTACCACATTTACTCGGAGAATTCCCATTCATTGGCTTTAGAAAAAACGCGAAAAGTAGAGCTTTTGAATTTCACTTTTTCTTTCACGTAGACTCATAAGTTACTGATAATTGGAAAGGTTCATGAAGTAACTAAATATAAAAAAAAAAATATCTGAAAAGGCCTTAATGCCAAATTAATAGTAGGCCACATTAGCCGAATGAGCCCATTAAATTAAGTTTGATTATTGTTTTCAAGTTAAATATGTCAACGTTTCTAGAATTTCAGGCAGTAAAGAAACAAGCAACGGTTCTGTCCCTGACAGATTTGTTTTCATAAACTCTTAAATCGACCATTTGAACTTGGATGTGGCACCTCACTATCACGTACCCAGATTCCCGTCAACTTGGATGTGGCACATCACTATCACGGACCCAGATTCCCGTCAACTTGGGTGTGGCACATCACTATCACGGACCCAGATTCCCGTCAACTTGGATGTGGTACATCACTATCAAGGACCCAGATTCCCGTCAGCGTGTAAAAAAGGTAGCGATTGATGTCCAAAGATTCATTAATCATTTTATCACTGTGAATTGACTGGTAGGGGCGAGGAATAGCCTATAAGTTTAAATTTTGTTTATGGGTTGTCGTTGTTGGTTTTTTCTTCTAAAAGTGAGGACATGGTGGTCCAGCAGCAGGTGCACTCGGCTGGCGTACCGAGAGATGTGTGCTCGAGTCTCTGCCAAGACAAGGATTTTTTCCCTGGGGCCACCCAGCTCCGATAGGCACCTGACAGAGTTGGCGGCTTGGCTCTGTGCCACATAATACACACCATTCATTCCGGCATGGCTCTGTGCCACATAATACACACCATTCATTGCCGGCATGGCTCTGTGCCACATAATACACACCATTCATTGGCATGGCTCTGTGCCACATAATACACACCATTCATTGCCGGCATGGCTCTGTGCCACATAATACACACCATTCATTGCCGGCATGGTCTATTGTTCCTATTAGAACATAAGACTCAATAATATTTCTTTCATTAGTATGATTATGATTTGAATGCACAGATAATATAGCCATTTATGTCAAAAGTGCTTATATTGGTTTTTAATGGCTAAAAACGCCAAGAACTATAATGAAATTTAAACACTTATTCAAGTATGTCAGCTCTTTAATAATCCAGTAGCGATATATTGTTATTTAATGAGGGACTTTACCATCACGACACATTACTCACAAGTCAATACTCCATCATAAGCTACCACATATATACACGTATTAATCTTGATGCCTGAGCCAACGGAGTTTTTTTTTCCTTTTTATACATCAGTTGCGTTTTTTTTTTTTTTTTTTTTTTTTTTTTTGTTTGTTAGTTAGTTTATTTGTTGTTGTTGTTTTTTAAATCCCATAACCTCTTTTGTTTTCGATGTCGTAGAGGATTCTGATGTTTCCATTAGAACATTCTCGGGCTTAATAGACACTGGCGACGCCCATCCCTTTCCAGGTCAGCGGAGGACTTTCTTAGCGTTAGTCATTTCTCAACATTTTTTATAGTGGCTTTTTGTGGGCTCGATCCCACGCCCCTCAGCTTGTGAGGCGAGCGAATTATCGACTTCGCTACCCATGTTGCGTTTAGTGCTTCATATTTTGTTTTTAAATTTTCATGGAACACATTTGCCTTTAAATAAATGGTGTTTAAATATTGAAATAGTACAAGGGCGTAAAAACAAAGTACGGTGACGTAACACGAGGTATAGGGGTTTATGTAACAATTTACTTTTTTTATGGTTTAATCCACAATATCGCGTGACCAATCATTCCAGTTATTCTGCCAGCACTCCCACCTTTTACCCCAGACATCCATGACAGTAACTCACCGACTCCGGGATAGTATAGGACTATGTTCAAGCCACTTGCAAAAAAGTATTACAACAAGGATACATATTCCTTGCCACACATATACCTAGCCACACAATTTCCTAGCTACACATATTCCTAACAACACATTTTCCTTGCTACGTAGGACGCAATAATCTTCTGTATAGAATGAGCGTCTGTAACAGATAAAATACCCATATCCCTAGCCATACATAATATCTCCAAGCTCTGATTCCCGGGATTATAATCTCTACCTTTCCATCCCCTCGCACTAACAGCCCAAATAATGCCCTTAGCCATTCATTTCAGATTGCCGCATTTTCCGAGCCCCAGGACGTAAAAAGGCTGTCAAACTGGCAGGGAAGCCATTAGCCTTGCCGGGGAAGAGCTGCCTCTAGAAGCCAAAGATCAGTTTGGCCTGTCAAGTTTCCGCTTGTCTGTTGGCTTGTCCGATTGGCATCGATGTGCTGTCTTTAAGTCCTACTTCTCCTGGCGTCATTAAGTTAGGGCATTCGGAGGTAAATGGACAAGAGGATCTACGGAAGAATGTGTGTGTTTGTGTGTGTACGTTTGGGGGGAGGTTACGGCAATGTCACTGTATTGTTGAAAGCGAAGCGATTTGTTATACGTTGAGGAAGATTAACATAAGAGCGTCGTAAATTATTTATTTTATATTGATTTCATCATAGAAAATTTTAATTTCAAATCTTTTAGTCAACTATTACAATAAGACCTGTCTGTGGTCCCCTTACATATAGATTATCTGTGCTATTGGAAACCATACTGAGTGAAAACATTCGATAAGTCAGATATATTTTCTATATATACACTATATATCGCATTGTGTCATCAATTAAATGCTTTGAGTTTTGTTCAAAACTCATCATTTACTATGGTAAGTATCATTATCGTAAAATTTTGCTATAAGTTTTATTATGGTAAGTTTTGCTATGATAAGTCTATTATTATGGTAAGTTTTGCTACGATAATTATCATTATGGTAAGTTTTTCTATGATAAGTGTTACTATGATTGGTTTTGTTATGAAACGTTTAACTTTGAAACATTTAAATTTGATACGATTTACTAAAAGTTTTAGTAGGATACGTTTACTATTAGAATACGTTTTATTTTGATACAATTTAATGTGATAAGGTTTACTTAGATGGCTTTTAGCTTTAATAGGTTTACCATGACAGGTTTACTTTGATGGCTTTTAGCTTTAATAGGTTTACCATGACAGGTTTACTAAGAATCGTTTTACTATGATACGTTTAGATAAAACAATGTATTAGAATAGTTTTTCTAATGTTTTAATATGAAACCTTTCACTTGAACGGCAAACGAATTTAACAAATTATAAATATATAAGAATAATAAAATAAATTTATCAAAGTGTGAAGTATTTTTGGTATACAGAAGCAGATTCAACCAGTGTATTGCTTGCAGTGAGGTTTGTTTTCAATATCTAGATCCGTGTTAAAGAACTTGAGAATCCTTTGTCCCAAGGATCCTGTGACTTTTGCAGATGGTCTGCCAGCCATTTGCTCCAAATGAGAATAGAAAATCAAATTTTCGTAGAAAACTCTGTGGTGCATGGTTTTTTGGGTAAGGGTGATTAGTGCACTGTGAAGGGGCGGTTAAAAAGGAGATTGATGAAGGCTCCAGCAATTAGCGTAATTGGCGAGGTTAGAGCACTCATTTTTTAGGAAGAGGTGTGGTCAAATAGTTCATTGAGAGGTGGATCAAATCCTATGTATCCTTTTGGGATTTCCATGAAAATGTGTTGTTTTCTGTGCTGTTTTTGTATTTCCGGTATTGATTAATTTACGTGTATCTTACTTTTATTAAACATATCTCCCCACAATAAATATTAAAACCCATCAGTAGGTTTACTGTCACTTTACATATGGGTTATTTATATGCAAGGAACGACAAGATTACATATTTTAATCATCGTAATGAGAAATGTTTTATAATATATATATATATTATAAAAAGTGCATCTGCACGTGATTCAAATCAGTTGGCTACCTATATAGTTCATCTACATGTCTATACGGCTACTTTGAGTGTTCAACTAATCTACATGTATGTATGGCTACATAAAGTGTTCATCTGCATTTCTATTTGGCTAATTTGAGTGTTCATCTACCTGAATGTAAGGCTACATAAAGTGTATATCTACATTTCTATATTGCTACATAAAGTGTTCATTTAACTATATACATTTCTGCTAAAAAGCTGTGCCAGAACGATTAATTCCATCATCCGTTCAAAACGATTATTTAGCGTCTAGCGTACGGTCCTTAGCGATCGGGTTTTGAGAGTACATGACCCGAACAGAACGATTGATCTGTTGGCGAATCAATAACGATATTTTCATCTGTTGGGGACTAAGAAACCTTTAATTGTCGTGCTGAAAGAGTTGGCTACATTGAATGGGGGCGGACGTAACGATGGGGTTCAACTATTGACTTGCACGTGTCAGTGTTCACTTATTAACTTGGCGATGATAGGGTTTAAATTATAGCCATAAAGATTAACAGTTCGTTATAGAGTGGTGGGGGAATATAGGCACACAAACACAGGCCTTAATTACTATTAAACATGGATCTGAATGATGATGTAAAAATTAGTGAGTATATTTTTTTAAAAGTCAGATGAGATACGGGGGTAGATGAGAGAGTTAACATTTGAAACGGGGTTTGACAGGTTTAACGTGAAATGGGATTCGGGGCAGTGGCGGCGTTAGGTAAGCGCGGGGCCTAGTGCCAGCAATGACCCCGCGGGGCCAGAGTACTAGTAAAGATCGCTAAGCACCAGTATGCTATGATATTTAAAAATATGAAATATCTTGATTATTGTGTAATTTTAATAACGCGTGTCACCTTTTTATTAAAAGTTGTAACGGTGTAATGCTTTCAAAGACGTCTAGAGCTACGCTACGGAATTTGACCTTCAAAAAGGATTACAAGAGTGCCTCTTTCGTTTCTTTACAATCGTTTCCAGCATACGTTCTACCATCCACTCTTTGGTTCTTTATGTATAGGCTATTAACCAGGACGATACATGTTCAGGATCGAAACGCGGGGCCTACCTAAGCGCGGGGCCAGGGGCAGTCGCCCTAGTTGCCACCCCCAAACGCCGCTCCTGCCTCGGGGTTTAACAAAACAAATCAGCTTCAAGCATTCACCAATGTTTCCATCTTTCAGACACTGCCCCACGGCGAGATCACGGAAAAGAATCATTAGAAATTCAAGTCTTTGAACACTTGGCAGACATCCTGATTGGTCACGAAACTCTCATTAAAGTGGCTATCGTGGTCAGTTATTTTAAATAACAAAAACATATATTTTTTAAATCATATTTTATTTGATTTCAATTTCGCCCAAATTCATTTACAACATAAATGTGGCCTTATGTTAAAATTATTTTCTTCCAAAGTTTAATTATTTTTAAGATTCACTGACTGGCAATACTAGATGTGGATGACAGCGTACGAACTTTTTAAAAGGTACTAGATCTATTTGTTTCTTTTTAAGCTCATTTTTTAGAAACAATTAGACTATATAAAAAGGCTGATTCTTTCGATTGCAAATATCAAGGCTAAATTTAGAAGTGAAGCTCTCAGTGTTATTCAATAGTTGCTTTCCTAAATTCTTCATCTCGAAGTCCACGCTGGTCCGTCTCTTTGTTGATGCTCTTAACAATCGTTGTTAGTATCATAGATTAAATTGCAGATTTACACTAAATACTTATTTAAATGACGAAAAAGTAATTTGGAACATGATAATTTTCAATAAGCTTTGTGAAGTCAAATTTAATATCGTAACACGTGTTAAGCCATTGAAAACGCCATTATATAAAAACGCTGTTTTTACGTGACGTCACATTTCTTAAACACAGCCCCTCCCCTCACCACACATAGTCAAAAATGCGTAATCCCCCTCCCTAAATTATTTATGGACAATATCTATATATATAATTCTCCTCATGGTTCAACCATGCCGGACACCAAGATGTCTAATCCCACCAACCAATCAACTGGCAAGAAAAGATAGTGCAGAGGGTGGGTGTCATCGAGACCAACAATGCGTTCAATTGAGGACAATGATTTTGTTCCTTCAGAACAACCAAATAGCATGTATTTCGTAGCGTAATGGTTATTACATTCGCCTAACACGCGGAAGGTCGTAGGTTCAAGCCCCAGCTAAGACATTACTTTTTTTAATTTTTAAAAACTTTTGTGTTTGTGCCTATTCATTTCCCACTTTCTTTTCGAACATAACTTTGCATCACGGCTTTAAGCTTCGTTTCTCGACATTGGCAAAATAACTTCGTGCTCTCCGTTGTGCTCAGTGACAGAAAAGTAGTCACACACTCTCCTCAACAATTACTTTCATAAAATGTATTCTTTAGGCGCCCTCCCTCGCTATCCAGGCATGCGCAACTGTGTGTACCCGCAGTAGTGTGTACCTCATCGCTCCTTTTATTCTCAGTCACTTTGGTATCTCCTACATTCGTCTGAGCCACGTTGCCTTTCCACGTTCTATTCGATTCCGGCTGGTTTTGTTTGCTAACAGGGCCAAATGTTCAAAAAGATATGTCTGTATATTCCAAAACCTGTTTTCAGTCATGGACAATTGTATGTTGCTCTCTTTCGAGTTCCTTCTTTTCATTCACTCACAAACCCACCCCATTAGGACAACTGTGTTTTTTCAGGAAGTCTTCACTTTCACCTGTTACTTAATCATTAGAGATGTATGCTGCGGCGTATGCTACGACGCGGGTCAACTAGTTATTCATAAAACACCTCACCTAAATTTCCTTCTGGCCACTAATAACCCTGATCAGCTTAAGTTAACTTGAAGACTGATAATAAGTCCCTCCTGGTCTTCCATACTACAGACTTTCTATTTGTAAAGCCCGGTAAACAATCTTCAAAGTTAAAAGGTTTAACCACTGTTTCCTATCTAAACAAAACCATTTGTTACAGGCACGAGTCGCACGCGCCTGGTAACATGACTGCTAGACTGCCACATAACACGCCAACAGACTTCCTTAAGGGCAGCATCCATCTGTAGTGGAACAAGTAGCCTGTGGCGGCTCGTGACTCGTGGCTTTAGTTAGTCTTTGTCCTACTTTATATTTATATATATATATATTGATTGCAGATCGAAATACAAACGCTCAAAGAAAAGTAAAGAATCATTATAAAATCATGCACAATGTCAATGGAATTATTTTTTAACGTTCATGCATAAATCTTATGTTTATTATATCTAGTATATTCTATTCAACACGATGTTACATGCTGATGAAAACATAACAACCTCCCCAGTGGTGGATTTAGCTATAGGACAGGGGGCGGCCTGCCTCCCCGCGCCCCTGTTGTGTCTAAAATGGCGCCCCCTTAAGACGCCCTCGATGAACACCAAAAAGGTTTCACTAGAGCAGAAAAAGATTGCTAAACACAAAACATCTAATCAACATCAAACTGCAATACGACAATATTGGCTGGCTTAATATCGTATTTCAAAACTGTATTATCTGGTTTGATCAGTCAGGAGCGTCGCGAAGTGAAAAAGAAAAGAGAAGTATTGAAATGAATGATAGACGTAACGTTGTTCTTAGCAAAACAAGGTTTGCCATTCAGAGGTCACAGAAAATTATTGTTTTGGTAATGGTAGTTGTAGAAATACTGGAAATTTTTTGTGAAATGTTATTTTTATTAGCCTAATATGATTCCACTGTGGGCAGACATCTAAAGCTTCAAAAGAAAAACGAAATTTATTTAAGTAATGATGGGCAAATTGATTTAATTCAATCACTTGCATCTGAATTATCGGCGGCAATGCATAATAAAATTAAGTCTTCTCATTTCTTTTCGTTAAATTTTGATTCAACCATTGATATATCTATAATTGATAAGATGTCACTTTACGTTCAGCTTTAAGATCAGGAAATGTTGTCGAAAGATTTATAGGCTTTTATACTTTGGTAAACGGCAATTCTGCATTAGCATTTGCTGAGAAGATTCTAACAGAACTAAAATTACAAAAACGAAACGTTGATATCACAATCTGTTGAGGAAAGGCATACAATGGCGCATCTGTGATGTCTGGAATTAAGAGTGGCCTTTAAACTTTCACCCAATGTCATCTATATTCATTGTTGTGCCCTTTTTGTGATTTTGGTCACAATCGAAGCAATGTCTGTAAACAGTGATGTGCAGTTGTTTTTCGGCACAGCTGAAAGGTTGTATGCATTCTTTACGTCTAATTTACCACGTCTACATACTCTTAAAGAACATCATAAATCTCAATATGAATCTACTCTAAAAAAGACTTTCTGATACAAGATGGGGAAGCCGTAAACATGCAGTGGATGCAGTTGTTGGATCATTCTCTGCTTTTCTAGCCACTCTAGAAGATACAAATTCAAGGGAATCAACAGTTAATATAAAGAAAGTGTCAGAGCAGAAGCCATGGGACTGTTTTAATAACAAATTATTATTTTGTTTATGATGTTATTTGTACAAAAGTAGAGTATTATCTTCGTATTATCGAACTACTTGCAGCGCAAGGACATTTGCTTTGACATTGAAAAACGATTGATCGATGGTGGAAGAAATAAGTTTGTCAAAATGAAAAGCGATGAAGCTCTTTGAAATTCTGAAAGTAGATGTCTAATAATTTATTAATTAAAATTTTTCCAAACTAGAGTTTTTAAACAAACGTTAAAGAAACTCGAATAACCGCGAATTGCAAAAAAGAAAAGTATGGCAGGCGAACCTAGCAGAGATGAAAGGGCTGATTACCTAACTACAAGCTTTAAATCTGAAACGTACTTCACTATCTTGGATACACTTGTAACACAAATAAATGATCGATTTAATGACAATTTTTTTATTTCTATCGTATTGATACATCACAAATGTCGGAAGAAAATTAAGATTCTAATTCGAAATTCATGCAAAATTTACTAACTCGACATTAACCTTGAAGAAGCAATCGTTGAATATCATACCTTCAAATATTTGTATGGATCAATACGTCCATCAGTATCTAGTGAGCTACGACTTAAAGAGGTTCTGCCATTCTTGGCCGAAAAACAAATGGCATCAGGTCTCTCTAAATAATTTGTCAATACTTTATAAGGTTTACTTGAATCTACGTGGTAGCAATGATTGAAAATAGTTTTAACAAATATTTGCGCTCAACAATGACAAACAAACGTATGATCTAATAAACGTGATCTAGCTGAGAACGTTGACTTTGAATCAACGATAAATCGTTTAGCTGCAATGAAATCACTTAGAAAGGAATTTAAATAGGGATCAGGGCTCTATGTAAATTCTTATAAACAAGTTTCTTTCTTAGATCAATAAATATACTAACGAAATAGATTTACGTTACTATTTTGAAAACATATCAGTTTATAGTGTTGCTACTGTTAGACTTGTTCGATGAATTTGAAAATTTACTAAATTAGTAGGCTAATAATTAGTATTTACTAGGGCTGCGGAAATTAACGATTAATTTTTTTTTTATTTTTGAGGATTAATCGAACCATCACATAGACTACAAATTGTTGGAGGTCAAAAAGTAAAATAAATATTTTAAAATGCGGCTGATAAATAATAAATTTCCTGAAGATTACACGAACATTTTGGGTTTAAACTATTGATTGACTGGAATGTTCAAATTGTTGATATAGTTTGCCTACCATGGTTCTAACACTTCGCCTTCTTATCAAACAAAATGAAAATTATATTAAGCTAATGGTAGTTATGAAGTTTGACTCAGAAATAGAAAATGACGACAGTAGCCTAGGGGCCGTCTATAAAGTACGTCACGCTCCAGAGGGGGGATGTAAGAAAGTGTGACAGTTTGTGACAAGGGGGAGTAGGTGTCCGGCCATGTGTGACGTCACGGTGTTTAATGATTATTGTTAAATTTTAATTATTTTGTTAATAAAAAATATTTCTTTCTACGAACGTGTGACGTACTTTAGGGGGGAGGTCCAAGATTTGTTACAGTTTGTGACAGGGGGGAGTTTAAAATGGTCTCAAACAGCGTGACGTACTTTATGGATGGCTTCCTATGTTAAAATACATCATATTTCTTTAACGGGTAGAAATGCCATAACATTCAAGCATTATCAATATTATTACCTTTTGTATCAGACATTACGTCATTATCAAAATATAGACTATATCAACATATGTCATCAATGTTTTTTAAAATTATTTTTTAATTTAATTTTAAATAATAAATAAAATTTCCAGCTTTAAAAAAAAAGGCATTCAGGTCTTTTTAAAGTAATTGTTTGTCTTTATTAGACCCAATGATAATGAAAAGTATAATGAAGGTATTTTTTAAAAAAACAATATGTCATCGTAATTTACTGAAAGGAAACACTCTGACACCTCTGGTTCTACCATTTGTGTTTGTGCCAGATTTTACCATCACTATTGAATGGTTATCTAGCAACTCTAACAACAGGGGAAGTAACTGAAACATTTCGAAATTATAACAGGATTCAGGAAAGGTTTCTCCCGTTCCATCTTCATTTGTTTAAATTAATTAAGACTGTTCACCAGTTCATCTTCTCGGATGGGGGATTTTTTAAATTAGTATTTATTTTCTATTATTTTTATTATTATTAAT